>NNCF01126339.1:468670-486975 GCA_002313205.1 Laupala kohalensis | reverse complement strand
TTTGACAATAAATTTATTATTATTATGAAATGGAAATATATCAAAATAACTATACACATTACTTCGATACAAGATCAGGATCAAAATGGCGGTTTTATTTCTATTGTATCAAGAAGTATTTGAAACAAAAGATCAATGATGTACGACAGATAGCTCAGTAACAAAAACAGAAATCAATTTGAAATTACAAAGTTTGTTAGATCTAACTGCAGGTAGAATATTGAAAAGCTGGGGAACAAATGGGATCCAGGTCTTCTCACACAGAGAGGGACAGTAAGTCCTCGTAGGGAAATGGAGCTGTGGTGGAACTACAAGTCATTCGCTGTATAGTCAAACATTTGAATCTTATGATTTGAAAGATATACTATAGTGTTAAAAAGTGAACGATTTAACATCAAGCTCTTGAGACTGTGAGATTGATAGCAGAAAAATATCCTTGGTTTTATTTTCCTTGAAGTGTTCACAAAACGTTAGTTCACGGAGCTGAAGGTATAAAATCAACACTCCTACCAAACGGTACGCTCTTGGAAGAAGCGCAGGAGACGCGACATAAGAATATATCTTGACGTTCAGAGAGGATATCTTACCGTTTTAATACTACGACTGATTTATTTCAACGTCTACTTGTACCATCCGATCCTCTCATCATCAGTCTCAGAAGGTCAAGTAAAGCTCAGTTCAAGAAAAGCTGAGATCTCATTGGTAAAGTAAAGCTCACCTTTCGCCCGAAGCAAAAAGTTTACTTATGACTGCAAATTTCACAGAAGAAAATGGTGATAATTGCGAATAAATGTTGTAAGATGATATAGATACAACTTCACAATAACTGAAGTACCACCTTCAAAGTNATTATATTTATGTTGAAAATAATAAACAACTCTCTCTCTCTCTTTAATAAACGATTCTCGGGCTTTCGTGTGTGATTTCAAATAAGTGATGATTTTCTAATTTTCTCCAATATTGTAGGAAAACTCGGAAATGAGAACTCCCAAAGTTCAGAATGGATTTGGTCATTTCTCTTGTTACGTTTGTAAAGATATAAATGAGTATTTTTGTCCCACTTTGAGATCACTCAGGACCACATTGCGATGGCATAATTAAAATGCAATGTTGAAATGTGGAATCCTAGGATGGAAATATGGAATAGTTGTTTCATCTCTGTGAAATTTCTGCAGGCAAAGAAAATGTGATATATAAGGCGATTCAGATTTTGAATCACATACAGGGGGGAAAACCTGCTGCAGCAGGTAGATGTCTATTCAGAAAGAAACGTTTCCACTTATTTTTGAGAGGGTGAGTTGTGGATACATTATTGGAGGATTCAGGATTTTATTTAGGAGAGGGGTTAGATTTCCGGGGGGGGGGGTGATAAATTTCAATCTATTTTTCTCTAAGAATATGTTTTACTATCCAATGTGAATGATAGATTTTTGTACCAAACATCATTTACTTTTTACAAAATACAATAAAAAAATTTCACTATAGATGGGAGCTTGTGCCCAGAAGCCACTCCATCCCTGAACCTTCCATTGGTGCAGTGTCATTATTGCCATGCTGGACCCACAGTAGATGTTGATGATCAACGGGATCATATTTGTGAATTTGGAAATATAAATATTAAATAAGTGAACTCATCACTCCATAAAAAATAAAATATTTTGACTATAAAGAAAAGGGTTTTTTACACTTTTCTATTAAAAATAGGTATTTGTATATCAAAATAATACTTCATAAACCATTAAGAAATAAAAATCCGTGTTTTAGTGTTTATGCAATCTTTTAGAAACAATGTAGGGTTCCATAGTATAGTCATTCTGCATTTCGCTTTGATCGGTATCTATACTCTGCAGAATGACCTCATTTTACCACCACCTTGTGAACCATCACCAATGGATTCAATAAGCATTTTTAAATACTGAAAAAATATTGTAACTTTATTTGAAATATTAAAAAACTATGGTATGTTTAAACTTGTACTTGAATAATTACATTAACTAAAACATCAACTGATTGTATATGTACTAACATCTCTGAAAATGAATTAAAGGTAGATATAATCAATACTGGAATCTCTAGCCACACAGAACAAAGTTGCAACATTGTTTCAGTTTTACAACCTATATTGTAAATAAATAAAACGAGTAAGAATATTTTTAATTTTCAAAAACCTAAACTATGACTTGAATGACAGCTATGTAAAAATAACTGAGTAGAAATAGCTATGTAGAATGAACCAAGTTGTATTAGACAATGGATGTAAACATTGCCACCAACAACATACTAACAGTATCTGAATCAATCATGACCATTTTCCTGGTCAAACAAAAGAAGCACATTTAGTGATGCAAAGGTACATTAAGTGATTTTTTACATTGACGTAATTAAATTTAATTTTATTATTATGACTTACCATATGTCATTGTATTGATGGAATAAGAATTTATTATCATTAAATTGTGCAATAAGAATTTATTATCATTAAATTAAAGGGTTCTTGATATGAGGGGCTTGAGGAGTATAACATTCCTTGCTTGAACTATTTAATACTTGTGCCAGTCCTCAGATCCTTCCTGACTACATGGTGGAAAATAAAATAATTTATAATCCAAAAAGCAAACATAAATGCATATGACCTTGTGGAGAACAAAATCTTATCACTCTGGAAGCAACTCATTGAGTCTACCCAACAAAATAATTTAAATATTTCAAAGAAAACCAGGGAAGAAATAATGTTGGGATGGGAGAGAAGAGATAAATGTCACAGTGCAGATAAGATACATAAATATTGTAGTTAATAAACTGTTGCAAATATAGAGATATTTTTAAAATATTAAAGGAACAAATAAGATAGGACTAAATGAAGATATATTTATTTTTAAAAACACAAAACTGTGTGTGACCATATAATGATCGTTAAATGAATTTACTCTCCGGAAGCAAGTGAAAAACCATCCCATCGATTCCAATCAAGGGGTCATAGACAGTGGCAGACTTAACTTTTCTGTACCCCAAAGCAAAATGCTACCATACATCCCCCTTAGAACAGTAACAAAAGCAGTTACCTGCTTGCTGGAATATCAACATAATATTTTACACATATTATTTCCAAGATTATAATTGTAAATTTTTTTAAAAATTGTATGGTGTTATCAGTGCATTATTCTGAAAGAATTGTTACATGATGATAACTGTTAATACTCCTTAAAATTTGTGATTATTAATAATTATGGTATTAATGACACTTGCCCTCTAACACTGTCCCCATTAGGCCAATGCATAGGGAGACTATATCGATATATTCAAAACACTCCTCCTCTGATGGAATACTGGCAGGAATAGGATTATACACAGAATGTATGCAAGCATTAAGTAATTTTATATTTAAATCAATCAGTATTAAATGTACTATAATATGATAAAGGATAAAAGAAATTATTTCATGTTAACTAAAAGTTTAAGGAAATCAATATTTAATGGGAAAATTGAAAACAACATTTTATTGAAGTAAATAAATCAATTAACATTTTAGAGATGATAGTGCTGCAGGAAGGCTTTAACCTCAGATGCGATGAGATTCAGTCCAATGATATCTTTGACATTGTTATTGTCATTATGTTATATTAAGAATGTTTTAACTTGGTAATAAAGAAACCTGAAGTTTCACTACACGCTACTGACATTCAAAGCTAGTTTCAGTATGCTTCTCTCCTCCATAGTAGCATACCTTGGTTTGGGCATGGGAGTTAGTCATAATGGTTCACAAAAATAGAATAACTTCATAAATTTGAACTTCAATATACTATAAATATATGAAAGTTATATAAATAAAACTGAACTTATTGTTAAATACAATATAAAACAAAATTAAATTTGTTTTAACAATTATACGGTGATGCTATGGTGCTTATATGAAATTTGTAGGTGGAAGATAATGTTACAGAAGGTTCACAAAATTTACAAGAAAAAATTTCCGAATTGAAATAAAATCTTGAAATTTAATAAAGGAGTTTATATAGAATGTATCTACCACCTATTAAAATTGGAGTTAAAGTTATTACTAGTTTTACAAAATAATTGGATAAAGATAAGATTTAATGTGGAATATGAAAAAGTTGTCATTTTTCTCAGATTTTCGCGTATATAAAATATTTTTTGATTAAAATAGAAAAATTATTGCAACTAAGTAAAATTTGAAGATATTTTCTTTAATTTGATGGTTGTATCATTACATTTGCCCAGTTCATTGAGGAGAAGTGATGTGTAAATCTGGAGTCTATATAATTCCTGCCCCGATAAAATGCCCAAGTCTAGGAGTATTATATCAATGAGTCTCTACCTGCTGGAAACCCAGAGGAAAACACAGAGCAGGGAGGTTTCGAAGAATTAAACCTGCAAATTTAATTGTTTTAAAGGGACAAGCATTAATTTAAAAATTGTATATTTAGTTTTGTATATCTATTTTACTAAATATGTATGTATACTATATATGCAAATCTTACCCCCGAAATCATGTAAACCTTTATTTAGATAATTAAATATTCTCCCTCTCCCTTGCATATACATTTATGAAGTAGTTGTGTTTGTTAAGACAGAACTATTAAAATCCCACCCCTGCTTTAGAAGAAATAGTCTTGTTCACGAACACAACATTTGTAATAAGGCTAATATTCATCATCCTGGCATGTCAACAACTCTTTGCCAAAGAGGCCCTTATCATAAAGGAATACTTGTGTATAATTGCCTTCCCAAAAATCTAAAAGTTTTAAATAAATTGAATCTCTTTAAATCCGTGGTTAAAAGCTATTTTTAAGTGCTATTGTTTCTATAATGTGATAGAATTTACAGATTTTAATAAATGAAGTTAATGATAATGTCAATTTCCAAATAAATATTGTTTTGCACATGACTTCGGATGATATAAGTGATGTTAATATCTCTTATACTTTATCGCACCATTGTTATTATACTATAGAAATTGTTTAAATTCCTTTTTCATGCATGTTGATTTTGCTCCCTTTGTTTAACAACAGTTTATTTCTAACTGTATGCAACCTTGGCACAGTTGTGTACATTATCTCTGAAGCCCCATCCTGGACCAGTTTTTACTCCTGTTTTTCTCGAGGTAGTGGCGGATTTTCCTTGGGCAGAAATGTCATTAATATTTTTGTTTTATTAATCTCGAATTTTTACTGCACTAATATCTACAATTTATTTTAAATAGTAAATGGATAACAGTAGGTATTTAATAAATAATTTCTTTTGTAAATATTAAATCCGTCACTGTCCATGGGCCCTTGATCGAAATTGATGGGATGGTACCTTGCTTGTCTCCAGAGAGTAACTTACTTTATTGCCCCCACGTAGTCATATGCAGTTTGCAACTGCTATTTTGACAATAAAGTTGTTTCTATTTATAGTAATGATTTTCATTATTTTTAGTAGAAGAGTTTGAAATCAGGGAAGTGATTTCACAACAACTTAATGTTAATTATGCAGTTGGTCAATATTATGACTATAATTTTTCCTAATTTAGTTTTGGGTTCCGGATGTTTGCCACGTCACACGTCGAAGAGCCGACGTTTCGACTGCCAAGAAGTCGTCTTCAGGGTCATATTTCTACGGTGCATTTCCTCTGGTGTACAATTGATATAGTCCCCATTCTTACATACACATCTACCAGAAACAAAACTGAAACTATCATTTCGAGCATATTAAGAGTAACGGTTTTTCTTAATCGCGAGAAGAAATCTGTTGTTGCTGAAGAGAGTCAGAACAAATTTAAATTTTATTTCATGAAGATTCATGAATGCGCGGAGTATGAATTGAGAGTTTTCCCTTCTCTTTTCACAATACGAAGGAAATGCCATTCTTGGAATATCGCAACTTGAAAGTTGGTGAACTTGTCATGGCTATTAATTGTTTTGTTTGAAACAAAATGCTGAGAATTTCCTGTCTGGTATTAAAAAATGGGACTATCAGATAAGAATGGCATTCCGTTCGGTCCCCCCCGAATTAACCGATCTGAGAGCTTGTATGGTTTGTTCTCTGGTAAAAGTAAGTACATATAATTAAATATACGTTTATCTTGTAAATTATTTTACACTTAACATATTTTATTTCCTTTTGTAGTCATTCGATCAGTTCGTAGCTGATGGTTGTGATAATTGTGACGCGTTCTTAGGCATGCGAAACAACAAAACCAAAGTGCATGAATGTACTAGCGTGAACTTTGATGGGTAAGTTTGTAAATCATAAATCAGTAGATCAATACTGAATTAATAGCTTCTCACTGTATTATGAAATTATTTTCTAGAATGATTGCTGCCATTGATCCAGAACGAAGCTGGGTGTGTCGTTGGCAAAGAATTGGTAACAAAGAAACACATCGCTGTATTAAATTAGAGATAAGTTGAACCCACTTCATTTCCACCGCTATTATTGTTGCAGACCACTATAAAAAGGGAATTTACGCCATCTCTGTGTCTGGAAACCTTCCCACGTATGTGATACGAGATATGCAAAGCAAAGGAATTCCTTACAAATCACGTAATACAAGTCAGAAGTAGACGTCATGGATATCTTTGTGTGAGAATTAAACAGATTTGGTTCAATGTTTGCTATTGGTTCATGGAATTAATTTTAAGCAATAAATTATATAATTATTAGTTAATGTTGCAATAGTGTAATTGATTGTTAAATTAGAAGTGTCGAATTTAGAACTACTATGTCCTGAGTCTTCAAAAATTAACCTTAAGTATTTAACGTAACATTTGTTTATGGTATTTCAAACAAAGAAATATTGTGTTTATTTTAACAAGATAAAAATAACACTAAAATTTCTGATATTTGCCAGAATGCTTCTCGCAACAGTACACAAAACAAGAAAAACAATTCAAAAGCCATCTTCTTACACTTTTGTACACTTTAAGAAAATTGATTTTGCATTTTTGGTGAAATATTAAGGTAAATTAGACATCAACCATTAACATTTTAATATCTTAAATTTTAGTAGAGATACTTCGATATTAAAGTTAATAAGATTAACGGAAGTATTAAAGTCAATATAAATTGTCAGATTGTACAGAATTGTGCGAAAGTTATTACTAATCATTTTTATTTTCAATTTATTTTTTTAATTTTGTCATAATACTAATTAGAAATTTTATTCATTGCCACATTTTTTATCAGAGTCTGCAGAGATCAAAATGAGAGAAGAATTCGAGTTTAAGATGCTTTATTCCCAAAAATCTCTTTATTTATTAAGAAAGTTTTAACTCGGTATGATTCTCTATAAGATAGAAAAATCGTTTTGTATATTGGTGTAGAAACTACAGTCGGACACAGAAGTACGTGCTCACGAGTTTGAATCTCGGTAACAAAATAACCGACGCTCTACAAAAAAAAGATTACATAAGATTTTTCTTTGGCGTATTTAATAGTATAAAGTAGTATTTTATTAAATATATAATGATAATTTGATGATACTGAGAACGGAAAAAGTGCCCGGTTTCAAGCGTATTGAAAAACGTGTTTATCACTTCACGTTTAACAATTTTTTTTCTTAAAAATGCGGCAACATATCGGCACAATATTTCGAAACATGTTGATCGATATTGTTTTATATCTACGAAATAAATTTTCGGAATTGAAACTTTATCTGTAAACGAAAAATTTTATGTATTTTCGGAAACAATGTTTTTTCCGCGGAGGAATGTCGTAGGAAAACCTTCTCAGAACAATATATTAGGTAAAATCCCTAAAAAAAGAGCTCAATTCAGGTAAAAAGGTTTCTGTTTCGGACCTCGATCGTGATGCCCATTACATTACCCTAATAGTTACCCACTTTTTCGAGTTGGGAAATGGGAGATTTTCGGGTCCAGAAAATTCACTTTTTTTTGTTACAAGCATATTTCCTACACTTTTGGATGCATCACCTCGAATTTTTTGTAAATTTTTTTCTGATATTTGTTGTGATATAAATTCAGTTGTTTTCAAGTTAAAATCATATTATATGCAAAAAAAACTTGCTTTCCAAATTCAATTTTTACCTTTATTTGTTATTAATTAAAAACTAATTATACATTTGAAGTACTTAAGCTGATAATACCTAACGTTACTTAATTTATAATGTTTCAGTAACATAAATGTATTAATTGACGTAAGATAATGATGCATTACGATAATAAATTTAATCCTATTATATTTAGCAAAGATACGTGCACCCTGCTTCTCAGGCAGCTATTACAGAGAATTGATGTCTGGTTACCACATGCAAATATGCCGGCGCATTTCCGGACATGGGTTTATTACCAAATGTTTCGAAAACCAACAGTACACACGATTGAAACGATCATGCAGGTAAGTTCTCAAAAGAAGCGGACAATCACCTGTTGCGTACGGGTGTGTCTTCGCGCCTGCGCAGTATGATCAAAATCGAGGTTGCCGCTTAAAAGATATATTATTTATATTATTGAAGATATATTATTGCATGATTGAATAGCGTGAATCTTACTTAGCAATTCAATGCATTATTGATCTAACCAATAAAACATCATCTTGACAATGAAACAGTGTCTTTTACAGCATCCAGTCAGATGTTTTACCTCAATAATAAGCTGTATTTTTATTGATTCTTCTTTAATCTTGCTGGTCAAATTGTCAGCAGAGTGTTGTTGGCTGTGGACCCGAGGTGTGTGTTGGAGTTTTCTGTTGGTGTACACCAAATATTGCTGTACTGAGTCCCTTCTACAACACCTATAACTGTGTAATAGGAATTCTGAATCACCCTATGTTAATGTTAAAAATAAGTATATATCTTGATAAATCCAGAAAAATATTTAGTTTTTTGTGTGTGTGGATGTGCAGAAAAGAATCTCAACTTGTTTCTCCCCTCCCGTATCCGACGCCTCATTCAACAAGAACACCTCTCGCGTCGCGTGCAATGAAGCCATTCATTTTCACACGAGAGCACTGCTCATACTCAAGCCCTCATACACACACACGCACATCAAGGATCAACTTGCAGAGGTTACCTCTGAGAACAATCCATGGCATCGCGTTCTACAAATTATATTCATAATGATTTAATCGTGCAAGGGACGTCATTTCTTGTGGGTCCAGCAACTTTCTGTTGCCCCCACCAACAATTTTGGAATGAAAAACAAAATAAAATCTCAGTATCTACATATCAAGTTTACTAAATTGATTGAGCGATTCACTTCGTTGTCTTGGCGGAGATGTAAACTATTCAAAATTGAAGGTCCATCCACACAACAGAAGTTATTTCTCAAACGCACAAGTTTTGTAGAAGAATATCACCTATTTCTGTTGCGAGAATGGACGGAAGTTGCCGCGTGTCTTAGCTGAATAAATCATTTCATAACAAGAAAATTATGAAGTAATTTTTTAAAATTAAAATTATGCTACGTATATATCAAATGAAATAAAGATTATGCGAAAATTATATACAATTTGAATTAAATTTGTGCACCACAAAGTATTCTTTATCTAATAAGTTAACGTGCGTTGTTTTCTTCTAACACCAGTTAACCGCAAAATCTAGAAAATGCTATGCTTTTGGCTTTCCCTCTCTCCCGCACCCCCAACGAATTTGATGTGACACCCCAGGCAGTTCAAAAAAGGATGTTTTTCAGATATTAAAAGGTACGTACTTATAAACTTAATCTAGAGTTCATTTTCCCAGATTATTTCCTTTCCAATTTATACATATTTTACTGGTAGGTTTCTACGGCGCTGGGCGATACGTATGATTTTCTAAATCAATTGAATTTCTCTTATAACAATGATACTCAACAGTTCATACAATATATCAGCAAGAAATTCTGTAGTTCGTATAGAAGTAGAAATATTCCAGGATTCGAATAATTTTATCGAAAAATGTCCATGTACTATTAAAAAGTTTTTCGTGTTAAGTTTATACATTGATTGTGGAGGGTTACTTGTTTTTGTGATGAATAGTAGTATTTTAATAATTTCTCGAAAAATGAAGCAAATTCAGGGAGACCTACATTTTGCTTTGAATTTCTCAAAAACGAACTATTTTGAGCAACCAAAATGATCGGAATGATGTAGACTCGAGTGTTTACATGTTTATATTGTTTTACTTAAGTCATATGTATTTAAAAAATTATTCATTTTACTTTTGTATAAAAGCGTTTAATACAAGAAATGACAATATGAAAATCATAATTGATTAGGTTTATTTTGTGCTTTCGGATATGTGAATTTTTTTAGTCATACCTCTGTTTTGTTTTGCACAGTATTATCGGAGACTCTGTCCTTAAATATCGCTTATAATCAAGTTTTCCATATCTCAATGAATAAATTTGTTGTAATTACTGTGAAAAACTTAATTTTCTAATTCACTTACCCTTCCGAACAGTGTCTTCGGATATAGGATGGTCATTGTGACTAATAGAGAGTTATAGCTAGAGGATTCCGAGATTAGTTACAAACAATTCCGGAATTGTGTAGTATCTTTTTATTTACTGCATGGAATGATAAAAAAATAAATCAAAAACTTTTTTATTTCAAAAATATATTTGAGAAATTCGAAAGAACAAAACATTTTAATGAACTTATTGAGCAACAGCTGCTTTGCTTTGCTTCCACAACCACCGACACGCAGTTCATCCATCGCGTCACCATACACTAAACGTCACCGTACACCATACTTTAAAGAAACGCCATCTACATTCAACTTGGAGGCATGTTTCCTGTTCATTTAATAGCGTTTACCGACTTCACTTCTCTAGTGATACTCGACTAAGTGTATTCACTCACTAAGCAGCCAAAACAGAACATAACACGAGCTTGAACAGAACTATAAGATGACCAATTGAAAGTATCTGACGTACGTGCCGAAAAAGTAATAGAAAGTATTACTTCATAGACAACCTTCGCAACCCTTTGCAACATTTGCAAACTGTCAGTTTGTATTTGTATACATTCTAGTCATTTCCTAATCATATAAGAAAATGGCAAACTACCCATATTGTGGAATCATTTTAGAGTATATTCGGCAAACTGTATGCTAAAACTAGTACATCACCCCAATTGCATCATATAATACAGCAATGGAATGCGAATAACGACACATAGTCGATGCTGAGGAGTTTACCGCGCTTGGAGTCTGGCTGGGGAGGAGTCGTACGGGGGTAAAACCTACCAGCGAGATTGCTGGGGCAAACCCCAAAAGGCAGTTTGGGAGCAAAACCTCCAGCGAGCGACGAGATTCCATAAAAGAAAAATAATAATAATAATAAAATGTAATATGTATTATCTTCGAGAGCTAATAAACATTAATTCTTTGGAAACTAGTTTTTTTCTAACTACAAAAAAATTGTTTAATTTTTTAATTTTTTTTTTGGTTAACTTAAAAATATTAAGGTGATTGAAGACGATTTATCGATTAAAAATTAAAAAATTAAGCAATAAAAAATGGTACTTGAATCTCCAGTGATGCGGTGCACTATTAAAATAGAAACCACACCTTCAACTGAGACATTTTGTTTCCGTTCGCTTCAAGATGGAATACCAAGAAAAATCCGCACGGTTTTGTCAGAAGATTGCTCTAAAACAATGTGGAATTCGATGGACTATTGGGTTAAATAAATCAATCATTAATTATGTCACATTTGGGGAGACGCCTAATGTTACAAGTGAGAATCATATCTAAATCACTAAGGTAATTTTTACATCACATATAATATCATTCTATGATGAAACACGATATCGAGCATGTGTGTGTAGCGTATTTGAATATTGACTTGTAGCACTTCTTGTATCTATTACCTGCGTTACTTTTTCTCCAAATAATAATTATATGATATTGTACAGGAGACGAGGTGAGTGAAGAAACTCTTCAAGGGGCGATGCTCGCGTATGAGCACATGCGAGTCCCGCTACCGCGCACCTTCATCTAGTTTCATCACATACCTCGTTTCCTGTAATTCAGTTCGCTCCAGATGAGGTATTTACGTTCTCTAACAATTTGGTCTCTTAAGTTCATTCGGAAAGAAGACTTTAATTAATATTTACTATTAGTTACTAAAATTGTTCCCTCTAATTTAGTAATATAAAATTTAGTTCATTCCTCTTATGACTTCTTTCTGAGCTAGAATGACTTTGATTTAATATTAACACTGTTGGGGATATTACAATAGGTTTCCTGCAAAATAATTATTATTCTTTTATAAATAAATAAGGAAGTGACTCCATCTGTTTTAAATTTTTTGTTCTTTATGAAACTAGGTTTTTATACATATCAAATTACATACATTTGTGGACTGCAGAGTACCTGCAGTGCAATGCAATGTTTTCTAAAAACTATACAAATTATTATTCTATCAAAAATAATACAATATTGTATACAAGGCTTAGATTCTAATACAGACACTATAAAATCTATGAAATAATACTGAGGTGCAAGTTGCCTGCACGCTTGGCAGTATCTCGCTTAATCAGTTCGTGGACTCCGACTAGGCTGCCAGGAGAGTCAGTCGCTGAAGCTGGTGCTTTGAGGTTATGAAGGATGCTTGCTGAAAAATATATTAGAATAAACTTGTTAGAATAGTTTATGATATGTTTAATACTTTATGTTACACTTTATGATATTATCAATCACAGTTTATTTCTTAAGCACCAAACATATTTTGACGTAAATTTGCGTCAAAACACCTTTCGTGAATTCAAAAAAAATTGTTGATACACTGTTGGATAAAATAAAGAATTTAATTGTTCAGTGTATATATGATTTCATCTTAAATAGCGAGATCTCAGTGAGAGTCTTATTACACTGGGTCACTTGTGACCAAGATCTTGTGGCCGAGGTCGAGAAATAACATTGTATGTGTAGGATCTTGAGCGCCGCCTGTGCTTGGTCACCCAAAACAAATGCTTTGTTATTACCTTAGTGAGGAGCTAATTGTCGTCTGCCAGTCTACTTCACCAATGGCATGCTAACATCTAGCATGTGGAAGGAGCTGCACTCTGTCGTAGGCGGTACTCAGTTGGCGTCAGCATTCCTCTGCAAACACATTCAACTTCCGATTACAAATACGTTTTTCGAACTATTTTCAGAGGCGGAAAAGGGGGAAATATGTAACGACGTCTGTTTTATCTGTCCAAAACAATGTTATTCGAATAAAACTTTACACACTTCAACAAGTACGAAACTACACGTAATATATCCTGCATGAAGAATCTTTCAATAGAATTTAGTACAGAGTTCAATATAATTCTATTAATCATTATCCAAACCATCATTGTGGCTTTCCAAGTGTGGATTAGTACTGTTAAGAGAGGTAAAAGTTCGTATAGAATCAATGACAGGATGAGGTAGAAGGCTGGCTGGACGACCGAGGTTGAAATCTCAGTGAAGTAATGGGATTCTCTCCCGCTTTAACGTCCTCTCAGGTCTAACCAACCTGCTATCAAGTGAGTATCGGGTGTGTCCCGAGATCAAAGTGTCCGAAGCGTGATATTGTCCACATTATCTCTTCCGCTATACGCATCGATTCCGACGGATTTTTTTCCTTGGGACTTTAGGGCTCGTCCAGGTCATTAGAGCCCTTGATTCCGAGGGATTGTGGAGAACTAACCTCCATGAACCATAAGGTTTACCTCAGAGTCGGTAGTACAAAATTTGAATTCAATTATTTATTCATCTATTTTAATTCAGTTCACATTTGCCTTGTACTGTCCTACACCATTTCTGATTGACATTGGAAAGTGTAATGTGCAAAACCAGAATAGTAGTTAATTGGCCGGTCTGGTATTTGATATATTTTGACTTACAATTTTCAGTAAACCTTTATACGATCTCTGTACCATTCTTTTGATTTTTTTTATCCGCCAACAACATGATCCGTGTAAGACACGGGCCAATCTGGGTCTGGCATTGCGCACCAAACGTATTATCACTACTAATCGTATTATCGTACTACTACGTATTATCACCACACTATCACAGGGGTGTTAACCACTACACCACCCGTTCGCCTCCCACTAGTGTACACCATTTCCACCCAGACCTATATTACGTCGCATAAAGAAATAATAGTTAACTCAATAATAATACTCTTTCTTTATGCGACGTATGATGTTAAAATTGCTGTGTCCATTCGAATTTGTGAATCGGTACGATTAACTTCATTTTGAAGGGATATCCTTGAGTTGTTAGGAACAAGCGCACCTGAGCACTGTGTCAAAGGAGACGGCGACGCCTTTGTCACACATGCGTCGATAGGCGCGCCAGCATTCGCGTTCCTTGGCCGTGTGGAGTGTGGGTTCTGGAGGCGCTGCAGGAGGTTCTGCAGGAGAAGGAGTTCTCTTTTCAGGAGGCGCAAGCGACGTCTCCACCGACGGTGGCGCATTCTCCCCTCCGCTGGAACAAGAACACGAGAAATCACTAGCCATCACTGTCCTCGCAAAGAATCGAAAAAACCAAACAATGGAGACAGATGCGATGAAGAACATGTCTTTTGGGAATGTGACGAATATGGTTCAGAAAGGTAAAATACGTTACAAAAATTAATAATTTAATAAAAACTTTCCTGCATACTCGTATTGTACCGTATTATTAATACACGTTTAGTTTTATATGTTCTCAACCTCGGCACGGTTGTGTACATTAATTCTGTAACCTCATCCTGGCCCGGGTTTTTCTGCTGTTTTCATTCGGGTAGAGGAGGATTTTTTATACAAACTCGCTAAACTCTTGCCTAGGGACAGCATCTATTGAAATAATAAATCTCGAATTTAATGTTATTCAATAGTTACGATTTATAAACAATATTTTCCGTAGAATCTATAGTTTGAATAATTCGTACTAATGAAAGAATTTTTTTTGTTTTATTAAATACGAATTTGTTGGTTTTGTGTTAATATATAACACATACCGAACTATTTTTATTGTTAGGAGTGTGCTGAAACGTTAAACCCGCCTCTGCCTTAGGGCCCTTGATCGAAATTGATGGGATGTTCCCTTGCTGGTTTCCGGAGTGTAAATTAGTGTATAGTCCTCCACGTGGTCATACGCAGTTTGCACTTCTTTTTTTTTTGACAATAAATTTAGTATTATTATTGTTACAGGGAAAAAGAGAGAAGTAGTGCATGAGAATGAGACAAAAATTGTGTCAAGAACGGACATAGACAAAGACAGTAGAACATTTAAAGTTATGTTGAAGTATGATATGCAAAAGTAATTATGTTCGTGGTGAAAACATCAGGAATGGCTTTGTTGAAGACACAGCAGTCAAAGATGGTCTTTGACGAAAAAAAGAGATGCGATGTAATGATGCAACGGTGGGAAGGCAAACATAACCTAGTTGGGTACCCGCTACTTCAGTACTGAGAAAGTAGTTTTTTCTACTACTGTTCTTCCTTAATAAAGAACGTAATAAAGAAAAACTAATTCCGAGAAAATCGCTGGATGGTGCACGTGCACCTTACAGAACACATATTCCGAATTTCGAAGTTCGTCGCTCCGGGGCTGACACCAATAAAAGCTTAAAATCGAATAAAGAGAAATCTAAATCAAACTTAGAAAAAATTGATCGCAGGTCAACCTGGACCAAATTTCGAATCTCTCAACACTAAAATCATTGCACAAGGTGTAGAAATCAAAACTTTTTCAATGAAAAAAATATTTAAATTTAATTTCCGAGATATCACTGTGCAGTGGACGTGGGCACACTGAAGAAGGTGTATACCAAATTTTGTAGCACTAAGCCTTAAAACCTCTGTGCCTGGCGAGAAAATCAAAATGTCTGACGTTTAATAATAAATTGTCTAAATCGGATTTTAAAAACATTTCTCGTTGGTGCACTTAGGCTTACGCTGGAGAACGTGTGTGCCGAATTTTGTAGCTCTAGGTCATTTGGAAGTGTGTTTGCGCTCCGCGACTTTTGCTAAGAAAATTCTTTTTTAATTAATTTAAAAAATTAAATAAGATTCAAAAACTAGCTACCTTCTTGGACCATTCATGTGGAACTCCCATGCAAATTTTCGAATTTTTTTCATCAGTAGTTAAAATATCGCAAATTTCAGAAATGTATTTACATTAAAGAAGAAATATTTCATTTGATATTTATTCTCATGATTTGAAGGATTACGCGATATTATTTAAGGAAGTAAATGGTGAAAGACGGTGACAGCTATGAAGGAACTTGTCCATTAGATGAAACAAAATATTGATCCCAATATTCGGTAGGATGGCCTCACATTTTTTCGTGTCCAGAAAATTCTTAAACGTAATCCTTTCCCTGTTATCAATATGTATAAATTTTAATTCTAAACGTAGTATAAAGTGTACTGTAGATTTCATGTCCGGATGATAAAGCAATCGCGTTAAAAGAGTGAATTGAAAGCTAAGGCAATTCCATGTCGTGGGAAAATCCATAAGCGACGATTCTTTGCGCCATTTGTTAGTGATTGTCATTAATGGAAGGGTCTCACGCGAAACGCCTCTCATCGTAAACATTTGTTCTCCATTTCGAGCGGCGCTCCTCCTCACTCTTCATGACACTTGACCTTTGCGTTCCTTCTCTCCGTCAGCAACAAGTCTCGTGTTCAACAACGCATCAGGTGATCAGTGCCCTTCTGGTGGCGAAGGTGGTAGTGTGTTCGCTAGTCATCTCGGAGTCAATTCCCGGTGGGACCAGAAAAAATTTGTAGCTTTTCACATGAATCTCATATTCTGTGTTAATTAAAGTTCCTATAGCTGCGACTACTGAAAAGCGAACCCTCCTTCTTCTACCCACCTCCTACTATTCCTCGCATCACTAACTCAAACTATTACTAACTACTTCTAAGAACACCTCCACGAGTGCAAAATTGTTGGTAAACTCAGCTAAGCGGCCTACCTACTAGTCTACCATCCAAACCCTACCTCCTATCGTTCAATGCAGATAAGCTTCAATACCACTCTACGTTTCCCATTCACAAATGCTACAATAAAGGAACAGATGATCAGTGGTCGGAGGAGAGGTTTCATAGAAGAGATATCCAAACTAATGGAAGCATAAAGGATTGTATGTATTTTTCTCTATTTACATGCGGATGCGAAAACTAAAATTGTTTTACTTCCCAAAATGTACGGTGAGTAAGCTATAACCCAGGAAGGGGGTCCGGACCCCTCCCAATTTGTAATAAAAACAAACTTTATTGTCAAAAAGCAGTTACAAACTACGGATAACCACTTGGGGGCAATAAACTAAGTTATTCATCGGAAACAAGCGAGGGACCATCCCATTAATTCCGATAAAGGGCCCAAGGGCAGTGGCGGATTTACTACTTATAAAAGGTTAATAAATACGTACTGTAATCATTTATCATTCAAAAATAAACCATAGTTACGTTCAGTGAAAATTGAAGATCAGTAATATAAGACGTGTCTAATGACTTTTCCGCGTATGGAAAATCCGCCACTACCCGGAGCAAAACCCGGGCCAGGGTGGGGTTAGATAATATACACAACTGTGCCAAGGTTGCGCGCAGTTAGAAATTAACTATTATAAGTAAAAAGGATCGGAAATAACATGCATGAGAAAAGGAATTGAATCAGTATCGAATATACTATAACAAAGTGTGATAAAGTACAGGAGAAATTAACATCACCTACATCTTGCGAAACATAATGGAAAACAACATTTATTGGGAAATTGAAAGTTTCATTATTTTTTATTAAAATCAGTTTTTGAAAAGTATTTTGTGTATTTTTATAAGCGTCAAAGAAGGTTCTTTATCTGAACAAAACATAAATTTACCATTGGTGAATAAGTTAATAATATGAATCCAAGAGTGATTTTCTTATTTTTGTGTGATTGCGAAATCTCTGAACAGGTGGTCAGGTAGTAATCAAATAATTCCACTTACACACCTGTGTGCAGAACGACAGTACCTGTTTGAAGTAGAGTTGGTCGGAGTCTCCGCTGCAGGTGCTGTCACTGGCGATGCTTTTGCATTACTATCAGTCGGATCCGCTTTTTCAGTTCTTACTTCCACCTGCACATTGTCACATAACAAAATGCTTTAACAAAATGAACAGTTATTATCTGTAAAATAATTAGGTTGGGAGGGTTCCAAAGGGGATATGTGGACCAAAATCGATTATCTTTGTTTGCATTTTTTATTATAGCTTAGCTTGACAGAAGTGTATTATATTTGTATGATGTTTTCCTAAATAATGTAGATATCCTGTTTGCAAATCTCTTGCCAATAAATTTTAATTATTTATAACAAATTTAATTGTTATTAAAAAATTTATATATATATATATATAT
>NNCF01126339.1:326498-468117 GCA_002313205.1 Laupala kohalensis | reverse complement strand
TATATATATATATATATATATATATAAATTTCACCTTTTTCCAGACTCCCCAGCCCTTTCATTTGGGAGATTGAAATGTGAATGTGGCATGCATATTCCTAAAGAGAAGCTTGTAAAAATAATTGTTTATATGGACAACCATAGCTTTAATTATAAGAAATTTAATCCTAAGAAGATCAATAAATATGTACTCGATCTGTCAGATAGGAACATATTTTGAGGTATGAAGACTTGCTTCTTTTTACACCGAGTGAATTACTTCGTCTGATTTTTATAGCTTAGCTTTATATTTAGGTTAATAAATATTATTCTACACATAGTAGAGAATTTTACCCGTATCTTAAGAAAGGTAGTGTTTTACCCGAAGTACACAACCAACAAGTCTGAAATTTTCAATTTACTTTTTGTAAAGTGATGTTCCATCTGTAAATGTCTGAAGTTAGAATATTAATATTGCCGAGTTACAGGTAGTTAAATTTCTCGTGAGTATACTATTCGTATAGTTGATATTTTTCAGAAGCATCTTTTTTGTTTAAACCATAGTAAAATAAATTAATTTGTGAATTATATTGATTGAATGTCATTCTTTTTCTCTTCACATTCTAAAAATTATATTTAAGTATTTTATCAATATAAAATCCGGCAATCAAATTACTGAAGTTTTGGAGGCCATAGTCGAATCTTGCATAACGCAGTCTACAACTCAAACGTTTTTAAGAAAAGTAAGAAAAATAAATTTGTAGTTGTTTATGTATAATTAACAGTATCTTTCTAAATGATGTATTCTTCAAAAATCACTTCAAAGATAATATTAAGAGATAATTAAATAAACTTCAAATATCGGTACTGTACTGTTTTTTGACAATAAATTTATTATTTTTTATTTATTTGGTATCTTCGAAATAATTGGACAGCATTACTGAACCTGAAAGAAATAGTTCTGTCACCCAGTGACAAACCAAAAGAAGAGGAAATACAATACAAAATAACTTTGTAAAGCTGTAGGAAAATACCTGGCTTTTCTATGAAATAAGAAAGAAGCAATAGTTACTTCAGTGAATGAAGCGTGGCCTTAGAATGATTTAGGTGCCAACATGACATAATTAAGCTTGGCATTAGTCATTAAGCTAAAAGAATGAAGTAATAATTGACGGTAGTCTCATGAAGTAGCATTGACGCTTATGGATGTGGCTCGCCTACGTCATGGATCGGGGGTTCATAACGTCTTTTGAAGATTTTTTGGGATAATATCTTTTACTATGATGTGGTGAGGTTCAGACCATTAGGCCTGCTCTTCACTTAACCACATGATCTGGGCGAAGGAATTGGAAAGGAGAGATGTTGGATAGTCGGGTCATTTGAGGTACCGAGCCTCCATTGTTGAGGAATGGGTGAGGGAAACTCCGGCTGAAAATCCCATCCAATTGCCAAGCAGGGTTTCGCTTTTAAGTACTATCATCGCAATACGTAGGGAACGAGACGTTACCACTACGCCACGGCAAAACCGAAAAGATTCCCCATGTACTCGTAAAAGAACATCCCTCGTAATTCTCTGGAAACCACAAAATTACTCACGCAGCTAGCTCGTCGTGTCTCCGTTGCATGCGTAGTATTAGGAGTCCCCGCTGTAGCGCGCTTGCTGTCCGCCGCCCCACGTGTCGACGTCCCTCCCAGAGACGGACGTCGACCCGTGGCGGCGAGGGGCGCTGAGCGCACGGGTCGAGGCCGAGGATCGCTGGTGGCAGCTGTGGCGCTGTTGGCGGAGGCCAACGCAGAAGGCGCTCGCCGGTCAGAAGGCCCTCCCAGCGACCCACGGCGTTCAGGAGGCACAAGCGAGCCCCGCCGAAGAGGGAAACTGGTTGAGATGGCAGGCTGCGTTTGGAACGACACTACAACAACGCAAGCAATTCATTCACTAGGTTGACGATGAGCGAATAATTGGCATACACAAATAAGAAGATTAAAAATTATCAAGAGAGTTTAAATGTATCGAATTACTATCTTCTTTAAGAAAGATATTGCTATGATGAATATTGACGGTATAAGTAAATGTGATTACAAAAGATACACAAACGAAAAATTTCCAAACAACCTAATTATTATCTGAAAACACATTTAGCAATTCACAAGCCAAAAGAAACACCGTATTAGCGAGGAACAGTTGTTTGAAGACACGAGGAGAGGTTTCTGGGAGGTCAACACTGTTTGCGGCAACAATAGAATGCACGTACGTGAGTGAAATTTAAGATCTTCTTTCTAACCCTTAAGCCTCTGGCACACAGGACGCGATCGCTGCTCGCCGCGATCTGGCGATATGTTTGTCTGTCGCAGCGACACGGCCTTGACCGCGGCGGTAGGCGGTAGGTTTGTACAAATTTACAAATTTACAAATTTATCGCGCGATCCAGGTGATTTACATCTGTTTGTGGAGAGGTTTGTTCAAGATGGGAGAAGAAACTGAATTGTTGATAGAAAAAGAGAAGAAGATTTGTACGACACTTCTCACCAGTTGTACGAAAATTTGGTGAAAAGGCAGAAATATTGATTGTTATTGCAGAAGAACTGAACATTACTAGTAAGTACGAATGTGTTTTCATTTCACAATATTATTTCAGGTTTCACTTTTTATATCACAAAATGATTTCATTAGGCACTTATATTTTATTATAAGGTACCTCAAAAACTATTATAAACAATACCCAATTGAAGTTCTGTCGTACTGGCAAAATAATCAGCAAAATTTTCACGGACTTGGATTGCAGCATCGGTTGACCTTCGATTGGTGATACTTGTTGGATACAGCGCTTGCATAGTCTCTGTTATTTCTTCGCTTTGATCATTAATCGGGAGCACCCAATATTGTCTTTTTCTTCTAGTACACTGTAGTGCTAAAAGAAGCAGGAGTTGCTCCTCGTCCGAATTACTCATTTTCCAAGAAAAACCCGCAAAACACAGTAACCTCTGCAAAACTCTACTGCGAACCCGCTCTGCGGAAAACTATAACAACACTGGATCGCTCACACAGATATGGATGGCTCTGTATGTGACGGCGTCCAGTGTGCCAAAGGTTTTATAGCTGCTCTTTCACCTTACCTCCACATTGGAAAGGGAAGGTGCGTGGCTGAGGACTGTAATTCTGAAATTACTCTCCTGAAATATATTCAACGTTATCATATTTATTCACTACGAAACTATTAGGAAATATCTAAAAGAGAATTCTTGTTCAAGGTCATTTCTGGTGAAATTAGTTACTTTATATTGACAGGAACATTAAGTAATTACTTATTAACTACAATATGTTCTCACCATCAAACCCCAACATCAAAATTATCATCACAAACGAACTAGTCGCTGGATTACAGCAATACTGACTTGTTACATGGTAAATCCAAAGTAATTTGAAATAACAATAAGTAAATCCAAAGTTGCACGAAATACTTAGCATGCCGACGCCCATAAACAATTTTAACGAGGTGATATTATTTCGCAAACATTTTTATCCTGAAGAATATTCAAGTTAACGTAATCGATGCAGATAGCTGATTGGATTCATTTCCTCGTGCCCTTGAAGAGAAATGACCTAGATACGTTTCAGGAAGAGCGGATGGTATTCTTCCTATTCAATTAATCATTTGGCGGCGTGTTCACTGGAAGGTCATTGCATCGTGTAGTGATGAAGAGTAATAGAGCGTATGTATGGAGCTGTGAATTAAGAGACCTCTAACGATGGATGGTGCGTTCGCATCCTTGAACTCATCAATCAAAACCGTTTGTTCAAGACCTCGTGTAGGTAGCGTACATAAAAATTAAAATATCAGGTCGTATTTTTTCTCAAGTCCTTTAGATTACAAGAATGTGATAAATATATACTGAAAACCAGAACAAGGCTCTAATTAGAATTTGGATTCTGGTTTTCAGTGTGTTTCTCCCCAGGTGCAAGAGAACGATAAGCTGTGATTAATATTTTGAAACTTGTTAAGCAGTGTAATATAAGAGAGACAATGAGCCAATAACTTACACTTTTATGGTGTTTCCTTTGCATTTAATGTGAAATCATTATTTCGAGCCAAAATTGTTCATATTTTCACACTTCTGTTTTCCAACTTTTTTAGTCACACCTTTTACCACCTTGATATAAACGTTAAGAGGAAATATTTTACGAGACGGTTTCACAATGTCATTTTTTTAGTCACTCATTTCTAAAATCATAGGAATTGAAAAATATTTGTTGTGCTTTCCAAAACTATAGACAGAATAACATCTAAAGGAAACACATGAAAGAAATTCTAGAAATCGATAGTTCTGTTAGCAAACATTTTCAATCTTCGCATGAACTAATTTAGTAGTTCTCATCTCAGGAGTAGAAAAAGTATAAAAGTGATTGATGACAGGTTTAATGTCAAGTCAAATTCATTCGAAGTTCACAGACGTTCTGAGCCGTTTTCAGCGCATGAAAAGTGGACACCCAAAATTGAAACTTAACCCTACCCACATTAAATATAATCGACATGAAGGATGTCCAAAAAGAGAAAAATCAGTGATCTTAGATACGAGACAGTTTTCAACGATAGCATTAAAAATCGTGAAACTGGCATTCAAAAGAATATTTTTAATGTTTTTATTTCATAAAATGTAAAATATAAAATATGTATGTAAGGCAGGTGTCACGCGCAGTTAAATTGGATCAAAAACAAATGTCCATCTGTTAACAGTAGGTTTAATCTAGAGCGAAGGACGATTTATTCGGTGATTCATCTCACTAGAATCTAAACATCAAAAGAATGGATGCTGATTTAGACAGTGTCAATATTGTGCTCCCGCCTAAAAGCCATAACATTTTTGCTTTGGGGTAAATTATGAAAATGATAGGTATTTTCCTTTTTGTTTCTATTAAGAAATAGGGGGAACAACAGTAGGTAAATACCTTATACGAGTACATTTCACTACTGTGTGTACTAATTCAAAAATTGCCTCCTATGTAGCATTTCAAGCAACAACAAAATACATGGTTTAAGAACCATGTTTATATAATTAGCGCTGATTTGAATATTTTATACAATTAATTAATAATCACGTGTTTTTTGCTTTAAATATACATTATTTAAAACTTTTTAAATGTACTTTATCGCCATCCAAGCAAAGCCCAGTAATCAAGTTATTATTATTTTAGGTGTTATTAGCCATTTTCTGGACTTTGGGTTAGGTTATTAATGTCATATTTTTTTATTTGTATATAGTCATCTTCTGTTATCACATTTACTTACACGATCAAAGGTGTACCATTACATAATAATAATTTATACCCTATATAGCAATTTTGAGAAATTTATTACTTTCTTAATATTTTTTTATCCTTTAACCATGTATGTGAAATAATCACATAGGCTCAGCAAGATATATCAGAACTGAAACCATTTTATTTTCAAGAGAACTCATATGGTTAGCAGAAATAAATCAAAATTATTATATATAGCACCTACTAACCACTGTGCTTCAGCAAAAGGAAATTAATTTCGTTCTAACATGTATTCACCTTTTTCACCGGATTTCCCTCCCTCTGACTTCTGTTCCGAAAATTAAACATTTTCCTCGACTATCCGCGGTTTTCTTGGCCGAAGGACATACAAGGAGACATATTAGGGGCAAGATAGGGAAACTTGTCGAAAAGAAGAGAAAAGTTATGCTGAGGAACATTTTTCCTGCCTTCCGTGACTCTCACCTGACTTGGGCGTTTTCCTAAGACAGACGATCCTGGGGGCAGTGCTGGTGGTGGCGCCTCCCGCCACTTTGGTTCCCGCCCCCGCTCCCACACACCCCGCCTGTTGTGGGGTGATCGGTCGCCCTGCGGTGGGCGTGGAGGCGGGGCTGGGCGCTGCGTTGGCGGTGGCTGTGGGCCCCGGCCAGCCGGCAGCCCCTACCCACGCCACGAAGGGCGTATCGGCGCCCAGAGGGCCCGTTCCCCGCGTCGCCCCGTCGCTCTCCTCGTGGTCGCTGGTCGCCGGTGACGTCAGCGACACCATCGTCACGACGGCATCGGAGGAGAGACGCCCTCTTCGGCGACGCGTCGCACTGCCCGGTTTCTCTCCATTAGCGGCGCCGCCTTCGCCTGACGTCACCCCTCTGTGGAACAATGAATACTCAAAATCATGTAACAATGAAGTCTGAAATAATGCAATATGGCCACCTAACACAAATTGCCAACTTCTACGAATTTAAGTAATATCCGAATAAATATTAATAGTAGTGACACAAGCGACTATTTGCTGTAAAATATACAAGTTCATAACACAACAAACTAAGACACAAGGTAATATTCGTTTCACACGCTCGATGCACAAAGAACAGAATAGCGCCACAAGAGCACGTGGTGTGCGAGGTTGGTGATAGATTTAAATTTAAAGAAATTCGAATCTCTTGCCAACATAACGCGAGGTACAATAATGATTACTCTTACGGACGATGATGAATTATAAACGTTGGCTCCTCGGAGCGGGAACGGAAAGGTACACGGCTAAATGGCGCTGCCTAAAGGTAACAAGACATATAGAGAAAGAAACCTTGAAATGACTATGTTGTAATCAAGGTAGCCAAAAGGGTTAGAATAAAAAGATAAAAGTATAAACGTTGACTACGCTGTGTACAAACCCTGTACCAACATCAAGTCAGTTAGACTGACAACAAATAAACTAATTCATTAATATTTTATTGTCAAGAGACCTGTTACAAACTACCTATGGCTACGCTGGGGACAATAAACTGATTTACTGATACTACTGTACAATAAAATAATAAACACATTGCGTTTCCATTCACATTTCTTTTCCCTAGGTTACATTTTATCTGAGTAAAGTTCCATGATTTTGAGTATAGATGTGCAAAAGTCTCTTACGGTTCTTCGAGAAGGATTGGAAGAGATTCCTTTTAAAGGACGATGATATGCGTAAATACGGAGCATGGTGGAGACGCGAGAACACATGTTCTGGGATTGTGAATGATATGGAGAAGAAAGGTCAAAATATCTTCGAAGTATGAGAGATAAAGAGGTTGTATCGGAATGAGATTCCAAATGAAAGCAACAAAACAGAAATTCAATTTATTGTGGGACTATATATACAGTAAAAAAGAAATAAGAAATGGACCAAAGTGTGAATAATATAGAGTAAATATTAAATAGTTAAGCTAACATTTAAATGACCTAAAGGTAATGTTTAGATTGTTGTAGTATGTCCAACGATAAAACTAAAATAAAATAAATAAACAAATAAATAAATAAAGAATCAAACATCAAATTAAAATTAGAAGAACTGATAATCATTTCCTTAAAATAAAAACTAGCGCGGTAGTTCCTTTTTCCAGTATCATGGCGTGTCTTTCAAGTTTTCTTTATAGTCGGTTCTTTCCTTCCCACTCATGAACAAATTTGTCGGAACAAAAATAAATATTTTGAACTAAAATGTACGTTTTTTTGCGAATCAATTTTTATTATTTTGAACGAAGTTGTATGAACATATATACACACAAATGTACGAAGATACAATGAGGCACACCCATTACTAAAGTGCAGCTAACGTTATTGGGAGATCTATTTTAAACAGTGCATTTGGTTCTTGATCTAGTAGACATGCTCGAGATAACGCAGTCGGCCATTACGTAATTGAACAACGTAGCCACTCGCGTGTGGATTGATCTCATGGCTGTTACAATCAAGACGAAGCGATCCACTGAGCCTTGTAGACATCGCTTGAGTAACTCATCCTCACGCAAAGAGTGTTTTCGAAAGCGACCCCAAACACGGCGTGATCTACCTCACACCCTTTCACATTAACACACGCACGCACTCGCTCCATGCGCCGCCACGGCATGGAGAAGACAAGAGGTGCGTGACCCGGTTCACTCGACGCAAGATAAGTCTCCTACGCGTACTCAACTTTTGAATACTTGTGTCATTTTCTTTTCATCTCAACTCGAGGCATGTTGAGCTACGACCCACTTGAGGATTATGTTCCCTCCCGTCTATACAATAACGTTCCTTTTAAGTGTTCCAGTTATATATCTCCACCAGTTTGTTTCCAACTGACGCTATATGATATGTATCTGAAGAATCCTTTGAAGTGTCTTGAGATACATTTATTTTTATTTTTTCAAATTTAACTGTCACGCCGTTATTTTCTCTCATGGAGAATATTTTGATGTTTCATCTCAAATTTAAATTTCATTATTATCACGGATTTTTACGTGATATCTTACTTTAATACCAACCATTTGCACTCGATAGTCAAAGAATTTCAATAGAATCTTTTTAGTTCTCCAAATGTTTGTACATTTTATGCGCAAAGGTCACGTGCGACTGTTTTATAATAAATCTTTATTTCTTTCCTCCAAAGAGGGACTGGAAGTCCTCGATTACTTTGCAATAATTGAGCAATTATTTATATCTTAATTTGATCTTGGAAAAGAAATTTCTTCTGTCAATTGATTTTCATTTCCTTGACTGACAGTCATGCACAAAGGGTAAAATAACGTGTCGGTTGCGACTGGCACTTCTTGTTCGTGGTTAGTCAGACTGGCTTCTGGTTGCAGAACACGTATGATTTTTTTTTTTCAGAGGGAAGATGTCGAATGTCATTTAATTCTACATTGGCCAAATTAATCAAATACACATTACACCTGCTAACAAACCAATGACGTTAATTCTATTATCCCACAATTGGTGTGAAATACGAAAATTTATAAAAATAGAAATACAATGTAAATACTTCGGTAATGTAATGTTTTTAAGCGTCACCTATAATATTTTGTTTGATAGAAATACGCAGGAAAAAATCAAGTCATCTTGTCTAAATTACCTGATAGCTTCAGTATCAGGTGATTAAGAATCTATTAATAGAAGTAGCTCAGGAAACTCTTAAATACCATAAATGAACTGGACTGAAGGGGAATTCTAGGGGAATTGAGCTCATTTTTGTAAAATTTTCTCATTTTTCATGGTTGCATGTAAGAACCATTATTCTTTCTCAACAATTTATTCGGCAAATGAAATCCATTCGTGGAGTATTCGTTTGTAATTCCCGTTAAAAAAATTTCTTAAAAAGTATCTTTGCTTTGTTTCGTTTTTCTAATTCAAATCTCGGATAACATTCCACAAACTTTCACTTCATTAGCATTAATGTTAACTTTTTATTCTAGCATTGTACTAGAAAGAACACTTTTTTAATGAGTATTTTTCTGTAAATTGCACTCTTTCGTAGTAATTTGTACATTTTCACCCAACACCCAAATTAAAAATCGTCTTTTGTTTCCATGTTCATCTGCAATAATGTATTTAAACTTTTTGTATATTTTATGAAAATGATTATCCCTGATGTTATCTGCAATATTAATTAGAAGGTTTGTGTATTTTATGAAAATGATTATATGTGATTTTCTTCGCTCTCGCGTCTCTCTCTCTTCGTTGCAACTAATGAATTTATCTTCGTAATGGCCGTGCATTTCCGCTGCCCCTCCGCACTTCAGTCTCTTCGCGTGATTGGCTCGCTTTATTGCACGTGATTATGTCCAATTTAAGTTGCGGATTAAAACAACCTGTTTGTTAGCTTACACGGCTCATCATGCCTCGAAAGGAACTGCCACACGGAAACGATAGGTTTACAGTTCGCGTGTACGCGCTCGTGCTCGCTCGGTAATTGGGAGACGTTTCAAGCGATCGTGTCTTATGGTGATTCTGCTACCTTTTAAAGAGATCTGTTGCTTTGTATTTTGTGCACATTTTTTGTCTGAAATTTTTTATGCTATTATGATATATTTTTAAAAAGTTATATTTGTCAAATGAAAATAATGTTAATAATATATTCCACAGATTTTAAATTACGATAGCTGTTTTACTAAAAATTTATTAAAAACAGTGTATTATCATTTTTAGAAAGAAACATAATTTACTTGGTTCCGTTAAGTTCTTCCTGTATCCTGATACATACTGTCACTTCAAAGGTTTTTTTAATTTTTCCACTGATGCTGGACTTGTTGGCAATGTTATGTAGACGAAATTTAAAAGCAGGGAGTCCATATGCTGTGGACACTGCTCTCACATAAGGGTAAGATATAAACTATAGTTTTACAATTTGTTTTTTTAGAGCTAAAGGCATTCTACACTTTCATACGTGGACGTTAGTTAAATTATTGTTTTTGTTAACAAATAAAACTCATAATGTAGTATTATACTATTATTTAAGCTGTGAACAAAATTTTGAAGTTAAAAGGTAGAAATAGAAATTTTGAAATGCAGAAAATTTGATTATTTTTTTTGGTTTTGTGTATTAAATTATTTGGTATGTGAAATGATATATATTATTGCGATAATATATTGTTATATATTATAATATATTATGACAATGAAAGGTATTAGAAAATACCTATATGAATAGGAAAATTCAAAATTGCACTATTAGTGACAATCCTACAATAATTGTTTGTAACTTACAATAATTTTACATAACATTTGTTAGCTTAAGAAACTATCCTATAATTTTTTCTCATGGTTGATTAAATATCGACCACGATTATTTTTAACAATGCTTCTCTCTTTCCGTTCAAACCCTCCCAATCGTGCTAGCTTGATCAATGTTCGATGCTGACCCAATTCTCATCCGTTACGAAAAACAAAAGACTTCACAGAGAAAGCCACTTGTTCCGAAATACAATGTCTGCGTCTCTAGTGGTTATGAAACCTTTCTTACTTTGCTCGCCTCGCGTGAATCACCTCCCAGGTTCAATCACGAACGCCCCTCCCGCGCTAAATTACTCGCGTTTAATTCGTTCGTGCGTATCGAACCTTTAATCCCAGACGAACTCCCCTGCCTATTCTTCGTCCACGTTCCTCTCTCACCCCCGTGTCGGTGGTTCACGGTCGCGAGTAGCATGACCCGGCGGGGAGTGGGCTGTAAGGGACGCGACCGAGCACATAATGGGCGCTCGGCCAGGCGCACAGCCGACGCCACTGGGTGCCGACGAGTAGGCAAACCCGCTTAACTGATGTGTACTGCGTGACGAACTGCCAACGACATCAAGGCGCATTTCACTTTGGCGCTGCCACTTCTGAATTTTAATTTGCGTCTGCCGAGAAATGTGTCTGATGAGTGTGTTATTTGTTTAGCGTTTAAAAGGAGATATTAATGAGCTTCATTTGAATGTGAACCTTCCTCGTTACGGAAAGAATGGTTTCCCCACCATCTCTTGCTATATACATTCACATATTGAAATCAAAATTTTAGAGTACACGGGAACATATTTATATTTTCGCAACAAAAAAAATCATAAAAAACATTTTTTTTCTCTCAGTGTTTTTCATTATTCGCAGTTCACGTGATTCGTTTATCATCCGCTTCTTCGGGGCACGTCAGTAAAGATAGCAAGCATTAAAGAGAGAGAGAGAGGTATCTTTCTTATATTTCTTTCAGAATCCCTCAAAATCCAAAAGACGCATTAAACTTAAAAGGTGATAAAGTAGGTATTATATAAACAAAAGTCTTAGTTTTAAATAAAAAATGAGATTTTAATTATCCACAAGCTTTATAATCTGTTATATTAGTGTTTTTCTGTTCAACTTACTGAGTTTTGGGTCACTATCGCAATGAAATATTTCAGTCTGAGAGGTAAAGAAATCATGTGTTTCGACTCAAGGAATTCATACTAAAACTTATTTAAAATACAGCAAATGTGATTATGTATTCTGAACAATAATGTTAATAATAATAATAATAAATTTTTCATTTTGATTATTTGGAGATGAGATATGATTACAATTACGACTGATTTCACGTGTATTCAGAAATTGTTATCCATATATCACTTAAATTGATTTTCCTTTCTACCTCCAATTGCTACATGTAAATATATATTCTTCAGTCAATTTATTTCTAAATGATTATACATATTAAGTGGTCATGAATCTTAGCATTACCATTTTATACGAGGCATGTCTAGGCTTTGTTTTTTCGACTTCCCCACAAGACACCTTTACTTCCTTTTCTCTGTGGTACTTGAAACGTATTAGGGAATCGTAGATGGGTATCAAATTCAATACCATTAACCAATTAAGATATTGTTTTGTTACGGTCCTACTTAGACAGCAGTGGAAAACTTTCATATATTTCGCTGCCCCAACTATCGCTTTGACTGCAGTCAGAAACATCTTGACTGGTCATAATTTATGAAGCTTCCCTTGGGTGGCGGAAAGGCGATTCGCCATTTCCGCTGGCCGCCTCCGCCCTGGTGGCGTGAGATCAGGGATGTCAGCATCAAGCCCTAGTGGCGTGAGCTTTTGATCAACCAATAACGGACCGAAAAAGTGTCGTCATCCCCATGACATCATAAGAAACTTGATGGGATTGGTACCCCCCTCCAGGGGACAAAATTAAAACAACAAAGATCTCTGGCAACGAGCGAGGAGGGGATCGAAAGAACGGACAGTGTCGATAGGGCTCGACACTCCGCGACACGTGCCTTCAGCGCGTATTGTGTAATAATCATTGCCCCTCAGGCCCTGAGATGGTTATATCATATTTCCTTTGCTTTTCATTAAACACTCTTGCTTTTCATTAAATACTTNGATGGGATTGGTACCCCCCTCCAGGGGACAAAATTAAAACAACAAAGATCTCTGGCAACGAGCGAGGAGGGGATCGAAGGAACGGACAGTGTCGATAGGGCTCGACACTCCGCGACACGTGCCTTCAGCGCGGATTGTGTAATAATCATTGCCCCTCAGGCCCTGAGATGGTTATATCATATTTCCTTTGCTTTTCATTAAACACTCTTGTTTTTCATTAAATACTTTTACTTGATGAATACCATGAGCGAACATCAGTTTCGCAGAATTCAATCCTTTTGTAACATGTTGTAACGTAGTATATTTATGTAACAGTAGTGCCTGAATTAGTGAGTGATCTTTGCTTCCTGTAGTGTTGAGCTCAACTGTAGAGTATGTAGTGTGGAATGCAGTAGTTTGGAATGGTTTCTATAGTTAGCTGGATTCAAGATTCCAGCATTTCTTATATTAAATTTATGTTTACTTTTGTTGTGTGATCTGTGTTATTAATATTATTTTTTGATCCGAGGTTTGAACTCATGTCCCAGCTGATCCTTCCTCTCACTAAATATGGTGGATACCCATATAGCCTAGCGAGTGATGCCTACTGAGTAACTATTCTCAGTAGAATTTGTAATGTTGAGTTACTATAAGGAGGGGTAGAGATCTTGGATTGTATCAGTTTTATTATGCTGTTTTGATTTATTATGTTATTAAAGTTCACTTTTTATTTAATTAATAACATATCTTCAAAATAAAATGTATGCCATCAAATCTTGGGTTATTGTCAATTTAAATTGAAAATTATTTTGATGAAAAATATTTTTATTTCTAGATGAAATAACACGGCGTTATTTAGGAGTTAAAATTAATAGTACGGTTTCAAAAATATTTTTTTTGTTTGTTATCACCTTTTTTGACAATTTTGATCTCAAAATTTTATTTGATGGAACGACTTCTTTTATTAAACTGAAACTAGAGTATTGTCTTCTGTGGTAGTGACTAACATCCTTTTTCATTATCGTTATTATTAATATTATTAAATAAATTTATTATCAAAAAAGCAGTTACAAACTGCGCATGACAACGTGGAGGACAATAAACTAATTTACTCTCGGGAAGCAAGTAAGGGATAATCCCATCAATACCGATCAAGGAAGAGGCGCATGTAAAATTCTGCACATTCCTAACATAGGAATAAAAAAATAATATTATTATTATTGTCTCAATTCTCTCAACTTGTCTTGGTTTTTCTCTCAGCCGTGGATTATAAAATATAGTTCTTCTGGGAGGAAGAATCTATTTCAGGTCAAAGAACTTTCTGGTAATGTGGACTGAAAATAGGAGGACGCTATGTTGCAGTCTGCTTATTATATTGGNCTTTAGGGCTCGTCAACGTCACGACTCGTTAGGTCATTAGAGTCATTTTTAATGGAATAAACTAGGGATTGTGGTGTTAGTCATTAGGTAGATAAAATAATAGGTTCTATGACAAATTCTTGAAAATTACAGAGTTGTTTAATCCTTTAATTATAATTATTATTATTAGCCGAAATTTAAGTCATTAGAGCTCTCTCCGTTTTTATTCCGCGTCCCTTTCACCTCACTTCCAAGCTTACGATAGAGAGGATGAGTTAGTTGAAAACGGCATCTTCACCGCGAAATGACGACTACAGTTTTCACGGTATTCATAAATCAACGACTATAAATGAATGAAATTTTAACTATTGCATTTTCAAAAAGATATAATATATTAACGATTGGATACCGTATCTTATCTTTTGATCTTCCAAAAATATACGTTAAAGAGGGAAGGGAGTTCCGCACCCAATACATGATAAAAACTCATTGCATTTCTCATTCCTCCCCGTAAAATTTGGAAGCCGCGCAATAATTTCCGGAAAATTCGGCAACGGTCATTTATTCCGTGATGGTATAACGTTCAAGAAATACCGCGTGGACAGATTGGGAAAATATTGCCATCCTCGTCTAAATGATTTTTTTTTCATTTTTTTTTTCAGAGAAAAATTAATTCCCAACTTTGAAGAAAACTGAAAAGAACCCGTCTTATTTTTATAAATATGTAAAACAAAATTATAATACCTTTATTGCGATAAATATTTAAAAATAGAAAATATACGAACATTTGTGAGAAACGTGTCAACTTATTAATATCTATTTAATAAACAAAAAAAAACACTATGAAGCTTCAGATATAAAATCACGAGATTTCTGTTCATATTTGTCATAAATAACAAACAAATCTGAAGGTTTTTTTCATCCAGGAGTAGAACACTCTTAAATGGGTATATCTTGCAAATATTCGAAACCAATTAATGAAAATTTTCATATCATTCACTTACTCATTTCATATACTGAGTCTCCTTCATACAATCAATAAAAAACGACAAAGAAAACTGTACACTACAGAACCACCAATATAAATAAACACGACTTCAGTATACATCAGTGGGAATTAAAGGAACCGATTTGTTTAAATTTGAGTGAAATCTCGCGAGCAAATGTTAGTGCTAATGGCAAATGCATTTGACTATTTATAACATCCATCATATTTTGTTCGAGCAAGGACAATAATATTGGCCAAGAACAAACAAATTTAACACTACCACATTCACTATATTCTGAATATATTTTAAAAAAATATAAGCTAAAGTGGATATAAACAATAGAAATATTCTTTTTACCTCATTTCCATTATCTCAAACGTTGACAGTGTTGCGAATAATGAGCAGTGTGGTAGAAGTAGTTCAGTAAGTGGTTCAAGTAGTTTCCTCATGCTCTTGAAGAATTCTTTGCAGTAACAAGAGCGTGTTTAAATGAGAAATGACACTTGCACGTAATCAAGGAACATTACGTTTAATGTTCTCTCTTCACGACTCGCAACACTCCGCGAAGTTGCATCCTAAAACTTGATGGTAATTAGCGAGACTTTTGTAACTTGAAATGGGAGAATATAATTCAACATGCTCTACTCTGCTCTGGTATTTACTCCCCTCAGTCTCTCAATAAGGAGTAGGACGAAATTTTCAAAATTAAGTCTGTGCAAAAAATTTATTTCGGGATTTTATGTATTTCAGTTTTTATGTGTATACTGGGGTAATTAATTTAAAAATTATTTTAAGTATACTAAAACGATATGAAATAGATAATAAAATTCCTTGCTGTAAAAATAAGATTGTGCACCACAGAAGCGACTTAAAATGTAGACAACAATATTAGGATACCTTGAATTTGTATATCTGAAACATTTGGATTTCTGTAGAATAAATTATATATGTTAATGTTTTATTAAAACAATTTTAATCGCTTATTTTACGCATAATTTTATTTTATGCGTCAAAAACGTTTATTAACTGACAAACATTTTTACATTTTTGTAAATTTGGAAGAAAATCTGATTTTTGAATACGATATAGTGCCACAATATTTTTATATCGACAATTACACGCAAATGCATCAATTCATCATATTTTGATACCAAACCAAAAATAATTTTCAATATTCGTAGAAGTCAGACCAGAAATAAAGTTAAATAAAAACTTTGAAATGTTTTAGTTTATTATGAAAGAGAGCTTTTAACATAAATAACCATGTCGGTAAATGCGAATCATTTATGAACAAAAGTATTATCAAAATATATTACCGATCGCTTTCTACATAACATATCTTCTATCAATAGACACATGAAAATCAGACTTTCTCTAGTGATGTAAATAGTTGAGACAATGCGATCAATTCTAGATTCTCCAGTGAGATATAAATGGTTTTGATAGAGATTTATTCTAAAATTATTTCATTCTCTCTCCAGGAAATCTTCATCAGACAGCACAAACCTTATGTTTATTTAAGGAAACAACGAGCACGCTTCAGTGGAAACTTGCCCAAACGCATATCAACATCCATACCGTCCTACTCTTAATATAGCGAGGATAAGAAAGGATGAAAATCACTATATTGATTTGGCGATGAATGAGATTTAAATCTCTCCACATTACGCAGACTTTTTCTCTCATTAAGTTTATTTTAATTGAGTGTATCAACATTTGGATACGCAAAACATTTGATGATAGTCTATCATATTTTGCTCTCGTACTTTAAAATGTATCTGTTTCTCAGTAAATACATCATTAAATGTACTTCAAGCAGAAATTGGATAACAACTTAGCCGAACATCTTGAAATTGATTGATTTATTAAATAATTTAAAAGTATGACCTCTGTAAAATTTAAATCACTTTATATGCGATGTTTAGTGCGTTATAGTAAGGGAAACTCAATCATTAATTTGTTAATATGATTAGAAATAAGAGAAACATGAGAGACATCTAAGTGTGTCTTCGCGGCTCAGAGTTTCACTCTTATTGTAGAAATTACAAATAGATAAGAAAATAAGTTGATATTGGACTAAATAAATATAGTAATAAGAATAAACAATATCAGAGATTAGGAATAGTTCAGGAAATAGTATATAAACTAATCCTATTTAGAAGCATTCTCCTTCAGAGAATCAAAATAATTTCTATTTAACATGAGATGTATAAAAGTTTAATTTGCTCCTTTTATTCATTTTGGTTCATCAGTATTTTATGCAACTCTTGTTCTTCACATGATCCATTCATTCTATACTGTTGAAATTAGGAACTGGAGAAAAATATTTTTGAGTGTTCAGTAGGTATCTGAGGTTTCAATGTGATTCATACTGGTTTACACCTTTTGTTGTTATTTTTAAGATGATGATAGTCATATCTTCACCGAATTAAACATGCTAGAAAAGAGAATACTGACAACGAAAAAATATTTTTAATGTTAATAGTATAATTCTTTTGGGAAATATCAGCGAATGATTATTATCTCCGTCAAAATCGCTTGATATTGATATAAAACATTAATTACCCCACACTAATGAAACAATTTTTAGTTCAAGAGTACTATGTGTTTTTCTTCGTATCGATTTCTCCCTCCCAGATTTACCGTAATTCACTTTCCGTCGTCGTCTCCCAGAGAGAGAATGCAACCTCCTCGTAACACGGTTGCGGTGGAGTCACGTGACAGCCACGTTCTCCCCCGGGGCGGCGTGCGAGGGCGCGCCGGGCAGTGCCTCGTACACCCTTCGCGTCGCTTTTCAACACAGTGGGACGCTCTCCAAAAATCCGAATCGCATATCTATTTTATTATAAAGAATATCTTAATCGAACAAAATTTAACATCTTCCATCGACTTGAAACTATAAAGAGAGAAACTATAAGTGATTTTTTTTCTGAAAAAAAGAAGCACAAGAATAATGGGGCTTAAGAAGAGATTGAACAAACGTTAATCTACGTAATGACGTATGTTAAAGACATGGAAACCTCGGGATCAATAATTTAAAAAATGCACTGATAAACTGAACAAGAGCAAAGTGTGTTCAAGGGGGTTGTTGATTTCAATCCTACTCTAGATCATAAGCGCGAAATAAGGGAACCCGGGGAGGATGGCAGATGAGTACCTCCTAACACCACACAATATTTCGAAAATAATTTTTAAAAATATGACTTAATTATATTTCTCAATCATTTGTATACACGATATAACTTTAAACATATGTAAATAGTTCTTTTTTCCGTAGTAGTTCTCTAAAACATTGAATATTTGGCAAAATGATTTTTAACTATAATTTTTAATGGATCTTCCGTACTCGCACCGGAAAAAGGAAGGTAATTCAATATATGCATTTGATATAAATGTTATTGAATGTAAATTTTTATTTTATTCAATCAATCAACAATTGCCAAAGCGTGTATGTCAGGTTTAAGAAGGACATGAACAAAAACATGAACAATTCACCATGACCACTAAAAAGAAAAAATATATATTACTGGATGGAAAACATAGCCCTTTTTCTTGAAGATACAGCAATAAGTGGGAAAAATATGTAAAAAAATTTAGAATTCAATAATACATTCGCATTTTCAAATACAAATTTCAGAACATTATATATAAATTGATACATGCATTGTAGTCAAGAATATAGAACAAGACAAAACATTATTTTGTTGATATCTTTGAACCAACAGAAATAGTGTAGACCTTATACAATTTTTAATTTACGTAAATCTGCCTACTACCTGCAGCATTGATGTCCCGGACTGATATGTGATCCTACAATTCGTAATCTATCCCACTGTGCCCTAACCATCCCTAAGAAAACTGTGGCCCAAAAAGGAAGCCTTGTATTGCAGGATCGATGATCCGTCCTCGTCATGTCATAATTCAGACACAAATTAAGGGCACAGTATGTGAGGTGACACTATATGTGCGCGCTCAACTGTAAAATAAAGTGGGGGAGGCAAAATCGTGTCTGAGGCACGACGGGAAGCAACTGCTGGAAGAAATACATGTACAAGCGCGATGAACCGGACAAAAAAATGAGTTTATAATTGTACTGAAAACACTCTATATTACTTTTTACATAAGGCAACGTGACCGAATGAAACTAATTAAATATGAGATAGGGGATATTTTTAAAATATTATTCTCTGTTGAAAGACATGACATACGAAAGAAAAAATCGTCTACTTAAGACTGTCATGGAAACAAGAAAAGAAAGAGGAAATAATTAACATTAATAATACAGTAAAGTGATAATCGAAACATTTCTAAATATAATTATTTGAATAACCACTATCAATTTGCTATTTAATAAGTAAAAATAATGATAATCCAACATTTCACAACAAATTTGTCTAATGTTTTCAAAAACTAGTTTGGTTTCTTGTTCGAGTTAAATGAAACTCATGCAGATGGAGCCAAAGCTATGACAACAAGTAAAAGAGAATGAATAAAAATGAAGAAATTGAGATAACAAAACATTTATTTCATTTCCAATCAAAAAATTGTTTTTATAATTTTATTTTGTTTCTTATTCATTATTTAAAAATGATGTATAATAATTGATATGGTTTCATTTGTCATGAACTGATATATATTTGTGTAAAAGTGAAGTAGAAAAATATGCAACAATTACGAACACATGATTCCATGTGATAAGAAACATCGCTTACGTTTTCAGAAAGAAATTGAAGCAACAAAAGATTGGATAAAAATCTAATCTGCATTTTTTTTTCAATGTTTAACAGCCTGAAAGTTTTTCACAACGGAAAAATTCCTTATACTTATCTAAAAAGAAAATATTTTGTGTTTTATCATACGTTGCATATTATGTATGTTTGTATATCTTGTATGTTTGTAAAAACTAAAAGTAGGAGAAATTGCCGACGATTAGCTTCTACTTTGAAATGTTTCAGCAAAAATATCTCTTTTTTATTCTTAATTGCTTTCAGTTTTATTTTGTTTTCAGCAACATGTCCCAAAAATGTTCAAACATATAAAGAGACGATGTATTTTTGTAAATTAATATTTAAAAGATTAAAAATAATGCTTGAGAACATAAACTGCAAAAAAAACTTTTTCATAGTGTAAGAATTGATTAATTTTTTATTATTAATTAAAATAATAAAGTTGTGAAAGGCTAGAATGATTCGGAAGTTAGCGGAATCCTACCGCGACCTCTGCTGCGGTGCTGCAGTGGAAGGGAAAAGGGAAAACGACCGGTTGTGAAGGACGCAGGGTCTTGTGTTTCTTCGTTCGAAGGACCGACCATAAAACTCAGCGAAGGGCAGAGTGTGTGCGTTCTACGCATTTATTTTTGGCCAAAAGTAGAAGGGAGTCAGAAAATAGCTAGTATGTAATAAATAACGTCGTTAGAAGTGAAACTGCGAAGAAACGGAAAATCACGCGATATTTTTGAAAGAGACGAGGTCAGTGTTGGTGAGAGATCTGGATTGTAGCGCGCAGCTGCAAGTAAGACGCTGATCGTGGACGAGAAGAGAGGTAGATGTTTTTATGATTTAAAAGGATGACAAAAGATAGCGACCCGGACAGCGAGGGTGTGAGGGAGCTGGACTCTTCGCTTTTAGAATTGTCAAGGGGGAAGTTGACGAACACCAGGAGCCCAGTGACTGTTTGCCGAGCGTTTTCGAACCGTAGAGAAAGAATGTGTTAAAGAAATGGGCGTGACATTTTAAAATTTCGAAAGTTGCCTAAATTTAGTATTCTGTTCTTATTAAAAAGCGTCTGGTTAGAATCACTGAGAGGAGGGTTGAAAAAGATGACGCCATGGAAATGTGGAGATTTCCTAAGAACCTTACGATTAGCTTGAGACACAATCGTCATTTGAAAAATAACCAATTACGATAACTCCACGTGGAGTATTATTTTGATATTAATGGGTAAGCAGAGTCACAGTGTTTTTTGATAACGAAGCCCGTGAGAAAGCTTATGATGGACAAGGTGGGGACGAGTCAATATACTCTCACGCAGAGACGCTCCGTGTTGATCTCGATCATAACATCTTTCGAGCATCATATTATTAGACTATTATCTGATTATTATTCGCAGAACATTCTGATTACTGTCTTATCTCACTGATGACCATTACATCATGAGATGTTGGACTTAGAAATTTTCGACCATTAGGTCTTGAAGTTTTTTTATTCAAGGAGCAATTAAGTGACAACTTGAATTTATCTAAATTTTACAAAGATGTCTAAACTTCAACTTTTCAAAGTTTCTCCGAGGACGAGTCGGAAACTAAACGTTTTATTTTGTTCGATATTGAGTGGCGACACAAAGACATTCTGGTCGCATCTCGACATGTGGCAATGAACTTTTACAACGAAAGAACATTCGTTACGATGGTGAGGCGCTGTATTTCCAAGAAAGAGCGAGGACTTCGGGATGACGCGGTAACCGCATACGGGTCTGATCAAAGACGATGAATGAACTGGTAGCTAAGAGGAGAAAGGGGATCATCGTACGAGTCAATGCTATCCATGGCATTCCAATCTCCAACTACTTCATTAGACTGATCTGTTCATCTGTCACCAAGGTAATCTTTGCGCTAGCTGCGACCAGCATTAGTAGCGGAAGTGGCTGCGATAAGAATTAGAGCTTCGACAAGACAAATAAGGTCCATGATCAGAACATTTGTTATTTAATTGTTAATTGATAAGGGCATAAAGAAGATGAGCAGTACTAATGTTTTTCTAAATTCAATTCATATTTTTTGTAAATAGCTGGTGATTCTAAATATATAGAGAGTTTAAAAAGAGTGCATCAATATTCAATATTATGTGGGATAATGTGTGATTTTGGAGGTATGTGCATAATAAGTATAATTAAAATATATAGTGTACATAAATAATTAATTAAAGTTTATTTTAAATGCGTTTTCCTATGGTAAGGAACCACAGTGTGTGTTTTTCACTTAATTAAATAATACGAACCTACTTTATGATTTTCATTAGCGTACGAACTGGCTAGGGAAATTTTCTTCAGGTGAGTGTTACCCACTACACTACCCCTTTTAATTAATCAAGTTTCGTTACAATAGCGGTGAGGAATAAGAACAAACGCCCAATTTTCATAGCATTTTATTCCAGAAAACCCAACTCCGTACGCATGATTAACCTAAAATACAGTTTCCAGCAACTTTTAACATATTCTCATTTATTATTTCTTGCACATTAAATTAATAGTAAATAAATTATCCAAAAGTTTAAAAAATCACAGATTTTCTAGAAGCAGCATGTTTTATTTGTTTCCTCAACGTAATTTTTTTGTAAAACTATCTGCGATTTAAACAATTACGGGTCACATTTCACTTATACTTCAACAATTTGTGAATATATATATATAATGTGTGTGTGAGGCTATTTTTCAAAGTGAGAATAAGAAATGAAAAAAGAAAAAGGAAAGAAAAGAGAAAGTATAGAGGTGAACTGTGAAGTGGTATAGTTGAAAACATCGTCAGTGCAATGTGCTAATTTTTATCTATTAACAACCAGAACTACCCGGAGATACCCGGGATTTCAAAATAAATTTACTGGACATTCAAAATTATAAAAATTCACAAATAAGAACATAAGAAATATATTGATTTCCATTGGAATTCCAGAGAAAAATTGATACTGTGAATTAATATATTTTATCCTAAAGAACGTATTAAAACACTTGTGAACACGTCTGGATCTTTTTAACCTCTACGCAACAATGAATTAAACTTGCGAGTGAATGTAACGCAATAATGGAGTATTATAAAAGACACATTGACATGAAAACATGAATACGATTATACCCCGTCTTCCCACTATAGAATAAAATATCGAAAATTCCAAAATCCATTTTCTAGATATTTAAATTAGAAATGTTGAAGTACAAAAAGCAAGTTGATATCCCAATCAGCTCGTGAGATTTGCGGAAAAAGAGAAAATAAAAAGTAATGAAAATAGAAAATATGGGCGGATTTTCGAAATCTCGAGTAGAGAGTAGTGTTTTGAAGGTCATGTATGCAAATTTTCATCATGCTCGGATTAAAACTGATTGTTACATTCAATGATTAAATTCAATATTTGGAAATTAAATAAGCAATAATTCAAAAAGTAATGAAATGGGGGAGAGGGTTGTTTTTCGATGTCAAGTAGACAGTGCTCTTCTCAGAGTTTTGAAACTCAAGTGTACACATTCACTTGCATACACCACCCGAGACACTCTTCTTTTCATAGAGAGATTGGAAAGTAAACAGGTGTGTAAATAATGATGCTCCATCTAAGTCTTGAGCTGCGTCACGTGTAGTGTGTGTGCTGAGTATGGGCTAGGAACCTCAGTGACGTGCCGCTACATGCTCCATGCCGAGTTGTTGGTTCGTCTTGTTCAGTCGCGCGCCGAGTATTCGTGCCGGATATTGTTTCGGATTCTCTCGTGTCTATAGACGCGAATAGGCGGTCGTGTTGAGAGACCGTTAATAGTTCTTGGTCTGTTTATCTGCTCCGTTCCCGAGTGAATGTGGTTGGGAAACTTTACGGCTTATGAGTTCTTATATATGAGTTCTATACCGAGAGAAGTAAATAAGTAAATTTTACGTAGATTGAGGGTAAAGTTAAGACGAAGTTATTTGCTTAATTAATGTGATATACATTTACATTTAAATCACAATTATTTAACCCGAATATATAAATCAATTAAATACAATCCTAAAACAAAGGTTGATTGTGTTGAAGATATACTGCAATCATAAACATTTCAGGTACTCGAGTTTCTTTATTTTACAAGTTTTTAGAAATATTGAAAAGAAATCTTTAAACTCTTAAATTTTATATATAACGTCACAAAGACTCAAATGTAGTGCATTATGTTTCTTTGTGTGTCATTTTTGTTGGTTTTTTGTTCGTTTGGATAAGTAGTAGCATNTTTAAACTCTTAAATTTTATATATAACGTCACAAAGACTCAAATGTAGTGCATTATGTTTCTTTGTGTGTCATTTTTGTTGGTTTTTTTGTTCGTTTGGATAAGTAGTAGCACCTATTTGGAAAAGACTCTGGAAAAGTGCTACAAGATCTCTTGCTACCAACACCATACTACGGCATTGTTAGGGTCTGAAGATGACCGATATACAGTTAAAGAAAATATAATAAACTAAAACGAGATGTTAATTAAAAGTTTTAATTATTAGTATATCTATTTTCGTCAGTATTCCTTTGTAAGCGATAAATTCAAATTCTGTTTTCAACATCTTGATTCTATTTTTTGAAATTAAATGTAAAAGCAAATAAGTATGATTCTCTGCAAATCTCAACCCCTCATCTTGTCCACCACTGCTCTAGGTTAAGTTTATTACTCATGAGGGCGTCGCACTCAACGCGTCCACATCAATTAGCGCTAATAGAGAAATATCTAAGGCAGTGAAGTAATTTCCGAGGGCCATTCGGTTAATCAAAGGGATTACGTGGTAAGAGATCCCCCAAACGTACCTAGCATAAACTCAGTCATTACGTAGAAACACTTCATGGGTACTATCCGCAGTTAAAAGCTGCATCAGTGCTTCTACAGTGTAAAATAATTTATTGATTTTAATAACAGTCTTGTACTTTATAACGCCATTGTTGTAGTACTTTCAAAATATCTTATAACAATTTCAAAACTATTTTCCTGCATGCTAGTATTATGTCATGTTATTCATATACATTTAGTTGTATATGTACTCAACTCTGGCACGGTTGTGTACATTAATTCTGTAGCCCCATCCTGACCCGGGTTTTTCTCCGGTTTTCCTTCGGATAGAGGCGGATTTCTTATACAGGTTCTCTAGGCTCTTGCTTAGAGACGGCATCAATTGATATAGTTATTAGCGAATTTAGTGTTATTTAATGGTTACGAATTATCAACAATACTTTCCGAATGATTTATAGCTTGATAATAATATGTACTTGTGAAATGACTTTTCTGTGTTTTATTAAATGCAATATTTGTTGGTATTTGTTAATACTATAACACGTGTCCAATTTTTTTTTTTTTAGGAGTATGTTGAAATGTTAAATCCGCCTCTGCCTTAGGACCCTTGATCGGAATTGATGGGATAGTCCCTTGCTTGCTTCCGGAGAATAAATTAATTTATTGTCCTCCACGTGGTCATACGCAGTTTGTAACTGCGTTTTTGGCAATAAAGTTTATTTATTATTTATTTNCGTTTTTGGCAATGAAGTTTATTTATTATTTATTTGACGAACGAAAGAAGAAAATTATTTTCTAAATCGTTAATTACGTCTTTCTAACCAAACTTGTATTTGTGTGACTTTACTTTACTTTCCGGGAGTAAGTATGAAAGTCACCGTTGGCTCAGGTGGTAGTGTTGTCGCTCATTACCAAGTCATCCCGGGTTCGATTCCCGATCAGAAATTTGTAGCTTTACACATTAGTGCCCCAGTTTATATAGCTGTGACTACTGAAAAGCAAACCTTCCTTCCTCTATCCAGCTCCTCCTAGTATCAATAACACTTACAAGTACTAACTACTTCTAACCCCGCCACGTGAGCCAAGTTGTTATTAAACCCAGCTAAGCGGCCCACCTACTAACAATGGCCTACCACCCAACCCCTAACTCCTATCGCTCCATGTATATAAGCTTCAATAGCACAATACATTTCCCATTTACAAATACAACAACAACAAAATCCCATCAATTTCGATCAAGGGCTCCAAGGCAGTGGTGGGTTAAATATTATTGCACCCAGCGGCAAAATCAAGACGCCCCCGTAAAATGAACACGATTTGCTTTATTCGTACATAATATCATCATTTAATAGAATACAAATGAATGTTTAAAAAAACCTACTATTCCAATATAACTTCAACCAGTATTTGAAAAGAATGGGCTGGAGGGCAGATGATGAGTGTGTCTGTGGTAAGAGTATCGAATCCCCAGGTCACATTTTGATTGGTCATGAGCGATATGAATATGTGAAAAGGATCACGGAATTACAAATTTCCAAGATAGACATAGATGGATTGCATCAAAGGTAAGATGGATAGATATGAAAATTTCGAAAGATACGTAACATTATTAGGAATATTACGAGATGCAATAAAATATGGGTGAGTGATTTCATGCAAATAAAAGATGATGGAATAGAGAAATAAAAAATAATTATGGCCAATAAATGGCTGATAAATATCATCAAGGAAAAGGGTTTTGAGAGTTCAAAAAATTAACAAAAGCACGTACTATTATCAAATAATTCCAAAATTTTGCAAATGAACCATAAATATTAAATTAACTCAAAATTTTAAATTAGTAATAAAAATAGTATGAATGCGAATGCCATCTTTATTATGTATAATTGGAACTTACCAGTTGGTTCAAACGAAAGCGCTATACAGCCCTGCTCCCACGCATGACTTTCATGCTGTAACTCATCCAGTGTACTTACCTGTGTGCGTGCATGTCATCGTCCGAAGAGTCCTCCTCTCCCGCGCGCGTTCGTCCTCGTCTGCGCACCGCAGCGCTGCGTAGTCTCCTGTTGGCGTCCGCTGCCCCCGCCGTCAGCACCCCCGCCGGCCGAGGCCCGGGGGCCGAAAGCGATCGCGCCAACGGGGGCCGCACCGGACGTCGCGCCGCAGCGGCGGTCAGTGGCGGCGGAGGAGGAGTGGCCGGGGGCGGCGTCGCGGCGCCCACACCGCTAACCGCCGCCGCGCGGCTGTTGGCCGTGAAGAGCCGCGACGAGGGCCGTCTTGGGGGAGGGGGTTGTTGCGGAGGAGCGACGACGGGTACAGGTGAAGGTGCGGGGGTGGTGACGACCGCCACCACGGCGGCCGTAGCTGCCGCTGCCGCCGCCGCGGCGGGTATCCTCGTGGAGGCGTCAGTGTCTCCGGCGTCGCTCGTGAGGCTGTTGAAGAATTGCGGAGCGCGTTGTTTGGCCTCTTTGAGTTTGAGCGGACGTCGGTCGCTGGGCAACCAGAAGGAATCGCCAGCAGCCGCAGCGCCCAGACGCCCAGCCATTTCGAAGAGCGCCGTCGCGATGCGAGGAGACTTGGGCAGCTCGAAGCGACCGCTTGCCATCTACAACGCCAACGAAAAGTACTTCTATACTATTCTCCCTCAACTACTCATTCCAGGTTTTAAGGTAGTACTAGCGTAGGTAGAATCACTAAAACATCTGAAATCGGAAGAAATATACAGTAACATGTGATTTCAACTTGAGAAACATACGTCATCGACCATTTGAATGAGTAATTGCAACTATAATTCATGGTGTAATACATTGCATCTTATGGAGGAAACACTTTTTTTTTAATACTTACTTTTCAGTCGCGAAAGTTATGCAAGTTTACTTTGATTTGAGGTAAATTTTTCGTATAATTTTTTACATTACTTTTATCTATAGGTCACAGGACATTTGAGAAAGATATTTTTACTTTTTTCGAGGTCTGATGTATAAATCATGAAAATGTTGCGCTATGCCGCCGTAGTTTTCATGCTATAATGCATTTTAGTCGAGTCAAACGAGTTCTTGAATATTGTTTGCACTATACAATTAACTGATAGATACAAATTAAATTGTTTTTTCTTCATTATTATTCATATTGTTGTGTTTTAAAGTAAAACATTAAGAAAACAATTATACATCTCAGTGGTTTGACTAACTTGGGGTACTGGTCCCACTTTAAACAATAACTTTATCTCCTTTAATACGAGTATGTCATTGGAACTAACACTGTTGAAGTGAGAATTATGGACAACAGATATTCATGACGTAAAGAAATATCGCCCCCAGGACTTAAATTCAATAACATCGCAACCATAAAAATAATACTATGAAACATTCTTATTTTATCTTTGAAAAGGACCTTCTTTTCTCGGATTACTAGTATTTAATTACTAGTAGAGTGCATAAGTTATTCAAGATACGGTGTGTTTGGTTACATGTGAATACTTGGTACAACACGGACCAATATCGTCATTATTAATCATAATAATCTAAAATTTAACGGTTACGTAAATGTAACTAATGGGAACTTTACATCTAAACAGCGTACGTGGTTGCACTACGCCAAGCATTTCGATCGTACTTGGGTATTAACTTCGTAGCGTAGTTCTCTGAATGTTACCTGCAGAGGTGAAGGCGAGGCGGGACGAGTGCTGGGACAAGGTGACGCGCGACCACTGCTGTTTCCATCACTCCCTGCATCTGCAGGTGAACTTCTGTCCTCTCCGTTCTCCTTTGCACCCTGCAGCGACGCCGATGATTTCTATCACCGCACCAAAAAACGTCTTGTTACGTACAAATGTATGCCTAGTAACGGTCGTCTAATTTTTGGGAGAACTCGTGACAACATAAAACGTCCGGGAAAGATTAATTGGATACTTATCAGTAGAAGGGTGTAAAATGCCAAAACTCGAGAAATTAAGATATTGCTCTCGAAAGGTGCAAAAACATGGTGAGTTACACATTTTCACGGCAAAGTCCTCAGAAGACTATAAAGAGTTCCCAAGATGGTAACAAAATGGTAACAGTTTACGTCCCTGGCCAATTTCATAAGAGAAGTGCAATGTGTCATTCAAAAGTATCCAATGCAAGAATAACATGTTTCGTTAAACAATCCAATAATTCGCATAGGGGCTGTTAAACAAAAAGTGACTTTTGGTTCCCTTTCAACCGACCACGAATGTCAGAGAAGTCGGAACCTGTAACTCTGAAATGGATATGGAACAGACAATCTATCCCTCCCGGTATTTGATCACTATGTCAGAGGCAGATCAAATATTTCTGAAGCTACTTTTCGGCGATTCATTGGACGATGTAACGCAGAAAGGGACCAATAATCTATGTGACACAAATCGTTATATTTGTGCGAACTAGAAGGGAAATTACAAAACCATACATCCATGCAATTCCATTACACTTTCTCTATTCCGCCTTTCAGTTATTTATTTATTTATTTATTTATCTGAGAATTGTACACGCTGCAAACGAATTTGATTGAGTTAGAAAATTGTCACTTCTGGAACCGGTAATGCAATCTATAGTCGGAAGTTACTCTCAGAAATTCTACTACGTCTAACATCCATTATTTAATTTCACTCTCAGAAACTGTGTGATAACTACGACCAAGCAAAATTGCCTAGGAACCTTATCAGACTTACGAGCACCCCGTACAACAACCCCCAACCCCGCAATGCGTTATAAATGGCAACAGTGCATTTTCTGTCGCAGCATGTTGTACTCTGTTCGTGATATTGGAATGAAATAATTTATTCCATTCTGATCCTAGTGACGCATGTCTGTCGTTCAAAAATTATTCCAATTCCGGATATTCATTTTTCAAATCCATTTGAAACATTTCACCTACCTTCTCAGCAACGGTGTCATGTGCGTCGGGGGTAGAGACATCGCGCGCCAGGAAGATGTCAAGACTGTGTCTGGCGTCACCGCGTTCCCGCCAGGCGCGCCTTAGTCGCTCTGCCAGTTGGCGACGCGACAGGAGCAGCGTCGACGCCCTGCACCCGTCACGAACACAACACACTTATGTCGTGCCACGTTCGGAATTACATGAGAGGGAGGACATAATGTGGTGTGAGGAGGAATCATCTATGGGAAAATATCTTAGTCAAAACTGGGCATTGATATATTTTAATAATGCAACATTACATAGTCCATAGATGAACTGCGGGACAGCAGCGTCAGCACCATTGTTGCTCGGGAAAAATGAATTGGGAAATATGTGGAAGACGAGTCGATTAGCGCGGAGCAAACACAAGCTACAGAGGATAGACAGATATTCATCCTGGGCGTTACAGCAATCGAGAGAGCTCCGTTCATTTGGTCGCTGTATTATTTAAAGGAGCATAAAGCCGATCCAGCGTCTTTGACGCAACCACCGTGACGTCTACTTGCTCTCTTGGCAACTTGATTCTTAAACTCAAATTCCTTGTTGTCTAATTCTACTGAACAAATTGAAAATGTCTTAACAATATACCAGAAAGAATATTAGATAATGCGCATAAGTAATCTCGATCATTTAATCGTGACAAAGGTATTGGAAAATTTAAAAACTGTTTTTGCTTTGTGTCGAAAAACTCCAAACAAAATAAGTAGATTCAATTTTAGAGTTCCTTCTTATGTCACCCTACAGAAAAAAACTGTCTTTGTATTTTTCCGTCTATCATTCTTTCGTAATTGGTAAAGATCTTTAAAAACTAGTTTTGTGGAACATAAATCCTTCCTTTCTTAGAGGTTTCCTACCTGTTAAAAATCGTAGTTTTAAAGTTTTGTCGATACTCGGCCGGAAAGGGACGGTCTATATTTTATTCAGTTGCAACATACCACACGCTACAAGAAATGAATACAACCCAAAAATTGCAGATCGTTCTAAACACAATCCACCTATTTTGCATGAAATATTAGATAAAGCCATAAAGATCTATAAAACAAAATCTATCTCAGCACTAATCGGTGAAGGTGAAGCAGTAAGTCTAAGCGTGACATCCGTAACAAAAGAATGGCAGACAGTGAATGAATGAATGTTCCATAGTTATCTTATCTATAGTTATTTTCAGAATACGAATTTTTATAATATATTTTCAATAAAATAAAACTTTTTACATGTATTAAAAAATATTTAATTAGTATTGTTCTGTCATAATGCAGTGTTATACAGATATATTGTAAAATTTCACTAATGAGATCCGTTAATTCTTAAATGAACGGATAATAAGTGAACGACTCATCCCTCGTACTCACCCGTCATCGTGCAATGAAGGCAAGGCACCCCGGGGACCGTTGGAGAAGCGATGGCCTTTCGCTGCAGCAGGGCATATTGGTTCAGGCAACGCACTGGACAGGCTGCCAGAACGCGTCAACAGCAACGGACGACGCGGCGCTACGCCCACCACCTCCACACATGAAGGGATTGGGTGTGTAACAACTATAAAAGCACTGATTACTTATTCAAATACAGGGCGTCTGTCTAGTCACGAAAGGTCAAACTGTCACACAACACGCCGTCCGGTCCAACAATGCCTTTGTGGTTCCTGGAGATAACTCTTTTGTACACTTCTGGTAACAAAAAAGGGCCCATTTATTTTTCTAATACCCACGCTCTGACCAGTTTTGGATTTGTTAAGTTTGCAACGCCTCTCTCCTGCTCCTTCCCCTTCGACTGGGAAAGTTTCATTCGACCAATCGTAGGTCTATTTGAAACGGCTCCCATATTTGGAAGACTAATAGAAGACATCGTGCCCCTGGTACGATCGTAACGAGAGAAAATGTTTCATTACACCGTTATTAAAGAAATATTTTGTATTTCTTTATTATACACATTTTGGACTTCTATAACAAAAATATTCTGTATATTCTTGACTTCAATAAACTTTACCATTCTCTATATTTAAACGACATCTCGAGATTTGTTATCTCTCAAGGTCTTCGTAGGCAATGTAAAAGATATTAGAGTTTCAAAAGATTACAAAAGAAAACAATAATACAAAAAGCAATTCGAGAGATTCTAATTCTGACTGAAAAGTAAGTGTGATATGTTAATACACCATAGCATTGTTTACTACGCTCGCCAACATTAGTGAAGTTGGAACTACGTAAAAGTATACTTGATTGTAATAAGAATATTGAATAGGAAATGGATATGTCTTAAGTTATCTAATTTATATCCAAACAATATTTTCAATAAAATACATTCATATAGCATCTAGATTTATCATATTATACATTTGGAGCACAAAATTTAATAAAGAAAAAAGTTATATGCACTTATTGAATTAAACTATCAGTATTCGTAGCATTGAAATAGCATTCATATTTGTATGACTTGCTAAGAATAGAAATACAGAGGTTGAAAAACTACACGTCTTTATTACACTTGGATAGTTTTAGACCTCGGGTAGTATTGCTTGTCTGATCAGATAAGATAAGATATTGGAAACATTTGCTTTTAAATAAAGATGAACAGGAAAGAAAGACACAACGCGGAAAGAAACAAGAAAAGACGGAATGAATGAAAGAAAGAAAGAGAAAGAAAGAAATAAAGGTAAAGAAAGAAGCGAAAAGAGAAGAAAAGGAAAGAAGAAACGAATGACAGAGTGAAAGAAGTAGGAATGAAAGAAGAAAAGAACTTATGGTATTAATATGAGTTAATACATTTCAATTTGATTGGAATAAATAAAAGGGATTTGTCTTTTTTTATTTATTCATATCTGAAACGAGGTTTTCATATTATTGATCTCTGATTATTTTTTTAGGTTGCACGATTACTACCAAATTGTTATATCGTGGATAAATATGTCACTAGAAGATGTAATTTATTTGTTCCTTAAGTAGTTTTATATTATTTATAACTCGAGAATTAAACTTTTGTGTTATTAGTTCATATTTGAGACAAACGTTTTCTATATTTATTTAATTCCTTTTCACATATATGAAAAACTTAAGAGAATCGCAAATTATGTGAAATTACTTTCGACAATACACATCATTTGTAGGCAATGAGATTTGATTTCTTTACTTCACTGTATAAATATAAGAAATTATAGGAATATTTATAAGTAATTTGTGATTCGAATTATACCAATTCCATACGATATCTTGCAATTATATTCAAATTCTGTTAAAAACTATATTTTATCATAGTATTACGCAAACGTTTTTTACAGAAACTCTAATATCTTTTACATTGCCTATGAAGACCTTGAGAGATAACAAATCTCGAGATGTCGTTTAAATATAGAGAATGGTAAAGTTTATTGAAGTCAAGAATATACAGAATATTTTTGTTATAGAAGTCCAAAATGTGTATAATAAAGAAATACAAAATATTTCTTTAATAACGGTGTAATGAAACATTTTCTCTCGTTACGATCGTACCAGGGGCACGATGTCTTCTATTAGTTTTCCAAATATGGGAGCCGTTTCAAATAGACCTACGATTGGTCGAATGAAACTTTCCCAGTCGAAGGGGAAGGAGCAGGAGAGAGGCGTTGCAAACTTAACAAATCCAAAACTGGTCAGAGCGTGGGTATTAGAAAAATAAATGGGCCCTTTTTTGTTATCAGTAGTGTACAATACCCGTACAATTTGAATTTTTTTATCAGTTAAGGTTTTATATTTTCGTCGCGAGACAATGGAGAAAAGTATCCATAAATATGTAATGAAATACGAATATTTTCTTTGTCACATCTTGTTAATAATTTGATTATTCTGCTTTGTAAAATTAGGAATAAAAAATTAGGAATACCGGAGGAAAACATGCCATTAAATTTGACGAATTTTTTCCCCGATCTATTATTTCATATTACTAGGCACAAAACACAAAATTAATCCTTAGATGCATATATAGGAATAGATTACTTAAGATACGTTTTTATTTGAAGTCATTAATTACTACCTTAAGTTCTCCATTATAAAATAGATAATTGTTTAAATTATTGCANTTGAAGTCATTAATTACTACCTTAAGTTCTCCATTATAAAATAGATAATTGTTTAAATTATTGCAAGCGTCAGTTTTACCAGATTAATTATTGTTCACCTAGTAAGACAACACTACAAAGCTTCAAAAATATAAGTAAAAATGCTTATAAAACAAGATTCTATTTAACTCGTCTCGACGATATAGCAAAGATTACAGTCAGTATTAATTTTTATATTAAGAATGAAGTTACCTCGACGGATTTGTAAGTTAAGAATGAATTTATTCTCGATGAAATGCGCACCGAAGAAGTACCCGCTTACACTTACATCCGGTAATGGAAGGCGGAACGATGAAATTGCAATGTGGTTTCGCCCTTAGGGTTCACCAATAGAAAAAAGGGCAACTATCGGGCCGAAACCCTTACCTCGACGGGAGCAGCAGGGGCTGCGGCGATCACAGCGGCGGCCACGGCAGCGAGAGCGGAAGGTGGAGGGGAGGCACGCGCCGCTTCCGGGGCCCAAGCAGCTCGCACTGGACGCGGCGCCGGGCTTCGACGCGCCGTCCCCGCACTTACACTACGCCCCTGCGGAACTCCAAGACTATCACTATGATTGCACGTGAAGTAACCCAGGCAAAACGACAGAGCACGGTCGGAGATAACTGAGAGTCCGTTAAATATCAGTCTAGTTTTTGACTCTGTCAGGACGCTCTACGTGGGAGAAGAACTTGAGCGCATCGTGTCTGATGATACATTCTTCGGACGCGGATGCGGATGTTTCAGAAGAACGCTGTCCGATCGTTCGCGACATGTGCGGGGAACGCTTGTGATGCTCCGTGTTATTCAGCTCTTAAAAGGAAATAGACCCGGGTGAAACTCAATCTTGTTTCATTATAGTGATACAGTGCCCAAAATATATCCTATCGACATTGCTGGGTGTACTATACTTTATGTTTGTATGATGGGAAACATTGTGTATTCATTCCATTATACTAAAAATAACTACTTCAAGCACATGAGTCATGACTCACACTTGGTTGTAGCAATCTATCAAGATGACAGTTTTTTACTATTGTATGTGGAGGTTGACTAATAAATGTTAAAAACAAAATTCATTTACGAGGGCAAGTCAATATCTAACTCTCTAACGTCAGTTTCCCTTATACCGTTCTAAATTTCGAGAACATTTTTGCCGGCAGATGGCAGCATATGTATAGGCTGCGTGACATCTCGAAGGCACGCAGTTAATCAGAGGCAGCCAGTGCACAAAGGCGGTTGTGTTGCATAAATGTTCACGCGAAGGACAGCGTGCACAGATGTGCTTTTTGTGGACCAAAGGACTGTCCACTGAAGTTCATTGTGAAATCCATCCCGTGTATGGTGACAAAGGTTTCTCACGGAAAGCTATGTTCAATTCGATCCAGAAGCTTAACAAGGAAAAGCATGAGAGATAGGGAGCTTCCTGGTCGACCTGCAGTGGTGTCAATTGCAGTGCAGCGTGCAACAAATCATTCGTAATGACCGGTGTGTGACGATCGATGACGTTGCGCATACCGTAGGCTGTTCACATGGAACCGCATTGAACATCGTGCATGAGCAGTTGCACTTCGTAAAATTTGTGCTCGATGGGTGCCCCGTCAGTTGTCTGAGGAGCAGAAAAAGGACAGAATAGGTCTATCCTTGAAGTATATCACTCGTTTCACTGAGGAAGGAGAGGACTTCGTGGCACGAATTTCTACGGGAACGAATCTGGTTCACCACTTTCAACCCGAATCCAAACGATCTTCCATGGAGTGGAAACATTCCATCTCCCCAACAAAAAAGAAGTAATTTAAGAAGTTACTCGATGGTTGCAACAGCAACCAAATGACTTCTTTGCAACCGGCTTTCAAGAACTTGTAAAGAGATGAGACAAGTTGCCTGAATGATTATGTTGAAAAGTTAAATAAATGCCAGTAAGTTACATTGATTATTATTGCCTCTATCCAATTTTGCGACTTATTTATTGACGTACCTACGTAATAATTAATATTTGTTGATAATATCTTACGTTGACAATTGCAGCTAATTATTTAACACAATCTTTGTTCCCTCCGTCTCTTTCTGTACGCACCGTCGTGGCCCCAGCATTGTTGGAGCCGGCAGTTGAGTGAGAGCCATTTGCAGTCAGTGGCGTGACGCGCAGCGACGGAGGCCCGGCCGCCGCGCCGTCCCTGGAGATGTTGTCACCCTTCGCCCCGCGGAGCCCCGACGCCGACGCGGGCGCCCGGGCGGGCGTGGGCGTGCGAGGCATGCGTCAATGACTGACCAAGGCGGCGACGCGCTGCTGCGGCCGACGCCGCGGCGCCGCAGCCCACATGCGCCGCCTGCAACAGAAGTCATTGCCGAAGAAGAAACAACCATTGCTTATACTTTCTAATAAACGTTTCTCATTTAAAACAGAAGGATTGATACTACTAAATGTACACATATGGAGAAGAATCGTAAATGGATAAAACTAACCCCATATGTAACAGAGTTCATGACGGACAACGGCAACTTCCGGCAATATTTACACACGATACAGAGAAAAGAGGATGGACAATGTATATGCGGGGAAGATAACGAAGGCCTGGACCACATTCTCTGGGAGCGTCCATTATGCGGAACAGAAACAGCGCACAACATAAATTACCTTTAATATGTAGTTATACCGTGGCAACAGAAAATACAGAAATTTTTGGGTACGAATACAGGAGTATACGTCTGAATTGGAAACTATCAGTGATACTTATAACAAGGAAGGGACATCAGTAGAAAAGATTGATTGAACACAAAATTTGAGACAACTATACCTAGCAGCGAGACGTACTGCGGAAACGAAATACGACATGGAGACGATAATAACGAATGACTGAACATGGATGGGCAGGGACGGTAACGTATCCACGAATGTGGTTGAAGATAATGGGGAAACACCTAAGAGAACCTTGCAACTGTGACAAGGTGGTACAAAGGAAAAGGGGGGAAAACTACTAAATGTACAGATATTGAAAAGTACTGAAAAACAACGAGGAGTAATATAACCGCAGCACTAATGAAAGGATGGTAAATCCGTTGGAGATGTAGTGATAAAGGGAGAAAAACATATCGGTATATTCCGCAAGTGGAGTATGTAATAAGAAATAAGAAGTGGTTTGATCCTTTCAAGTAGGTTTTAGAGTTTGTCACACACCACGGTCATTTCCAAGCGTGTCTAAAAGAGGATTGGTAAGGAGAATGACGGGCAGTGTGAATGTACTACAAATTTGGAAACTGCGGAGCATATCTTTTGGGATTGTCGTATATATGCAGAGAAACACGATGAATATCTGAGCCAATACAGGGTACTGGAAATATTGAGTTTAAAGGACATGTGTACCCTAATAGAGAATTAATCAAAACATGACATTTGCGGAAGTAGCCACTATGCGACAAGCAATTCGAATGTAGATATCCCCGAGGCGGGGGCGGGAAACAGCAGCACGGTGGTTAAGTTATTTATTTATTTTATGTCTTTTGGCGAGGTTACGCTGTGCAAGGATCACATCAATAACTTTGTTTTGTTGGAACCAATACATACAAGGTGATTTAAGGATCAAGTGAATGAATAAAATCTGTAGGGTGCTCCACTCAACTTTCCAATTATAATTCGTAACAAAAACTCATACACTTAACACCCAACATAACATTAAAAATTTAGAAAAGAAAAACACTTCAAAAAACAAATCATAATATATTACAATTATTAAACAAGATGACATATTTAAAAGATCAATCAGGTTCAAAATATTTATCATTATAGAACATGGTAAATTCAGAAAACAACAACACACATTCAAGTAGAGATTGCTTGAATAATATTCCACATTAAACTCTTTCTTTGCAATAGACTTATTGGCAGATTTAAAATAAACGCCTCCAAGATTGATAATAGACTCTTCTGGAGCAAATTTGCAAAGATCCGAAGACCTCTCAAAAAAAATTTCGACCGATTACAATACTGTGTAACTGGAATGTAAAAATAAGTTTCTCAGACTTCACTTTTGTCACATATATAAATTCTAAAAAGTCTGTGTGTGTTGTTTTTTTGGCATGTTCATGTTACTCTATTCGAATAGTTAATTAAAGAAACCCTCCAACTACCAGTTACATTTAAATCGTCCGCAATTTACACATTCCGTCATATGGGTTTTGGAGGAGATTGGCTGAGTACGATAGATATTGTATTTCAAGTTATAAATTAATTATTTATTACGATATTATTCATGCGATCCAAAGCAGAGAGACAATCTACATCCGCATTTAATTTGGTAACTAATTTAAAAATAAATTTCTTTGCATATAAGAAATGTAGATTTCTGTCGAGTAAAAATAAATCGGATCAATGGTAAATTAGAAAGTACTCTGATAAAACACTATGGATGTGAGAACCCTGGGTTTCGATGTGAAGTTCAAATCCAAAGAAGGAAAAGGATTTCTTCAAACCTGTGGATATGACATCCTAACCTTACAGTTTGGATACTATATGGTTAGGATGCCACATCTAAAGGTTGAGACGTCTCATCTAAAAGTTAGGATGTCACAACCAAAGGTTTGGAGAAGTCTGTCTCTTCTTCTGAATTTGGATCTCTCATCCAAATTCTCAGTGTTATAAAATAAAACCTAAATTGAATAACAAAATTTATTTTGAAAAAAGCAGTACACACTGCTTATGACCACGTGGAGGACAGTAAACTAATTTACGCTCTGGAAGCAAGCAAGGGACCATCCCATCATTTCCGATCAAGGACCCTTAGGCAGAGGAGGATTTAACATTTCAGCACACTCCTAACAATAAAAATAGTTCGGGGAGTGTTATAATATTACTTAATATTAACAAATTTGTATTTAATAAAACACAAGAAAGTCATTATCAAACTACTAGATTATTCGGAAGGTATTGTTTATAAATCGTAACTATTAAATAACACTAAATTCGAGATTTATTATTTCAATAGATGCCGGCACTGGACAACGTAAGTTATTTCTTTGTTTTTGTTTTGTTTTATAGATTCTGGTGGTATTTTAAGAACTTCTTCGGAATCAGGGATCTCTAAAATAGGGATTAATGTCAAATTCTTGCGATCGAATTTTTTTACGATTACAATACTTTCTATATACTACGTATATGAGAAACTAAAAATGAGCGTTAACTGAGACGACCTTCTGGTATAATTGGATAACTCGGATGCAACCCTCTATGCAGAGGGTTTCGGCACGTAGCATGAAAATTAGGAGAACACTCCCATTGATTCTTCGAAAGCGTTTTCAATTGAAATACAAATCTTGAATTTTTCTATTGACAGCAACCTTATCAAATTAGATACATAGAAATAATATAAACAATAAAAATATTTACGGATAAATTTGTCATTTCAAGAATACAAATGGGTGAGAGGAAGAATAAATCAGAGAACCTCAGTGAAAAATATTAGATAAAAAATGCTTTCGGTGTCAAAAAACAAAAACAAAATAGATAATATAAAAAAATATAAAAATTAAACAATGGGGATTTCATTATATTATCAATAATAATTATACAACTTATATCTTTTTTAAATAATGAACGTGGTATGTATCAAACAACTGAAGAAAATGAGTGCATATGATTAGATTTTAGAAATTTGGACTAAAATACAAAAGAAAAACGATGGACGAACTCGTAACGAGTAATTTAAATTTTATGTAAGGTTAAAAACACAGTTCGATTGAAATATAAGAGTGGTTAAGTCGTTTCTTACGCCATTTATTGACGGGAATCAGGAGAGTGTGAACTGTAAGGTTATCATCTTGTTGAAATTAAATTAATTTACAAAATAGATTTAGGGATATAACTCCAAATTGTAGAACTATTAGTTTATTAGAATCTTGCGCGTATAATCAATTGACTCATTGCATCCGTCACATAACCAAATTACACCAATTGCGGGTCAGCAGTACGCCCAGCTTTGGACCATAGAAATACGTAATTTCACTTCGAATATATTTGTAATTCCCTTGCTTTATTCGATAAAATGCTAGTATTGATTGTCTTATCTGAGTAGTCCTATTTCCTTCTAGGATCTTTATAGAGCAACGATAATTTCAGAACTATTATTACATTACGGAAGAGAATGTAAAACGGATTGGTCCCTAGGACATAGTTATGATTTCTTACGGAAGGATGGGGAATTGCGGAAATAAATTGTTTGTTGCTCAGGTTCTGGTCGTTAAAGGCGGATCTTTTATACGTCAACAAAACTTATGAGAAGAAATCCGAATAGCAATAATTCTAGTAGAAATGGGCGACAGTGTGTCTTAATAGGTCTGGAGGACAGGCGAGCTCAGCTGACCCAGTGAACAATGCGCATATCCTCCCTAATCCTTGGAGAAGCATCACGATGTCTCGCATGCATGAATACTCATAAATAAGTTGTTATCGATTACTCCCTTTTGAACTCTTCATACGAAGTTTTCGCTACAGCAGGAATATGAGAGAAAACGCTCGCGAGTAGTTCTCCTTGTATTGTTTATGTTCAATGGTTTTTTTGACTGAAATACTATTACTTCTTTGAGACGAACTTTCACACTTATTAGTTAATGTGAATTGAAATAGTTCTTTTATGTCTCAGCAGTACGAGACAAATAAATGAAATTTGACTATGATGGGTGGGCATGTAACTTTGAGTTTTGTTATCATTAATCAAGAATTCCTCTAAGATTTTGCTTCTAAATTACTTAACAGAAATCGAACACTTCGTTTAGACAAACTCCTCCATTAGACACTTTAAATATATAACATGTTCATTCTTCCGGCGTTGCTGAGGGTTGCTACATAATACTTTAAATTCATATGTTAGTTTCCATATTTCTTTACATTCCTGATATTAATTTCTCTATTATGTTAATTTCAAAAATTAGAGACAACGAAGAAACCAATTAAAATACACACAGTCTTCAATACTGTATGCGAATTGTATTATACATGGTATATGTATACAAAATGTAATATAATTACGAATTATTTTAAAATTACGGTCTGACGGAAAATACACTTTACACAGAAAGATTAATAAACAAAGCGCATAATTAAGACCTCTAACCTCTTTGGTTTTCATTTCACTTTCAGGTTATGTACTTGAAAACAATGTTTTTTCGCACACCTCAAATAATTTTGCTTTTACTATTGTGTCAGATTATCCGCTTCACGTAACGCAACTGAACTCTGGTGGGCACATTAGCAAGCCTCATAGTCAACAATCATGCGAGTAAATATTCTATATATTGATCAGAAGGCAATTTTAATTGTTTTTCTGCTCTTGTAATTCACCAATATTTACATACTTTGAATTTTACTTGCAATAACCCGTTAGAAGAGTCCTTTGAAATTTCAAATAATTTCATCGATTAATTTTTCGATTTACATGCCACAGGCATGCCATAGAATTCACTTTTATTAGCATAGATTATTACGTTTTTGGTTCATAAGGCGGTGTTCCTCAATTGCCATGCCACGTCTGGCTTGGTCAAGACAGAATATGTCTCTCTAAAGAAAGAAATTGACATATCCTTGAAGAAGATGAACGATTGCGTGATCAAGACACACTCGTAAAAAGATTTACTTACAAAAACTAACCTCTCTTTACGACTGAATTCTTATCTGATAAAAACGTATCGGTGACATACATAGACAGATTGACGAATGAAAACTCATTGGATCAACCCAAAGAAAACTGACAGTTTGTCTCGGAATTTATGATCTCAGAATACCCCTCGAATCGAAATTCTTTCTCGATCTCATTCCATGCATACATCAAGTCCGTTACATCCGCGAGCATTCGTACACATGTTATATGAAAAAATTTGAATCATCGTTTCATTTCTCTGAAATATGTCTGTAAATATTGTACAATTCTCTTAAATCTTCAACAAAGCTAGCTAGCAACTGAAATATATGAACAACTTAGTGACTAACAAGCGTTGAATGTCGGTTTCCATCCTATCTTTCTGAGATCTTTTGACTGCATTCTCAAGTCATTTCTAGCTTACAACGAAGAAAGCTACTCACGGTTCAATCTTCACAACAAATTGAAAAGTATTGCGATAAGGATGACGTAATTAGTTCTATGTATGTATGAGAAGGAGAAGAAACACGGTGAGATGGCCGGTCACTCATTGATCATTGACCATCCAACCCATCAGAATACCGTACATCGCTCGCATTTACTTGGAGTTTGCTTTCGAATTTAATTTATTCATAAAAAATTGTATACTCATCGAATAATTTTCAATATTTTTTGGCAAAAGCTCCGCAAATATTGTTGCAATAGTAGCTGCAGTGTGGTAGTATTATCGCAAGTTGAGTTGGCGGAGAACTCTTCTATTCATTTCAAGCACTTTCTTCACATACTATCTACGGAAAAGATATTGCCTCTGTGTCTCTCACAACGTAGTCAGATCATGTAACAATCAAGTCACACTTCGAAGAACCTATCTGGCTGACAACCGCAGCGACCATTGAAAAGAATGCGAAGCAGCTATCGGGTTTGACGACGCCTCGGATAGCTTAGTCTTAGAGTCAGACGACGAGCTAACGGATGCAATGGGAGATTTTTTTTGTTAATGCCCGACAATGATATGATATTCGTAGAAAGATTATAGGCTCCGCCAACTCAAAACGCACCAACATTACTAGTAGTAGAGGAAAAGAGGGGTGGGAAACTCGTGCATGGATGCCATGTCACTGTTCTCCTGCGCTTTATGACGTCAAAAAGAAAAACTTATCTGTGCTACAATAGTCTTAGTAGAACTGCAATGGTAATGAGATACTAATGACGTAGTCTGGGCAGCAGCAACCCTTTGCACAGCAACAACACATGAGAAAAAAATAGTTCAAATCAGAAATAATTAACATTTTACGTAAAAATACTTTTTTAAGAAATTTCGCACTCCATGAATGAAGGTTTAATTAAAATAATCATGGTGTAGAATTACGTATTATGGAATTGTTAGTGAATGTGAAATCATACAGTCATAATTTTCAAAGTAGACGAGACCCCACAGAATTTATTATTTGGTATTTGTCTCAGTTACAATCAAAGTTCTCATTTAGAGCAATAATGTATAGTAGAGCGTACGTTTATCAAATTGAGTACGAGTTCACAATTTAAGAAACAGTTTTCATACCTATTCATTTTCTTGTAAGTTTTTAATGTATGAGCACTTTCAGTGTGTCTAACTTAATTTGGGTTCTTAGTAGGTATGCAAGTGCTTAATTAGTCGCGGAAAACATCAATTTCAATTTTATTCAGCTACGTCTTTAGATCAGTAAACATGGTATAACAACTCTCACAAATATTTCAACAGGTTTGCATTTAGATATAAGCCTAAATAAAATTGGAGCTATATTTTATGGTGATTCCACATATTACAAAATGTATATACACACAGGAATCTCGGATGTATTTTGATTTATAACATTTCCTTAGAAAGTATCTCTTTGAATGGTGTATGTAGCAAGACAAAGGAGGAGCAAGAATGGAGATGTCAAAAGGAATACATAGTCTCCTGCCGCGAGAGAACACATATTTAGATAGGAATGGTGCAAGTGACGAGGATTGCACCTTCACCTGCAAAAATGAACGACTTCTTTGAATATAACGGGAATAAAGGATGGTTTGAAACACGGAGAGAGCGTTTGCCAAAAAAAGGTTTGTGAAAAAACGATCCACAAGGCTGTGGCGGGGACGGCTGGCACTAGCACCTTGAAGGCCGCTCAAGCGAACGAGCGGAGGCTGATATAAACCCACAGAGTTCGTGGGCCCCGATTCGCCCGCGAAATCCCAATAAGCTCGTGAGAAATCTGACTGATGCGCTTTGCATGCCGCAAGGATTGCTATAGATCACTGTTCTTATCGATGACGAGAGCGTAACCGAACCCCCGCTCCCCGCGCCAACAAACGAAGGATGATGCTGGTCTTGTTCTCCGCCGCTTGGGTTCGTCGCAGGGTTGAGTTGGGCATGACAGTGAAAGAAAGTGGGAAAAAAAACAGAAAAAGTCTGAAGTGTGTTCCACTCAACTTTCCGATTACAATCCAAAACATAAAATACATTGTACTTAACACCCTACATTACACTTTTTCAAAATTTTCAATTTTAAGAAACTTGGAGCGTGGTGAGTAAATGAAGTCGGTATAAGCTATCCAGAAAAAGGTTTGTATTTCCAATTGATTCAAAGTTTGTTTTCGTGGTATTAATTTGTTCGTCAGCTATCGGGGGAACAAAATTCTAAACATACACACATACGAAATTGGACTTCATCGTCAACGTTTGAAAAACACTCTCCTGGAGCCAATTCGTAAAGATCCGAAGATATCTCTTTTTTTCCGACCGATTATAATTACTTTCCTTACACACTCAGTGTAATTGAAAAGTAAAAATCAACAAAAAATAAAAAAAGATGCTCGCAATTACAGTGAAACTTCTCATATAACGGACACCCATGGGGCCTTAAAATTTTTCCGCTATTGCAAATGTCCACTTCAAGAATTAAGATCAACTAAGAATAAAGTAAAAGGATGTCCGCTATCGAAGAATATCCGCTATAGAGATGTGTTCGTTAAACGGATTTTCATAGTAAATTTTATTATCTGATTATAAAATTTAACTCAAAGCATACGTCTTAACTAAAGTAGACAACGTAATATTAAAAATATTTATCATCGAAAAATATATTTTAATAACAAACTGATGATTTTCTTATGTTAATAGATGATGGTTGTACAATATTATGGTTTGGGGGATGCTTTTCACTACTTATGACATTTCTGAAAAAAAAACTACTAGTGATTTTTGTTCCACAAAAATGTATATTTAAATAAATAAAGTGCATGTAATTTAAAAGCGCCGTAATTTATTTAACAAATCTGGAATATAAAGAAGTTTCGTCCTACTGTAGGAAAATTTCCATTCTATTTACTATAGTTAAGGTAATTAAATTAAAAATAATGTTCGTTAAGTTGAAATGCATAAATTTCAATGGATTCCGGGATGAAATGTCTCTCCTTCAAGCATTCAATAACTAGTGTTTCTCTGATGAGTGATCTTGACTAAAATGCACATATGATCATTAATTTCGCGTATAATTAATTTTTTTATAAGTCTAATTAAATTAACTTCGCGTATCATCATAAATAATTATTTATTACTATTATTATTATTATACCATTTCAAAACGTTCCAAATCATATTTTACATTAAGTAAACCATTCTACACATTTCTTCACTTTAATCCTATTTCTTCTGGACGGTTTTGTGTCAGATTTCCTCAGCTGGTTTTCCACTTTGGAAGAAAAACTTGCAAACTGAAATTCCTTCGTGACTGACGGGCAGGACTTCCTTATGCGTGAGTTTAAAATCCCTTGAAAAGTTAAGTATCCACATCAAAACAAACGCTCTCGATCATAATTCATTTAATTAATACAACAGTTAAAATTACTCAAAACCGTAATTTACAGGTCGCAATAAAAAGTTTAAACGTTTCATAAAGTTTATCAACATGACATATATTAAATTTATGTTCAAAATGTTTCCTCACGCCTAAAAGAGCTATTAGTTTTTTCATGCTGCTTTCTTGGATACACTTTCCATTATCCCACTAGGCATCTAATATTGTTTCAGAGCTTATTTGTTTTTTTATTTTTTGTTTTTCGATCATTGAATTTCAAAAATTAATAAACTTGCTTCAATTCAAAAAATCTTATTGAATGAATTAAAAATTGTTTTATTAGAACTCTAACTATTTTTTAATATTAGATTTTCAAACTACAAAATTATGGTAACAGTACAAAAATAGCAGAAGTTTACTTTTTAACAATTTTATATTAATAATAAAACAAAACATGTTAATAGGCTCTCTCTTCTTTTATTTCTTCAACTTGTTCTTCATTGGAAAGAAATATTCTTGAATTCTATTTCCCCAGTTTTTAATGAGCGGCTTCGGAAAACAGTACACCTATTTATAAGCTTACAGTGATTCTTTTCTACTTCTTTGCATTATATAAGCACCTTTCGAGACATAGTTAACAACTTGTGATAAATCTCCTTCATTGATAATTTTTTTATCTCGTGCTTGTGAAAATGTTTCCAATAATAATTGCGAATCGAAAGGATTAAATATACAGAACCTCATTAATGCTACTGAATTACTACAATAAATGATCTCCATTCTCCATATATTATTGCAAAGGGGATTTAAGTTGAGTTCTTTGAACAAAGATCATAACATTCACACGAGAAAAGCTGCAAAATACTCAAGTAGTCTGCAAACCTAATGTTGGCTTTCTTGGTTTTTTTTTTCTAATATAATTATAACTTACGACCTTTCTTGGACATTGGTCTTACATTGGAGTTGTCTGTCTCACCCACATTATACTCATGAGAGCATCCCACAGCCTACATACTTTCAAAGTGTAATTTTCGTAATTAGTGAGGTCTTCTTTCGTATCCAATCGAATCCGTGATATGTCCTTGAGATACGTGAAAGGTACGCTATACTCCGCAATTGCTGTGTCACAATGAGATGCTCCGGCCATTTTGACCCACGATGTAGATACAATACTCGTTTATCAGCAGACTGAATCGGTCGGGAAGTTGAGACATGAGTACTCTTGTCTTGCATCACCTCACCGGGATTTGAATCCTAGGCGTTCTGTTCAGCTATACGTTAGTGCACTACCACTGCACAAAATATATTAGAAATGTAATAATATGAATGGTATGCATGGTATTTTTTATCCAGTCCTAAGAAATCGATGATTTCTATCTCTATCGATGACTGCTATCGAAAGATAGCAGTCAACTTTGGCCAACCACATTCATGAACGGAATTATATCTCATCTATTCATCTCGATCCACAAGCGCGAAATTCGTTCGCGCTAAGAACTGTTTGAAACTCCGGTCGTTTTATGGCGCCCTGTCACAAAATGTGTCGATTTCCACAATCAATCCGCATACATTCCTGTCTTACATGCAACCTTCCGCGGCTCGAGAACATTTTCCATCGCGAATAAATAAAACAAACCACGAAATAATGGGAAGGTCGTAGAGACTGCGGTCGTGTATCATCGTTGGCGGCAGGGGATCGAAGAGAGGTTGAAAGAACCGTGGGCAATGCGAGCGGCGGCGATGGTGGCGGCGACGAGGACGACTCAGCTCCACGCTTCGCGTGTTTCGTCTGCTGACGTCGAAGGGAGGACAGGCGAGGGCAGGTGAGGCAGTCGGCTGGCAGCGACTGCGGAGAGTCCACCAACTATAGGGGTCGACGCGTACTATGAGCAATGGAGAAGTACGATTAAAAGAGGAAACGGAACTGTAAGAGAGGTATTGAAGGAAGAGGAGTAAAGGAGAAAAGATGATATAACAAGAAACACGATAACAAAATGTGAGACAACATAACGCAGCTGACAAATAACGGACATGGAAGAAAATTGACAGAAGGGAGTCAGTAGATGACGGCGTAAAAGAGAGAGAGAGAGATAATAAAGAAAAGAGAAGCCTTGCAAAGACAATGTGATAGGCAGAGAGGTCAAAAGACCAATGGCCAAATACACTATCTCGAGAGGAAACTAATAATATCTACACCCGTAGCGTCTTCATAAAATAAGGCATGAAATGAAAGTTGTGGCTTCTTAGATACAAGCAGTGGCGGAACTATGTAGGGGGGGGGTCTAAGAGGGCTATAGCACCCCCCCATTGAACCTGAATTCTTAACAAATAAAATTGAAGTTGATAAATGGTATACTTTGTAAAAATGTTACCACATTATTAATTTTAATTTTTTAAATTGTTATTAATAATACCACAATAATAAAATTAATAATACCAGATTAATAAAATTAATGATACCAGATTAATAAAATTAATGATACTAGATTAATAAAAATAATAATACCAGATTAATAAAATTAACAATACCATATTAATAACTTTAATAAATAATTGTTGTTATTAATAATACCAGGTAGTTAATTGTTAATTATTTATTTGATGCATTTTATTGAAAGGTAATATTTATAAAATTTGTGTTTTAAATCATAATTTTTAAACAAAAAAGGTCCCCGTTCAGTTCCCGCCCCCTTGATTAGGGTCTAGATCCGCCACAGGATACAAGTAACGCATAGCCTTGAGAGTTGATTTTCTATGGGTAACCAAGAATCACCCTTGTGTTCTACTCGTACCCAACATTTTATGATACGTATACATCGTAAGGTTTGACAAGCGGGAGTCATTATTAAAACCACTTAATTTAAAGCACTCTAAAAATTTATTTTCCTTTCTTTTTTTTGTGTGTGTGTGTGTTGAGTCATTTCGTAGTTTGTATTCCTTAGCTAGGCTCGGACAACATGAAGTAGGCTGTCCCCCCATATCAGACAAAACTTTGAATCTCGCTTCTGCTGAACACTTACTTTAATCAACTTCAAGTTCAGAGCAGATTAGGATGCTCCGGCTACCTGAGTCGCTGGTTTTCTATCTTTGACGAAGATTCTAAATGCGTAATAATTATAATAGACTCCGCAACAGTGCTGTTGCCTGTTCTCAAGCGAAACGAAATAAAATGTATACCGTCTTCTACACGAAGGAAGTAAAGACGTTGGCGAAGGCTACCCCAGTCAGTTTTGTATCCAACTTCATATGGAGAAAATCATGAGAAACTCACTCGAGATTTTTTATCTTCATAACCTTCCCATGCAAGAACTGAATACCTACTGTTTGGCTATGTCCTGGAAATATGAAAATACGATCGGTGATAGGAGAGAACGCGCATGTACATATCGGTTGGTGCAAGGGAGGAATTGAAATGGAATTGCTGCTGGAGGAAGGAATAACCGCATGGAAAATTGTGTGCGAAGAGTAAGCAAAGGTTTAAAGGAACAAGATTTTGTTGGGATGGTAATGGAATGTAAAATCATGTTGAAGAAACACGTAACGTGTTCAAGTACGAAGAAGACTGACTGATTGAAAAAGTTGCAGGCAATAGTGTGCAAATTGCAGTTGAAATAAGGTTACCATTTGAAGAATAGCTTCATCAGTTTTTGACGCCATTAGGGCTAGGATATCTTTCATTTTCCTTCCTCCCCTCAGGGGACTTACATCTAGTAAGTACGTGTTTGGCAAACACTGGGCCCCGAGCTGTCTGGCATTACTTCCACTTACTTGTGTTAAGCTCCTTCCTTTCTCTTTCCTGACCTTCCTTGGTCGCCTCTTGTTCTTTTCGATCCCGACGCTATTAAGGCTAGGGTATCTTTCATTTTCCTCATTTTTTCCATCCCTCTCATTTTTTGTCCTACCTCTCATTTTTTGTCCCCCCTTATTCTTTGTCCCCCCCTCATGTTATGTCCTCTCCTCATTTTTGTCCCCCCCCTCATTTCTTTGTCAATGTTTTTGATATTTGGTTTTGAGATATGTCTTGGTGTGTTGTAAATCAGGAGGATTTTTAGTGGGTATAGTTGAGTCATTCGGCGAGTCCCACACGCGGGGAGAGTCATGTTGGTTCTCCCTAGTGCGTAACTGCATTTTCCCTACCTGTACGAGTTCTTAGGGCTCCAATGACCTTTGATGTAGACATGAGCCGTAAAGCCCCACAAAAAAAAGTTTTTGAAACGTAATCATCTCATACAAAACATTTCCTAGATTACACAAATCATTTCCTAAAAAACATTAATTAAGGAGGGATTTTTGGGAAAAAGTTACATCATTTTACAACACGTTCGGTTTTAGAGTCTTTATAGTACTTTTTCGTGCCTATTTTAATTTTGACGCAATATTGAATGCCCTTTTTATCAGAAAAGGGGCATTCTATGCAGTTTCTAATGGAATCAAAGAATAAGTCAGCAGGTTGGTGACAAAATGTAACGCGTTGCCCCTAAGAGAGATTAGATTATTATTATTTTTGTCTAAATTATAACCAAGCATGAGATTTATTTTCACGTGTAGAGTGTTTTTCTCAAGAATTGTGGCTTTTATTGTTGGATTTCTGTATTTATTAAAAAAGAGAGGGAGTAGGCGCAATTTCCCACATTTTTCAATGGTCGACACGCAGTAAACAAATGATGAAATATGAGTACACATCAGAATATGCAATGTTGCATAGCTTTCAGGAATTTTCTGGCTATTTACTAAACTTCATCTATATTCTTGAAGGTACCTTAATTTTCCCTCCAGTTTAACACATCTGTCGTAGACTGACTGTATAAATATTTTACTTTCATTATCGTCTTTTGATAAAATGATTTTTCAAAAATATTTCTACAACTAACACAATACCCACTAGAATATTTTAAATATCAGTACAAATTTAAAGCCAACCATCATAGCTTTTGACCTTCTGAGTGTACAATTTTTCATAAATCCTCACGCTCAATAGAAAATAACATGTAAAATCTGTTCTGGAAGAAACTCGCTCCACCCGCGATTTTGCAAGACTACCGTGATTGATAAAACCATAGCGGTGTTATTTCCTTCTACTCTTGTCTTTTCCACAGAGTTCGTCTAGAGAGACTATGGCCGACCACTGAATGCAGCCATTTTTTCGTCAAATTGACACGTTATTCAAATCTACATATGAAGACTTTCTTTCGAAAAAGATTAATTAGTTATGCATTGTTAGATTAGAAAAGAACATGCAAAAGTATTTCGACACATATTTATCGAAATATATTTAGAAATTCATATGAATTTAATTGCGTTCGCACCAACTTGGAAAAATGGCGGAAACCTAGACGTGCATCTCCTCTAGACGCACTCTGCTTTTCCTCTTCTACTCTAGGGAGTAATTTGCTCCGAATTTGCCGATTTGAACGGACGTAAATCTAAAGTTACAATCACTTGACAACGTTTTGAAAACATGTACATAAGTATAATTTTATTTATGTATTGTGCTTTGGCTATCCAAGTATTTTCACTCCCTGAATCCATCTCTCATTGAAGACATTCATTTTATGCAGAAATTCTCGAGATTCCCACTTTTATAAGAAGTTTTTTTTTAGAATTAAGTTGTCATAGTTTAGTGTATGAAACGACATTGAAAAATGTTCTTAGTATACTAGGGTGCTACAAAACCAGGGTTGACAGATTCCAACTGCAAAGTTTTTGGTTAGAATTATCATTCAATATCTTTCTCAATTAGTCCATAAAACTGGTGAACTTTGGGTCAGTTCATGTATTACATTTATGACATGATGCACAGTTATTTATGTTGTTTCCGCAGCATAATTACTTCAGAATTTAGAAATATTTTGCAGTAAAGGCTTTCTCCATAAGAAACTCTGCAACTGTAAAACATTGTTACTTAAAATTTTGTACCGCATGGGTCACAATGTATTTAGACTTTTTGATAGATCAAAATTTTGAAACAATTTTACAGCAGTCTACCGCAATCGCCAGACACAACGTATGAACAAGTTTTCAGAGATTGACCTACCCTAAACATGTGCCTGAACAGGAACAAAGCCTGGAAGCTAACATATGTATTTTTATCTACATTCGCGAATCACGTGCTAATTGGCTAAAGAGTTCGTGAGTATCCGAGGGAGCATTGGCACAAGTGCGAAAGACCGGAATATCGTGGTGGAAACGGTAGGTGAGCCCTGACATGGTGGGAGAGGTAAGGAGAGCGAGGAGGTACAACAAGAGATTTCGTGTAAAACGCGATTCGCGCGGCGCCGCACTCTTGTCAGGCCAAGTGCGAAGCACCGACTCTGAAGGCGGCGGCGGCGTTGGAAGTGAAGAAGGCGGCAGTGCCTGACAAAAGACTGACAGCCGTCGGCAATCGACTGCGGAAAAGGCGACGACAGCGAACGAAAAGCAACCCACTTGCGCACGGAATCGAGATCTTTCCGATTCCCCGGTTGGGCGATCATCATCCATTGAGTGCTGATAGGACATTCACTAACTACTTTAATAGCCCCTATTTGCGAAAAAAAAAATTATTTTTTTTGAACGCCAAAATAAACTCAAAAAATATTATTTAATCTATTGTTATTACATTCTTACGTACGTATTGTTTTCGTGAAAATGTTGATCGCGAGATTTTGACGGAAATATCCGTTTTGGTGTTCTCTGATTCCGAAAAAAAAATACTTTTTGAGAAAAAATACCTCGTAGTCTGTCCGTCTTTGCGTATCGATTCGTGCTGAACAGATGAATCAAATTCATTCGCATTTTGTATTTAAGGTTACAATTTGTTTATCTATTAATAACTTGTACATGTAATTTTTTGCGTTAAATTATAAACATATTGACATTCTATTAGTATTATAACTCGCAGCCAACTTTTTATCTTATCTAGGAACTTTTGCTGAAATTTTTGAATCCGCCTCTGCCTTAGGGCCCTTGATCGGAATTGATGGGATGGTCCCTTGCTTGCTTCCGGAGAGTAAATTAGTTTTTTTCCCTACACGTGGTCATACGCAGTTTGTACTGTTTTTTGACAATAAATTTATAAATTATTGGATCGGAAATTAGATGGAAATATAAACATTTTAACTAGTGTAATCGAACGTCCGTATTATATAAGTATAGTAATCGTCCAAAAGGAGTTTCAAAACCTTTGGAAGTTGGCTCTGAGAGAACCAACGCTCAAAATTTCGCAATGATGCTCGATATTGTATCTGTGTGAACAACTTTGTTCCCTCGATGAGCAGAACCAAACTTGAGGATTGAATTTGGTTTTATCTAAAATAGAAACCTATTTCTGGGCAACTGATTCGGCATAATTTATTTCCGATTCTCCACTTCCGATTTCTAATAGTTTATTTAAATTTTGTTATTTTTATGTGAATTATACTCGACAATTCTTTGTAATTATTTACCTTCTGCCCCTTTTGTTATGAAGTATAATTCGGAGGTTGAGTGGGACACACTTCGGATATATTGTTGTTAGAACAGCTTCCCGGTTAACTCTCGGCATATTTTTCTTTCAACGACCATTCCTCTAATATTTTTACAAGGGGATGAACTGGCCTCCAGTTTAAATTCATCGCTACATTTCGTCGTTTAAATTCATCACTACTAGAAATTGCTCATTTTAAAATAAGCAAAGTATATAGAATGATTGAGTCTCGTAAACGTTCATACGCTTCAATAGCGCTGACACGCTCATATTACCTTAATTCATACCTCCTAACACTGATTCCATATAAACGGAACATATTGAATTATATGTAAACCTCGTATATACGGACTGAGAGGGACCCGCAGTAAATTCGGATAATCCTCAACAAATGTTAAATAAATAAAACAATGTACTATCGATGGAACACCACGTATTTTACAAGAAAATTGAATAGCGAATATATTTCTTAAACATTGAGTATGAAAAACAACACATAGGGGGTGAAATCTGGTTTATTTTGCATAGGCTGACTTGTCTAATTAATATATCAATGCTAAAATTTTACTCGGGTGGTTCAACGAAACGGAATGCGAGAATAGGAATGCGAGAATTTTCTCATCTTCAAAATGTGTATATCCTAACCTTTCTCTAGGGCAACCCCATGAGGGAGTCCCAATTTTTTAAACAAAGATTCAACGCTGTCTCGCGATCTGAAATATAAAAAGAATTCTGAAAAAAGCTTGCATTTAAATTTCTTCGAAGCTTTTTAGCTCACTGATATTTTTAATTTGAACAAAAGAGTTATTTTATTGCTTTATTCTTCTTAGTTAAATATTGTGAATAAAGTGTATGATAAAAATGGTCTGATGATTAAATGATCCCTCTATCAACGGTTATCATTCAGTATTCATAAAAATCATTAACTAATTACGAATTCGATTTCATACTTGATCAAATAGATCATTTTTATTACGAAATAATGTCGTTCCAAAAACGAATGTGTTATTTCTTCCTTCTTGCTAAATGTCAATCTGTAATACTCAGGTGTGTTGTTGGTTGCGGATTGTATCAAACCCAGGATGCCGTTATGGCGTACAATGGTAATGATTTCATTTGATTTGATTACACGTTACAAACTCACATTAACCTATTTTTCGTAACGTATTATTAGAAGAAATATTCAAATTGCTAACACATCGGGAAATATGTGAATATTTGAATTGAAAATTCCAACCAGGTACAATAGGGAAAGGGAGCTACGTTTGATAAATATGTCAAAATACTGTTAGTCAAATCATCAAAACAAATATTTGCTTCCGTTTTACTTTCTCATATACGTATACCTATCAGTAGCCTAGGATTTGCTAATCAATAGAATTTTCTCATGGGAATAGGATCAGAATTTCATGGAAACAAAGGATGTTTAAAATGAGATATAAAATAGAGGTGACTGTTAGCTATCAATATTTTATCATACTATATCTCCTTTGGAGCGCGCCCCATACGGCCGTGTGTGTCGCATGGACAGCCGATCAGCCCTGGTTGCAACATGCAAATCATACTATCAAGTTCGNGTGTCGCATGGACAGCCGATCAGCCCTGGTTGCAACATGCAAATCATACTATCAAGTTCGGGCGTTTGTGTACTTCCCGCGGCGTATTTTCCTATCATTTTTGAGGAATACATTTTCAAATATTTGAGTCGTTTTAATATACGAGTATATGCATTGTAATCAGATAAATATATGGAGTAATTCAAGTTATTAGTATACATCCCGGTAAAATATATTTTGGGACCTAACGAATGAATAATGTAAGTTTCTCCAAATCTATAATTCTAGATTTCTAATAAATTTTAGAAGTATACATCAGGTCAAAAAAAATTACAGTAACACAACCAGACAATATGCATCCCATTATTTTATGATTTCTATTATGTTCATATTCATTCTTTATTTGATGGAATATAATGTAATTTCAGATTCGTTTTAACCAAGGCTGAATTAATGTTGTTGTTTTTCGTAGACTGGAAATTTTTTTAATTTGCGTGCGAATATTGATAAGACACACTACTTTTGCAATTGTAAATTGCAAGAAACGAGAACCCATTAGTTAGATAAGATATAATTTTGTAGAAAGGAATTTTCATTATGGTTTTATTTTTTCGTTCTTTATACCGTACTTTTTCTAAATTTAATGAACTGAAACTTATTTTTATACATTATTTTATTTATTTCGGGTGTATACGCATTGAGTTTTTTTTTGTATTGGTGACAATGTGAGTATTACTAATTAAATTACAACTTTGCATTCGTGCTTTTGTGTTTCTTATTATTCATTAAAACTCAACCTCCAACCTCCACACAACCTCATCCCGGCCCGGATTTTTTCTCCGGTTTTCATTCGGGGATACGAGAATTCATACATAGACTTTCTTGGCTCAAGTAACAGGCGAGAGTCATTAATACTATTGTCATTATTAATCTCAAGTTTTGAGTGATTTTAATAGTTACGATTTATTTTGGGAAAAGTTCATTGATAACAGTACGTATTTTTTAAATAACTTCTATTGTAAATATTTCATTCGACTCTGCTTCTGGGTCCACAATCAGTATTGACGGGATGGCCCCTCGCGTGCCTCTAGAGATAAAATTAATTCATTGCCCCTCGCATGTGCCTAATTTGTATCAGATTTTTCGACAGTAAATTTTTTATTTTTATTTTTCAGGGAGCAGCCTTTTTGTAATGACCCAAAGTGGCAAATACGTTAAAATACCTTGGATAACAAAATTTACCAAAACACTTCAAAGGGAAAGCGCAGAACAAATAAGTGTGATTTACTTTAATGCTATCTTTGCAGGAACATGGCAGTTTAGCCTGGATTAGTGAAGTGAACCGGGCGATCATTCGTATGCCCCCGGGGGAATTTTCTCGCAATTTTCACGCTATTGTAGACTAGACATGTGTACTACAAATCATGTCATCAACGTTGTGGAATTGATTACGACTTTTCGTGCCTACCATGTTCGTCAACTGGAGATGTAGAGCATGTATTCTCCCACTGCCCTCACTTTCATTTATCAGAGGTAAAAGAAAAAAAAATCAAAATTCAAGTGTATGTGGAAAATATTATGCCAAACATGTTAAATAAAGAAGGTTGGAAAGATGTTTCCGCGTATACAGCTATAGTAATAAGAAATATATGGATGTGTGAATGAGAAAGATGTGGTCTTATAGTTCAAATCAAAGTTTGATATTGTAGTGTGGGTCACGTAGCCGTGTGAAGTTGCCTTGCGGTAGTTGTATGAAGCTGCATAGTAGAATGAAAGGGGGGTTTTAGTGGGAAGAAATCCAACACAATGTAACGTGGTTTTCATGGTGTCTATCGAAGACTTCCCCTTACCCTAATAAAAAGGGGAAAGTCCTGACAGAACAGTTTAAGAACCTTTTATCTACTTTTTATACGAAATAGAAGTGAGTTGTAACCGTCCAACTTCAAATGTTTTTAAAAAAGTTTTGTTTCTGGGACCTATTATTTCTCAGATTTACGAAAGTCTAAAAAAGAAAAATGAAAATAAATATTCAAACCCTCTAGGGAATTTTGTGGATATTAAGATTTGATGAGTAAAGTTATTTTGGTACCGAAGTCTAGTGATGTATTTGACTCCAAATTACCATACATTTAGCACTAAAAGCAATTAACTCTTCATACAACGACCATTCACATTATTCAAAATGGTACCTTTTATTATAATTAGTAAGGTATGTATGATAAGATTGTCTCGTCGATGATGTATTACGGAAATATAACGTATCAATATCTCGTTTTTACAAACAATCAGTGTATTTCATAGGTTCAAGATAAATGAAAATAATAATCTAATTCAAAGATATTTTATATGAAATATGAGTTACGATTAGGTTGTCATAAATGACCAATTTTTAAAAACTATGTTTGATGAACTACATACTTTTATTAAGGTCGAGTTATTTAATAATATTTACTTCGTGTATAAATATAGCTCCTAAAATGGTTTATATCTTAAAGTCATGTACACTCATAAAAGTTTCGTTTAGAGGATCAATTATCTTTGGCACATCACACTGAGGAGAAAGAAAAACGAAATATTTGAAATGTGTACATTTTAAACATTTCGGTAAACATTAATATTTTATTGTCTTGCCTTTACAAATTCACGTACATATCGAGATTCATAATTTCAACAATTCCACTCGTACAGATTTACCTTATGGATGCATTGTTTTCCAGAAAACAATCACGAACAAAACAATGCTCTCTGAGTACGTCCCTATTAATTTCGGAAGATCCCAACTAATGATACATTAAATTATTTTCCAAAACCTTTTTTATTAAATATTGACAGTTAATTGATATATACTTGGTAATGTAATCTATTTTAACCTTTATTTTCAGTACGCATGTCTTATGAGAGCATTGCCCTCAGGAAAGCAGCATCATATGTACCAATCAAAAGAAGTTGGGCTGACCGCGTGTCTGCGGGGAAACAATTGAACATATTACAGCTCCTCACAGAAAACAGTGCGATTGATAGTATTATTTTCTCCACGCTGTGTATTAAGAAAAATATAAATAGAAGAGAGAGATTGAATATAGATTATACTCGATCTAGTGAAATTTAAATTATAAAAAGCGGCGTATTATGTAAATTTATTTTCTTTTATATATTTTTCATGCCTATTAATTTTTTCACTTAATTTGTTTCATGGCTGAGAAAACTATTTTAAATAATTAGAGAGAAGAACTACTTACTCACCTTAGTTGTTGAGGCTTCACGATGCCCCACTTAACTGAACGTCTTCTTCCGGGGTACAGTTCTTATTGATCAAAACTTTCTCTCCGCTTCAGCGCTTGTTGTCTGATCGGTTACCTTGGTAACGACTACTGCCTCATCTTTTCGCTCATCGCCACATTCTTAGCTAATGTATCATGATAATGTACCCAGAAATGTATTAATTATTATCAATAAATAAAGATTTGAAAATACGCCTACAAAATGTATTTACATGTATTTACATATAAATGCACTTCATTAGAATAATTTGTTTAAATGTCATTATTGATACATTCTGATGTATTACAAGCTTAAGAAACAATTTATATCAATGATTAATATTTTATGCCCTGAAGAAAATTCAAATAAAAATACTCTAGAATCAGTTATAAAAGCAAACAAATTAATTTGAACTTCCCTCTTTTTATCGCTCAGAATAACATCTCGAACAGGAATCGAGTAGGTCTCGAGTAAGCGGGAAATCATAAAAACCTGGAACATCACATGACTTGTGTTTTACGATGTTGTGTTTCAAGTTTCTTATCTGATTCTTTTTCCTTGGATTATGGTTCTTGGTGCTATTTCATTATTTTATGCTTTTATTTCATAATTTCAATGATCCGCTGTTGTTCTTTATGGAACCTCATATAATGTGGTGTCTTCGAGGTTAACACATATTCGGGTTCAGTAGATTTCATGTATGGAGGAAGACCTCTGACGAGTGCTTTTGTGTGTTAAGAATTTTATAAGTTGAATATGATATCTCCTGAGATCATACAAGGTGTCATAGAGCAAGTTGAAGAATGGTCATCGGATGAACTCGTCAAGAATGTAAACGATGTTTTACCTACACTTACTGTATCCTTTTGCTACTGCTTTGTATTAATTAATTTCTTAAGTTCACTCACTTTGAAAGTCAAGTTATGTGGCTTCTCATCAATAAAGTTTAGAAATCATTTTTCTTTAATGACATTACAGTTATGTCTTTGTAAGGTTGAGCAGAAATCCCTCTGCTTACGTTCTATCAACATTCTTCTTGGTCGTTGTCTACAGTGTGTACCAATATCAAAGATTGATTCTGATATCTTACAATATGCCCTTCCTACTGCTAGAAATATTTTTAATGAAGTAAGTAACATTAAAAAATGTAAGATGTGTTTCGCGCATGTAAATACTGATATCGATGAATATCAAAATATATTTGGTCCTCTTAATCTTATGGTTTGGATTTTAAGTAAACTGACTATACAGAAAATTTAACCAACATTTTCTTCTCAATTGTCTTAATAGTGAAGCAGATTTGTACATCTTGATTTTATTTAATTGAGTGTGGTTTTATTGAGTTACTGTTTTTCTTAGGTTTGTAATTCATGTAAAATGAATTTTCTTGTGTGAAATGGAACAATTTTATTAATATTTGGATATGGCAAAATATTAAGTATTATATTGAGGTGATCTTTTTCATGTTAATTTCTAGGCCTTAGAAGGTGTTACAGTTGTTCTTCAAGATGCAGACAATCTTAGTGATGAAGAAGTTGAGATGACCCTGATAAGTCTTCATCATGTAAGCATTTATCTACGTTTTCTTAAACACTAATTTTGTGAAGTAATTTTATAGTAAATACTAAATATCAGTTTTAATTATTCAAATGATTGCTTAGTGGTTTATTGTGTTCAAAGATTTGTCTTTTTTAATTTATACTATATCTAATTAACTTATGGAAAATGGTAGGAGTTGAGCACTGTGATTTTCTTCAAATAAAATTATAAGGAAAAATACATTATTTTGTATGTGATTTTTTTAAATCCAGGTTTGCCTTGGACTTCTGGAACAAGTGAAGAATACCCTTCTCTACTTGAAAACTCAATGTCCTCTTCCAGCTGGAAAAGTGGAGAGTGTTCCTTGCTCAGTGCTTCTTTTATTAGAAAATGCCTTTGTATATTGTCGTGACAGGTGTGTATCATCTAATAGAATGAAAAGTTGTGTTGAAATATGCAAGAAATATTAGTTAAATTTTCTAATTCAATGTTACGTAAGTGTATTCTAATCCTGGTTATCCAGGGACTTACTAATTGTCACTTATTTATGATCCAGCGTTGCTTCAAATAATATTGTTATACTTTTCTCTATTTAACTTCTCAGCTCTCGGCCATAAATAAATACTTTCTTTTCCTATTTGGTACTTTTTAATGTTTAATGAAATACTTGGGTATTTTTTTCTATAAAATTTTGATTATGCTTATTTGATTTTGATGTGACTAATGTCATTGAAAATGATTTTACTGAAAGAGTTTACCTAATTTTATGATAGTTATGATCATATTATGTTNTTACCTAATTTTATGATAGTTATGATCATATTATGTTATATTTTTGCTAGAAATAAAAGTTAAATTATTACTAAAATAAATGCAGGAGTGGATTTGATAATATAATTGAAAGTAAGTTGAAGTACTACAAAATAATTCTCTAAGAGATGTCAAAATTTTCTTGGTACACTTACTTATTTAGCAAGCAAACATAGACTGCATTTACCTATTAAGTTATTTGTAGGATGGTGAAAATTGCATCTAGACAATCACTATTAAAGTCTCCTGTTATTGTTCAAAACCAAAAAAACATTGAGTGCTATGTACATGTTAAGAGGCATTTACCAGACCCTGTTTTCAATTTTTCCTAGTATTTAAAATACATGAAGTGTTACCTGCAAAATATTGGATTTCTAAACCTTTGTGCTGTGAAACAACTGGATACAGAGATACTGAATTGTAGATGCTGTAGTTAGTAAGATATTGAGGTGATCACATCGTTTTATATACTTGGTTGTCCAGGACTATCTGTGTCTCAGTGGAAAGAACTATCTGTATTTTGGCCATGCTGCTGTGGCCTTCTTTAGGACCATGTCAGAGTCAAACAGAACAAAGTTGATGTCATGCTCTGCCTAATAGACAGCAAGCTGTGTAGTCTGTTTGACTCTCACATTGCCCTGAACAAGACCACTGCAGGACGGCCGAAGGATTGGTAGTTCTATCTACCAAGATGCAGTTCTGTCTCCCTGACAATACACATATGTATTGACTCCAGCCTTGAAAGCGTATGTTTACATAGCATTTTTTATAATGACCTAGGAAAACTCGAACTGGAAAATGCTGCTGAATGTCAGTAATTTAACCTTTTATCATAGCGTAACCTGGGAAATGTATTACCCTCAAATTTTTCAACCAATTTTTGCTTAGTTCTGAATGTATGTTATAGAGAGGAAATGTATGGATCATCCCGTGATTTATTAATTGAAATGTTTGGACATTGTTGTTCTATCCTGAGCTGCTTGGAACCATTGCTTCTCTCTGGTTTGCAATTTCCTTTGGGATCGAAGGATGATGAAACTCTTATGACCAAAGGTATAGAACTTCAGATATTCGTTTTTCTCATGGTAATATTCAGAAATTCTATAGATTTCTTTATACTATAGTAAATAAGTGTGTTATCCTCCATGTGGTCATATGCAATTTGGAACTGTTTTTTTTGAAAATAAATTATTGACTTTGATTTATTTATAATACATTGGCAGATATTTAAAATGCACTAATATCTTCCTAAAAATGTTGTATCTTCTAGAATGTGTTATAAGGAACCTTTCCTCCATTAGCTAAGCTGGACCGTATCCATGACATGTTCATGAAAGTTACGCAATTTTTGGTGAAGTATCATGAGTTTGTAATAGTTTATAATTTATTGTTACTGTAGCCAAGTATTATTTCTGCAATTAATGAATTTTTGTATTTATCCAATCAATTTTGAACATTATTTTAATATATTGTCATGAAGGCTTCACTGTGGTTAATTTTTTCAGAAAATTACAGAGCATGTTTCAGCTATTTTTTGTGGTGGAATATTGCTTCTCAGTTTTGATGGGTTTTTTGTTTGTTTATTTTGAGGAGGATGTTGTAACATAGTTCAGAAATTAAAGAAATTTGTTATTCTGATCCATCAACCATGTTTCACAGGAGTGAAGTAGCTTATTTCCATCCATTTGATCATATGTATTTTTAACTGCTTTTTTTTACCCAGAAATTATTACAATTTTGCAGTAATGGAATCATTGGTAGCTGTTGCCAAAGTTACTACTAACTTGGGAATAAGAGCCCAAACTTTAGCATGGAAAATGTATGTGATGTTCATTGAAAGGTATTCCTCTTCATCATATGTGTGGTCTTCATCTGATTTGTGTTCCCCATTGGTGGTATTGGCATCATCAACATCAGATATTCTTTCCCTTATTCTAAAATCTGTGAGTTCATTGATTTTTAATTTTTCTCCGATTCATTGATCTTTGAAAAGATATAATCTTTGGAATTTTCTTTTTTAGCCTCTCTCTGAAAATACTGTGATGGTCAAAGTACTTGCAGTTCTGAGTTTTCTAGTCCGTGTTTTGACAAGATTGTGTAAAATTTTTGCTGGGCATCTTACTGACCATTGCATGCCTTCAATATTTAAGCTTCTATCTATTTTACAAAGGTAATGTATTTATGAATTTCATAGTTCATTACGTATGTTAGTATTATTTGTTTCTTAGACATCTTGATTACTGATGGATGAGGAAATTGTTCTCATGAAAATTCATGAGGAATAATCTTTAATTGAAGAAAGTGCTATAATTGTCTTGTGATGAGAGTAATTCTGTATAATCTGTTTTAAACATTTTTTTTCAGTTTTCATAATTAGTTATATCTTTCGTCTGCATATATTATAGATATTAAGTAAACATTTTAAGGTCAATGCCTGATGATCCTCGAAAAGGATCAAAACATTGTGTAATATTTTATCTTTGTTTTTAGTAAAAAAAAATATGTCTGTTTCTAACATTCAGTGATACAAATATAATTCAGGTTTTTTAATGTCTTCGGTATAGTAGTGCATAGCTAAACAGAACGGAACATATTCTCAAACATATTGGTTATTGAAACTAGGACAATGAATCGCTGAGTCCTACTCTTCAAGGATAAAATTATTGGAAAGATTCTGTAAAATACATTAAAAATTTAGTCACAAACAAGATTTTTTTAAATTTTAGCTGTAGCATTGAAGGTTTGGAAAGAGAAGTAAATCCTGTTATCCTCAAAGAAGCTAAAACAAGAATAGGTGTGGCCTCCACTAGTCTTCATTCGTGTCTCATAAATGACCGTGCTTTTATTCAGGTAATTTGTTGCATATTTAGTCAGTTCATATTCAAATCCATCATTTGGAATTGTTAAAAAGGGTTTTTTTTTTAAGGTATACTTTTCTATGGTGGGAAAGAAAATCAATCCTGAACTCTCCTTGGATTGGCTGTTGGTGAGTGCAAGCTTATGCCAATCTCTAATTTCTGCTGATGCTGAAACTCGAAGACTGTGGACAAGTAATTGTACGGACAATATATTTCAATGTGTATTTCAACTAATGAGCCCTTGTAAGCCGCCACGTTATTCTGCAATTGAATACGTAATATTTTTAGTGTTGCTCTAATTCCATAACTAAGACTTGTGTATTTTCTTAGGTCATCCAGAACTATGCAGTGACTTAAAATTATCCATTATGAGCTCATCAGAAAAAGGTACTTGTTATGCTGATCTGTATGAATATATCCTTACACCTGTTGGAGCATTAATGCTTCTAGTTCCTGCTGATCATTTTTATGTCATTGAGAAATTATTATTGCAAAATGTCAGTGGAAATGATCTGTGGAAAGCTGTTCTTGCGATGGACCTTTGGTGTATCATCGCAAGGTAAGAATTCTTCTCCCTGAAATTGTCTAAAATTTTGGCATGTTTGATTTTTGGTATCTCTCTAATGAAAATGTTGAAACATATGCGTAGGCAGTCTCCTCCCAGTGTAAGAATGAATCATGCAAGCTTATTCTTGGAGCTGTTGACTTCTCAAGAGTTTACTCAATGTAGCCCAGCTCAAGTTCATCTTCGGATATTATTCTCACGTTTATGGCTTCTTCTTCCCTCGCAAATGCAGCTTCTTCTCCTAAATAAATACCCTCCTGTTAAATCTCCAGAAGTTTGGAATGGTGTTTGCTTAAAAGTGTTTCATGAAAATATTGAAATGAACAGTGAACTTCACAGAGTGACTGAAGCAATTGAAAACTTTTTTGCTGCTCCTAAATCTGAATTATTTGTGGAAATGGTATGTATAAGTATTCTGTAATAAGCTTTGCAAATATATTTAAGTCTTAATTTATAAGCTGATTTACTTCAGAATTTTTTTTCTGTATAATACTGTTATTTATAAGAAAGTACAATACTTATGTTTCCATAACCGGTCAAGATAGTTCCAATTGCAATGGTCCCTCTGTTTTCAATTTTTTAAATATCATATGTACAAGGAAATAATGATTCAGGCTAACTTGATCAAAATGTAAAAATTCCTTCAGGGTATTAAGCCATGTCATCATTTTCTTTAAACTCAATGTTTTGTTGGCATTTGCAACCAACATCTTCAGGAGCTATTACGAACATATTGAGTTTTAACAAAATGACGATGTAGCTTAATATCGGGAAAGAATTATTACATTTCATACAAGGAAAGTCTACAAGTTAAAGCAAAATTTTTAAATAAACTTTTTTATTTTTGTGAAAGCAAGATTTCAAGGCACATTCCTTGTTTAATCTCTCCTGACATCTAGGAAATTAGTACATTTCTTAGCAAGCTTCATAATTCTGTCCTAGAAGAAACTTCATGCATAGCTATTCATGTACTACCTCCACAATCTCTATTGAAAACTTATATTCTCGCAGGTGCTTCTTCATCAGTCCAAAAAAATAAAAATCATTTGTTCTAGGTCATTGACAGTTCTCCAGAACCTTAAACCAAAATTTTGAATTTACTGGATTGTTGTCTCACAGTTTGAAGACTGGTATTTTCTTTAAAAGAAGTAATACCTTTTGAAATCCTTTTTGTCTCTTTGTTTTGAGTTTTGGTTTTACACCCTGCAATAACACACAGTAGACATCAATATTCACCTTTATGAGTCTAATGGATCAGAAGTGGACCTTTCATATCCCAAAGCAATGACAACCATCCTCCTCAACACTCTTTATCTCAGAGACGCACAACAATACTTAAAGCAATTTATCCAATTGTGGTTTCAAATCTGAATTGCATGTCTTATCACACTTTTGCTATATTCTATGAGTAATATCACAAGGTTTAGTCCTTTCAGAATGCAGAAAATAAAAACCACTGGAACAGAGAAAATTTAGTTTACCATTGCATTATGACTTTCCTTATAATTGTTTTTGATGAAGTGTTTGAATTAAAGCATTGATGTACTTTATTAATTTCCTTAACTTTTATTTGAAAATGATCCCTTTGCTACTTTTTTGTTAAGTTTGCTTGTTTCAAACCTATTGGGAATGCAAGTGGAAACACATGCAATCCTCTTTTGATTATGGAATTTTAACAGTGAAAAGGAATGTGGAAATAGTTGTGCAGTAGAACCTCGATTATCCAGGGTAATGAGGGGGAGGGGTCGCACGGATAAATGAAAACCACGGTTAATTGAGACACTTTATTTAATGAATTATGTACATAAACAAGCATACATATATGTGAAGAAAGTCACAATATCAGGGGTTGAATTATAAAGTAATTGCAGTTTGAAATGATTTTCCTTACTTTATTTCTAATCTTTCTCAAATTCATTACGTCCTGGAAGTCAAAATTTTATTGGTATCTGAGGGTCTCTTCTCTAAGTTTCGAGGAACCTACGTACAACTGTGGAAATAGTGAGTAGTTGGATTTATATATGATAACACATTTATTGTCAAAAAAACATAACGACGTGAAGGACAATTAACTAATTTACTCTATAGTAGAAATTGTAGCTGAAATTCTTTTTTTTTCGATGAAAGAGTGAGCACCACGGTTAATCGCGAACATGGCTAATCAAGGTTCTACTGTATTTGATAATTAACTAGAATTATCCTGTAAATTTCATGTAACCAGACATGAGATTCCTGTAAAATCTTGAACCAATAAACAATATTTTAATTATGAGAGTACTTTTTGTTCTGTATTGTGCTTTTTAGAACAGGGTTTTACTTTGTAAAATTTTTTAATTAATATTTTTTGTTCTCAGGTCAAGAAATTGAATTTAAGTGTCATTTTGTTATCTGCGGGTAGAGACTGTGCTCCAGATGAGCAAGTTTCATTGCATCTTACATCTTTACTATCTAATCTATGGCAGTTGATTTGTGCTCCTCTGTTGGACTTCGGTGAGGAAGGCTGGCTTACGAACTTCATTGATGTACTTAGTAGATTAACTTCAGTTTTATTTCCTGTTCTAAATAATTCTAGAGTTTTAGAGGTGAGTTTTAAAAATTTATTTTTTCCAACCAGTAAATCTTCTGTATTGAAGATTAATGTTCGTATAAATTCTATGTAGGTTTCTTATAGAAAAAGTGATAATGTTTCTTATGTGATAATGTTTAAAGAATAGAAACTAAAATCAATTTTAATACAGGCTTCTAAAGAACATGAAATAAATTATTGTACAGGTTGTTAGCCTTAGACTCCACTTATGCTTTTTAATTAAGGTGCATTTCAAGAGCTCTTACTTCATCAGTTACTGCTGACTGAAATGTTAAGCAAATCAGGTTTTAAAAAATCAGTATATATATGTTAAAAAAAGAAGTGAAAAGAGATGTATTTATTCTGGTTATAGTTTATTTTCTAGTCGATAAATTAATATTATTGGAATACATAGATTGTTTAGTGAAGACAAATAAGGATGTGTATCTGTATGCAACCAGACAAACTAACAATGCATGAAATTGAAAAAACAACTAAAAATGTGTGTTGTTATTTTTAGCAATGCTATGAAAAAAATTGACTACTCATTATATAAGGTCCATATATAAGCTTGGAATTGTTGAATTTGTTAGCAACACAATAATAATCACTTACTGAATAAGATTTATTTTATCACTTTTAGTTGAATTAAAAAAAAAAATATATAGTTGACATCAGCAAAAACAGTAAAAATAGTGTTTTTTGAAACATTGAAGTTTTTAAAAAAACTAATTCATAAAACCAATTTCTTATTTCTTTTTATGCACAACAATATGACCAGTCCAATGGTGCAAACTATTTTTGTCTACCTTTTTTTGTTACACCTTCCATAGTAATTAGAAATCAGGGCTCTATAATAAAAAATTGAATAGTAAGAGAGGTTACTTTCAGAATATCCTTCATAGTTAATAATAGTTATTTATTATAATTTTATGTCTAACAATGAGAGTAAGGATTTTTTATTATTATTTTCATTCTCTATTTGCTGGTGTTGTTCCAGGTTTTAAAGAAATGTCTTGTTATAGTCAACAGTTCATTGATTCATTTGAAGTTGAAAGTATTCCCTTTACTTCATTGTCTCGCTGAGAAAAGAATTGAAGTTGATGCCCTACAACACAACATTTTTCAACTGATTGCCAGTATTTTTATAACTGGTATGGAGGATAAAAAACAAGTTGTCCAACAGAGCTCCTTTGAGACATTTGTATATTTTGCTCATGTTACTAATCATGAAGAAATAGTGAAAATTTGCTTAAAAAGCAATAAAGTTGTTCAAGACAGGATTGCTCAGTACTTAAAAGAAGTCCCTGTGGAGTGTAAGGCACATTCTAAGGGCTGTATACATGCAGATTACTTGAAAAATCAGTGCCTAAGTCAATTTTCTCACGCGTGTGTTGAAAAGAAAAACAAGATATGTCCACAGGTCCCAAATGCATCAAAGAAAATGAAATTTGATGCTAAGTTGAATTCAGAGCGGGACATTTTTATTGTCCCTAATGTAGAACTTCAAAATATGATTGAAAGACTGCAAAAGGATTCTCAGTGTGTTTTGAATTATTGTACAAAAGCAAATTTTGATAAGTTCACAAAAGAGAAAGTTCTCAAGGATTTGAATCTAGTGAAACAAAATATTAGCCACACACTTCTGTTATTACTAGATTAATTTATAGTTACCTGTACATGTTTTAAAATTTAAGTTGTTGTTGCTTGTTTGTTTGTTGTTTTTTTGTTGTTGTTTTTTAGTGGTCTATAATGATACTGTGATTGCCCGAACTTACGGAAAATTTCTTATTTACTGTGAAAAACATTCTTGACTAGAGTAGTATAATTAGACATTTCAGTTTGTAAAGTTGGTACCTGATAATCTTTAGGGCCTCATTTGAAAATGTATTGTGGTTCATTTTGTTAAATCACACAATTGGTTCTTTTGAAATATAACAGTGGTGTTTGGCATTGCACAGAGTAGTGAACAATATTTGCAGCTCTTATTTTAAAATGCTTTTAATCCCAGGAAAGGAATCCTTCACATGTCGGTCAGTTTTGATAGGTTATGTTTCTTGTATATAAAAAAAATTCTTTATATTGTACTTATTTAACCAACTAAAATATAATACTGAGAATTACCCCCTTGAATTCCTTTCTAGTGTTAGTTCAGTTTTGAATAAAGATGTTAAAAGTTATGGAAAACAATATTTATTTGATAACTGTGATGAAACTTGCTGGAATTCTGATCAGGTAAAGTTTGTTTTTATGTATTATAAATATTAAATCAATTATTCAAGTTACTCACTAAATATTTCTTTCTAGGGATCTCCTCAGTGGGTCTACTTGGAATTTAATGAAATAGTTACTGTATCATCATTTAATTTACAGTTTCAAGGAGGATTTGCTGCAAGTTGTTTTGAACTTGAAGGAGGAAATGACAGTGCCAGCAAGAAATTAATACAAACATTTTACCCACAAGATGATAATACTCTTCAATCATTTAAATTATCAACCCCTGTGCAATTAAAGTGTTTACGTTTCATTTTTAAGACTAGTACTGATTTTTTCGGTAGAATTACCTTGTACAAAATGGAAGTATTTAGTAATGGTACTACTGTTGACAATAATGTTTAATATTTTTTTAATACTTTACTGAGAAATAGTCGAAATAAATCCTCCCAAAGAAATAAAGCTAATTCTCATATTGGAGGATGATGATTTTTGTAAATATTGTTTTCTTTCATTTCACAAAACATTATGCCTTCATTTCACTCGTTGAATGATGTATTATCTTGTAACTTAATGAACTTTAAAATTAGCTTCTTGACGCATAAAGTAGATTCCAACTGGAGGCCCACAAGTTACAGTATATTTTAGATCAAATTTTTCACCATGTATTGCAGGGCACAACTTAGTTTTATAAAACTGATGACAGAATTATTGTTTTATACGGCATATACAGTGAGGGAAAATAGAAAATTGTGTTCAGATTTACCGTTGTACAGTACAATATGAAAATATTTTATTACAATACTAATTATCAAATGACAACTTCACTTGCGAGTTGAAATGTTGTGAGTTTTTAATCACAAACTACTAATTATCCATAAAAGGTCATAAGTACTGAATTATTTATTTAACTAATTATTAAGTATACTTTTTAAAAAAATAAAGAAGTATAGTATTTAATTTTTCCATTTTGAAATCGTATAAATTTATTGATGAGAATCTTAATATCACATTATAAATAAATATGACCCATTAGTTTAATTGATTGGACAACATTTTGCCAAACCCCATCCCATGATCCATAGAAAGTATATTGAAAATGGGCTGCAGGCTAGGATAAGTTGGACAGTGCTGATTTATATCAATGGCAAATATTTTCATGGGTACCCTTAAATTAATTTACTACGGGGTCATTCAATCTAAAATGATGTAACATGCCATTTTAAAATAAAATTATTTCTGTCCATATATTATCTTCCAACTCCAAATCGTGTGAAATTTTCTTTTTAATACCCATGTTTTCTAACTGACCCTTGTTACTCGGGGCACGCAGTTTTTCGCATTAGCAGACTAGAACGGCCAACCTTGCCTCAAAACCCGTCAACATTTTTTTAAAAAATTGTTCCATTTCTGCTTGAAACACGTGATTTTCATGATAATTCGAAAGACCCATAAAGAATGCCAAACGAAGTCTGATTTGTTACGGTTACTAAAGTTTTAATACACCAAACTACCATTAGTTAGAGGTAACGTCACAAATTTGCTGTTATTCCATTAGAAACTATTTTTTGCACACATTATCAGTAAATATAAACTAAGAGGTTATGATTGCAGAAACACGTTCATTGCAATTGGGATATTGCACAGTCAGAGAAGGCTTGGATGAAGTTTTCTGATTGCCACAATAACTTCAATTCCCTATCTCGTAAACTGCAGGATTGTAGTCACAACCGGTGAAAGCATGATAAGTTCCCAGAGTTTCATACAATTTCGTTACGGTGTTATAACTGCTTCCTGTCCCAATGAGGTTGACTTTCGAGTCAAAGCGGGCCACATGGTTGCAAGCAAAATAATAATAGGTTTGTTCCAGCACCAATCCCGAACGGTTCTGAACTATCCCGCGCATGCACAGAAGCGAAATCCAGTTGTGCGCTGTTCCAACAGTGACAATTCCGAACTTTTAGTTCGNCCAGGGCCTCGGCACTGCATAGGGGGCTATGGTCGACTTACGGTTGTTACGGTTCTATCCATATCCGCCAGGTAGCGTTAGTGTAGTCAGAAATTGCCTGTAATAGTGTCATTGGCATCCGCTAGATCGCTCTTATTCAACACCAGATCAGATTCGAAAACAACGGCCTGGCAACGGTTATTCCCCGGCATGCACGGCATCTTGCTGCTGACTGCGCGCATGCTGTTCAGAACTGTATCGTTTAATTTTTTCCTTGCGAGATGGACCTGCTGTCAAGTTCATGCGACATCTAACGAACGAACTTTAAACTATGGCACGTAGAATGCGTTCCAGCAGCAAACAATCCCGAACGGTTCGGAACTGTCCTGAATTCCGCGCATATGCACTGAGGAAATCCCGAGAGAATTCCGTTTAGGTTTGTTCCAGCAGAAAATTCCGAACGGTTTCAGTTCATGCTCTAGTTCTCATAATCCTTCTGGGCAGTGGGGTAAAACATCTTGTGTATCTGCAATTGTTGTTTATGTTATTTTTAAATTAATCTTTCCAGTAATGCAGGTTTTTGAAAGATAATATTTCCTTATTCGTTCTTACATAAAGTAGGCATACTTGATTTTTTCTTTTGCAGTTCCTTGACTTCCTTAAAAAACTTCCTTGTCTCTTTTGTTCTGTAGCTCTCTTTCACTTGTTTGATTTTATTATTTATCCAATCCCTCTTCTTTGCTTTACAGATTTTGTTGGCCTGCAGTCTTTTAAGTTTATACAACTCATAAGTAGCTCCAGTTTCAGCTTGCATGTATCTAGATCTTGTCTCATTTTTCTCCTGTATTATTTGTCTGCATTCATTGTCCCACCATTCACTCCTAATAGACTTTTGCTTCTCAATTGTTTGAATAGCAATATTAACTGTTTTATTGTGGATAAATCCTAAAAGTAATGGAAAAGAAACAAATACCAACTAAATGGAATGAAGGGATTATATACCCAATGTTTAAGAAAGGTGATAGGTTGGACTGTAAAAACTATAGGCCAATCACTCTGTTGAACACAGCCTACAAGATTTTTGCAATCTGGTGAATAAGAGGCTTACCGACATTGTTGAATGTCAACTTGATGAAACCTAGACAGGATTTAGATCAAATAAATCAACAATAGATAAAATCTTTATGATCAGACAATTTTTTGAAAAATGCCATGTATATAGCATTGACCTCTACAATATTTTTGTGGACTGTACTAGAGTTTTTGACTCAATTAAAAGAGATAAAATACCTGATTGTCTACATCTAAATAAAGTTCCACCTAATTATGCTTACGTTAACAAATAACAAAACAAGAGTAAAAGTTAATAATGAGCTAAGCGACCAGTTTGATGTGTTATCTGGTGTCAAGCAAGAGGATCATCTACCTGCAACCGTCTTTAACATAGTAATAGACAGTCTTCAAACAAATGGACGAGAGGGAACATTTCCACACGTTTAAAGCAAATCATGGTAAACGCAGATGATGTATTAATAACCGCAAGGACCAAACCGTCAATAACAGAAACTTACCATCAGCTCAAATTATTATCTGCACCACTCGGTCTTGTAGTAAATGAAAAAAAAACGAAATTTCTGCAATGCTCCCGTAAAGCCAAAAGAACTGAACTCAAAGTGAACAACACTCAAATAGAAGCAGTTAACTCATTCAAATTTCTTGGATCCATAGTTAATGGTATGAATGAGATTGACGAAGAAATAAAAGAAAGAATCGCTCCGGGTAATAAGGGGTATTTTGCGAATGCAACAGTGTTTAAGAGCAAACTAGTAACCAAAACCATGAAATTAAAACTATATTGGACAATTATAAGGCCCATAGTAATATATGTTAGTGAAACAAGGATGTTAAAAGATGCAAATAAGGAAAAACTTGCAGTGTTTGAAAGGAAATTCCCAGGAAGATATTTGGTCCTACAAGAGAAGAAAGTGGCTTTTGGAGAATTACAAAAAAGCAGAATTAAACAAACTAATTCATAATAAAAATATAATAAATTGCATTAAATCTCAAAGATTGAGCTGGTTTGACCACCTCTACAGAATGGGGAAACAAAGTACTGATAAGAAGGTATAGGAATGGAAACCTTTAGGTGTTAGACCTTAAGGAAGACCGAAGAAGAAATGGTCTGAGGACGTCTACAATGATTTACGTAGAATGAGAGTGTATTGGAGAAAGAAGATCAAAGCAAGGCTTGGAAGCAGATTGTTGAGAAGGCCAAAACTCTCCCATCAAAGTTGTAGAGCCTGATGAAGCACTATAACTGGATGCATTAGGTCGACTCCGACCTACAGGCTTCCTACCCTACACATTCCTCCCCCTAATCTAAGAAGACAGAGAGTCCTACTGGATGAATTTGAGATGATTTCCCGTAATATCAATTTCCCTATACATAACTACATCCCAGCAGCTAGATTGAAATCACGTAAGCCAACTATCCAAACAGCTGCTTGCCCAAACGAGAGAAACTTCCGAATCCGATTGCAATTGGAGAAACATTGGACTACTAATGCACCTGCAACAATCCAGAACTTTCTTAATACCAGCCAAAAGCCCTCGTGCTTTGATATGCCTCGCCAAATTATATGGAAGACGACTAACCTCATACGGTCATGGAAGATGCGCGGCCTACCTCTTTGAGTGGCGTGGTCGCCTGATTGTGAGTGTGGTGCCCCCAGACTTCGCCACCTGGTAGAGAGCTGCAAGCGGGCAGCTTATCCGGGTGATCAGTCAGACTTTTTACATCTGACCCTGACTGCAATCGAATGGATTACGAAATTAAACTTATCTCTGTAATTGTTTAAAAGAACAATTTGGTTCTTTTTAATCTTATTAGTGTATTTTTATATTTGAGATTCTATTATTCGTACTGTAGCCATATGTATCTACCATGGGATAAAAAAATAAATAGTAAAGGAAGTCTTTCAATTCTTATGGATATATTCCCGTCTGCTCAGTAGTCATTACCGGAGCCAAGTCATTTTCTTTTTCTTCATAGGGACCAAAGTCGACATTTCTTTTGGGAGAACGGGAGATTCATAGTGGTCATGCTTGAACATACACGAAATCACGAGTTGGCAAATCGAGCAGTGTTGGTATACACTGCCAGTCCGACAGAATCAGATGGTGTGTAAGAGGTTTCAAATCATCTCTGGTATTTTTCCGAAATCTCTACAGCTACGCCAGTATTATAAAGGTACAAAAAATAAGAAAAACAAATAATTTAATGTCAAAAAATGTTACAAGATGTGTAATAGCAGTTTGTAACTATTTCGAAATAATTTAATATCACAAATTATTTCATCCGCTTCTTTTGATGTATTTATTAAATTATACCTGGAGGTAAAGGGACTCTGCCTGTCCCAGTTACCTCCAGGAATGAAAAATTATTTCATATAAAAAAATGTTTGTTTTACTTCCTCAATAAAAACATAAAGAAGGGTAACATTGATAACAGCAGTTTCAATGTTACTCCCTTTTAGGGACTTTTTGTTGTCTATGCGACATGTTTCATAATTCATTCGTGTCTTTTATCCTACTTTAAATTTTGTTTTTCATGATCTTTGAATCATGTTGCCAACATCACAGAAAAATTCTCATTCTCAGCGTGACAACTATCAACTTCGATTGTCGAGACGACCATGTCGACCGTCTGTATTCAGTCTGTTTACTATTGGTTTTGGCTTTGTCTGCTGTTAGTTCAGAAGTGAGGTTAGAATAGATATTGTATTTGTAAATACTGTTACGATCTGGTTATGATTGTGAATTCTTTCACTTAAACACGTAAATTAATTTTCTTTTGCTTGGAATCTACGGTAGGTGGGAGATCTTTGTGGAAACTGAACGCTGTGACTTGCTCTTGGCACATGAATTACGACAACAAATAACCTCTTTATAACTCGAAATTAGCCTGTGGATAGTAAAATAAATTATAGAAATGGCTAACTTGAACGACGAAAAATTGAAGATGATGGAGGATGAGATGAATAGGTTTGTTATAATTAATTGTCATTTTGAGGTTTTATGTGACCACAGATCTTGTATATTATAATATGAATAATGAAAGATATTTAGTAGCATACAAGAGAGTGCATTTATGGTATAAATATTATGTGCATATGTTGTAATACTTCCTATTATTTTAGGTTTGAAGCTGAGATAGCATTACCTGTTCTGCCTCCTCCTCCACCACCTAATATATCTGCTGCTTCTCCTTCTACTCCCAGACCTGTTATTGGTTCCAACACATATAACCAAGTAAGTTCATAGTTAAAATGAACTCTGTTTATTTACTCTGATGCTCTATATCATCATATTGTTTTCTTGCTGTTCAACAGGTGCAACGTCGTCTGGAAGAGCAGCAAACTGTATTATCTCCAGAGTTTGCTGGGGCGCCCATGGGCTTTCAACCAGGAGTTATGCCTCCTGTTCCCTTTGGTGGGATTCCTCCTCCTCCACCTCCTCCTCCTCCGTTATTAATTCCACACCAAGTTCAAAGAGTTCCACCTCGGCACCGTAAGTACATTCGGGTTTGGTTTTTTAACCTTTTATTTTTACTCTATTGACATCTATGATGTACTAAAACTGGATGGTCATATTTGAAAATGAAATGAATAACATTCTTGAAAGCGAAACTGATTTTGCATGTAGGCATGTCATCAAAATTTTTGAGACAGGAATGTAACTGAGTTATTGAACTTTTTATTTTATATTATAAATAGGAAAATGACAGACTTAATAGCCCTACTGTGAAATATAACTAAACTTAAATGTTTCTTATCAGGTTTATCTTTACCTAAATTTCTTCCTTTAACATTCTTGTTAAGATTATTGTATCAAGTATTTTGCTGATACACTATTTTCCAAGTGACAAATCGTATTGTTTCTTCTGCCTTAATAGCACCACCTCCACCTCCAACATTTCTAAGGGGCCCTCCTCCACCACTGCGGGCAGTGGCACCAACAGTGCCTCCAGCTGGTCCATTTGTTGGTACTCCAACTCTCCAAAATGCTTTGGATAGTACTGCTGTTCCTCCGCTAGCACCTCCACCAGCACAGAATGTACCTACAGTATTGAGGTAAAAGCTGTTAAAAAGATTTTGTAAGGTTCTTGATTATTTTATATTCTGGATATGACCTAATATCAACAGACAAATTTCTCTATTAATTATGAAGATAAATCATCCCAACACTTGCACATATAGTCTACAAAAAACTGTCATTGTCATTAATATTAATTTTCAACCGTACCAATAAACATTACACTTTTTTTAAAAAAATTCTATAAAAAGATTTAAATTATAATTGTGGTTTGAAACATCATCTGGTGTACCAGTAACTATTAATTTTTGAATGTTAATTAATGTTGTGTTATTTTAATCTTTCGTATACTGGAATGTGTATTGTTACATTTTAAAATTAAAATTACAACAGTTTTTTGTACAGTATGTGCAAGTGTTGTGACAATTAATGTTCATAGATAGTAAGGAAATTTGTCTGTTGAAATGAGGTTGTATCAAGAATCTTAATGTATTAATAGCGGATGTGTAACGTACATGGAAAATTTCCTGATTATTGTGCGAAGTGGATTACTTTGTGAGCATAGAGAAATATTAGGTAACTTTGTTCTCTTATCTGATTGTAGTGTTTGACTCACTGTACAGTAATTTTTCACTTCTGTATGTGCAGTGCTACCGCAAAAATTTATGTATCTAAACCCAGTGGGAAGAGTCCAACGGAAATCAATATGTTGAATCGGCTAGAAGATGAAGCTGCTGAAAGGAAAAAGAAACTTAAAAAGGTATTATGAAACATTGTGAGATTTAAATTGTGTAGTTATGTGTTATTATGTATGATATTAAATTTGAATTTAAATCATATTGTTTCTACAAATTATTTGTTTGTTTTTTATTTTTACAGTTGGGATTAGATAAAACTGATAATACTATTGACAGTGCGAGTTTGTGGGGTGCGCGAGAAATGGCTGAAAGAGTTCGTGCTAGTACTGTGATAACTACGATAGGTCCCGATCCTTCAAGTATTAGTGCTCCTTCTAGTAGAAAGAAAGATAAAAAACCTAAAAAACATGTTCGCACTGCTGGAGGACAAACTTGGGAGGATTGTTCTTTAACAGAATGGGATGAAGGTATTTTTGAATTTTCTTGTTTAAATTTGTATTACATGACATTTTGTGGTTGTTATTAATTATGTGTATCTCCCACTATTCATTGTTTAAGACTAACTAAATGATGTTTGTCAAACATTTGGTAATAATTCTTAGTTTTACTTTGGCACTTGAGAGGAGATAAAAAAAGATAAATTTTTTGTAACTATTGGTTATAAATTTAAAAATTTGTCATTCTACAAATTTCTACTGTGCTGATAGATGTTATGTCATTGACTTCATAGTTCACTGTGAAACTCCTTTCATTACTTCCCTCTGATAATTGATTCAGCATTTTCAAGTTGCAGATCAGTCTATCCAAGACCAGTATCCTAAGATTAGGAGTGAGAAGTGATCATTATCCTGTAATATTTAAAAAAATATACAACACATTTTCAATAACGATATTCTCCATTCATGTAGAAAATTCAGCACCCTGAAAAACGATACAATATTAAAGTATTGGTTTCCGAGTACCGTGAAAATACAATAACATAAGTCTGAGAAGTACTTTTCTGTAAAAGTACAGTGAACCTCCTGTAATGAGCATGAATGATTCTCAAATCCTGGTGGTTCCTTCCCATGCCTCGTTGATCAACTTGATGGAAAAGCCTATTTGAAATTGTTCTCTCCAAAATTCTCTGGGATTGAGATCGACTCCTCCAGTACTTAAGAATACCACTTGAAGAGTGCTTAAGTATTAAGCTTCTTGAATTAGAAATTATCTTCTTGTCCATGTAAATTCTGACAGTGATGTAGAAGAGGAGGAAACTCTCACGTCCATATCACAACTCTGAACCATCACGATGCTGAACAGCATATACTGTCAGAAAATTTGAAGTTTACAGTAATGAATGACTCCCTTCTTTATTAGTTGTTCTACGAAATATATGGTTCTGTATTTTCTCACTTACAAACTCAATAGTTTGTCACACATTACTCCAAGATCTAACATCTAACAAGAAGCTGGCATTGGTTGTCTTATTTAGTAGTCTTGTAAACTTCTAATTTTGTCTTTCTGTTCATCCTCTTTCATCTTGTTAAAGTGACTTGTAACATGACTGCATGCTACAAAAATTTTCCTCAATTCATAAAGGCTCCAGAGTACCATTTTGGCAGGAAGTCAGACCCCAATATTTTGAACATTGCTAGATCTCTAGACTAAGTTCATGAGTAATAGTCAATTACTTAATTACCATGAGAAAGTTTCACATGATATGAAGTATCATTGGTACCGATGGGTGAGTGGTTACCGTAGTGACCTGTCACACCCAAGTGTGTAGGTTGAAACCGGTCGAGGTCGATGGATTTTTAGGGTGCGAAAAATCCACACACGGCATGTAGTATGATTATACTGCATGTAAAAGATCCCTTAAGCATCATTTGATGCTCCGTGAAAAATGCACCCACGCAGAGTTCCGGCTTCCACTACCAGATGGCAGCGGAAGACAGAACGTCTAAATTGCGAATGTGGCTCAGCCCAAAGGGTCGCAACCAGAGAAAATGGGCCACGATTAACGGGAGCCGAGATCCTTATGCTATTATTATTAATATCAATTTCTTCACATTACCATATTGTCAGTACACTACTATTTGAAGTTTTTAGTGCAAATGCCAGTTGGTTTTATTCTGAAAATATGAATTGACCTATGTTATGAAGTGCCAAAATTTATTGTTGTATAAATAATATCTGAAGGTTATTGTTTATGGTTTGTTGGTAATGTCTCAGTAAACCTGAAACTTGTAACTTTGTGTGTTCCCAATGTTGAGTTGTGTTGCAATCATAAAATCTTAATTTTAAAATAGATGCAAGTTTAAACTTTAATTTTTGTGCCTCATAAAGGTATTTTCTTTTATTATAGATGATTTTAGAATATTTTGTGGAGATCTTGGTAATGATGTTACTGATGAAATCCTAACAAGAGCATTCAGTAAGTATGGTTCCTTTATGCGAGCAAAAGTTGTTCGAGATAAACGTACTAACAAGACAAAGGGATTTGGGTTTGTGAGTTTCAAGGACCCTCAGGATTTTATAAAAGCAATGAAAGAAATGAATGGTAAGTGTAGAAAAAATTGCATTCATATTACTTACTTATAAGAGACCTCTTACAAAGTACATGCTGTCTTTTAGGGCGATATGTTGGCAGTCGACCAATAAAACTGAGAAAGAGCACATGGAAATCACGTAATTTGGACTCTGTCCGAAGAAAAGAAAAGGAGAAGGCTGCTCTAGTTGGCCTTCTTCTGGGTCAACGTTAATTTTTTTCTTTTCTTTTGTTTTATTGTGAAACTACAATTTCTACTTGTGAATATTCCTTCAAATATACAGTAATGTGGATGTTTTGGCAACATAGTAGATGTACATTTTTTGTATTTATTCATCCAAATCTATGTATCATGAAGGATTATTCTGATGTAAATAGTTCTTATATGATTTCACTTAGGAATGAAATTAGATCCTAAACATCCCAAAATAAATTTGTGTAATTTCATCCCAGTCCCTTATGTGTTTAGATTTTTTTAAAGGATGTTTATGGCTAAATATAGTTTTGTATTGGACATTTGTTAATAATAACCAAATATACTGATTGAATAAGGAATTTTTGAACAGTTTTTTAGATATTGTGATAATTTGTTTAAAATTTGGTTTGTTGATACAGCGAGCAAGTTTGTAGTTTGGATTTCTGTGGCATATTGCCTGATAAAACAAATCACTTTTAGAGCAGTCATTTACAATAAAGATAATTTGTTCTTTAATAGAAGAATAGCTAAAGGATTTTTCTTTGTCTATTTGTAATTGATAAAAATATATGTATAGAAGCTGTCTGGTAAAAAACTTTGAATTGAAAAAGAGTCTAATCAAAGAGTTTCTACAATTATTTATTCTTTAAAATTGAAACTATGTGAAGTATTGTGACTCTTCTCCCTTGAAATACGATAAGTCATATCACAATAAATGGATATATGTTTTGACATACTTCTCCTCTAAATTAATTTTCTCTTTTACCAACATGTTTTCTCGGTTCAATTAACCCATTCCAGCTAAGAATGACTGAATCTCCATTCCATGCTGGTATATGGATGTTTTTGCCTAATCCTTCTCCATTCGTATTACAAAATTTCCACAATATTATGCTTTAAATTTTAAAAGGATGAAGATGATGGTGAAATATTAACTTTTGTACATAATTCCTATAATATTCATTGGGTTTCTAAGGTACCACTTTTCCTAACTTCAGAATACCAGATATTACAGAAAGAATTTTCAGGAAGGTTGTTTTCATTCAGTTAAAATATGTATAAAATCTCACTCTTTCTTCTCCTTTCTAATTCTGCCCCTTGACTGTTCTTGTTTTGGGAGGATGTGCCATCATCATACATTATTCAAAATTATTTACCAAGATTGTATTAAGATGAATTACAGAAAAGTTCCAAGGAAAGAAAATATATTATTCTCTTAATTTCATTCTCATACTAATTGGATGTAAACACTTCCGTTTCCTGAATTACCAGTCTATTTCGGCGTAAATCATTTTGCTAGGGACGTTTCTTGGTACATATATCCTTCAATCTCTGAATTTGATGATTAATCAATTATGTATTACCTGGATCAAGAGGGGATTACCCACCCCCTGACTAGTTGATGGACTTACCACGGAGAGTTCATCACAATAGGGGAGTTAAAAATCGTAGAGACAGCAAAAGACAAGTGCCTATTTGTGAGGAAACCACGTTCCACTCGACAGACCGGCGAGGCACGGGGTAACTTTAATGTGAAAGAAATCCCAGTTATACAGATAGCAGAAGAGGGGAAGAAGGGGAAAATATTAAGGCGGTATGGTACCAGCATGTCCTACGTGTGAAAATCGTGGACCTGTGTGTGTCGACCGCGCTTCTTGCTGGGTGACTCCTGACAGGACTAAGAAGGTTGATGCCGCACTTCAGTCCCCAGTAATGAGAAAGGAATTAAGAGATTATCACGCCACTTTTAAAAGGTGTTGGGAAAGACTAGTTAAAATGGCCATTTGACGATAAGATAGTCAAACTGGCCATTTTTTTCTTGAATGAATTGGGGGATAACACCATTGAAGACAGTAATTTCCCCTTTATTTTGAACGACAAATTTTTCAAGTAGTATCAAAATACTGCTTCAAAGAGTGGATGAAAGGAATTCGGGTTGGTTTTCCAAAATCTCATGTAGACGTTTATATTCCTCGTATGTTGAATATCGAGCGTGAAAATTTCATCAAGAAATGTCCATAATTCTGACCTAAGGGGTGGTTAAGCGTTGTTTTACGACAAATTATGTGAACATCGATATTCCAATTAGTTCCTGAAAAAAAGGAAGTGTCAGGGAAGGGTAATCCACAATTGGTACAGTTAAGTGGGATGTAGCATACCGCCCCTTATGCAGATGGTGTAAGTCCGACCCGACCTTAATACGGTCTGCCGCTATGTGACAGCACTGTCGAAGGAATACCGATGCAATCTGGTCTTTGACGGCCCTTTGGCATAGGTCAATTAGCCGCCATTCGAGGGTTCGAAGTATATTGACGGAAAGTACAGCGATATTAACTCTTGGACGTATTCCAAATCTTTGATGAAAACACTCGTCATATGAGTGAGGTATCATCTGCTTAAAGGGCTGGGATATTAGATCTTGTAATTCTCCGAAATTATTACGAAAGTATATTAATGTTCTCAGTCACTTGTTTATTTACCCTACATTCATTTTTCCACAAATTTCGCACATATGGGGAACCAGAGCATAGGCCGGTATTACACGATCATGTTTCTACGTCATATCTAATATATGATCAAAAATATGACCGTGTAATGCACAATCTTTGATCATAGTTCAGCTATGATCATATATCTATGACATACGTTCTCATGAGAGAACCTTTGATCGTAGATAAGACAGAAACATGGCTGCGTAATACCGTGCATACGTCCATCTCGATTTTTCCATTCAGAAACAGAGTAATGAGGCATTACTCTAAGTTACGCGTACGAACAAGACACTAGCATCACCGAAGAACGACCAACCAGCTCTAGCTTCATTTCCCATCAGAGATGAGAGAGAGAAAGAGAGCGCCAATATTAGCTTGCCCGGAAAATGTTAGTCTCTCACCCGCAGAGTACCCACCTCCACTTTGCCCAGCAGTCCGTATATGATGAGATTTCCGGTTAAAATAAGTTAACATTTAGACAATTTCATACTATATTAACATAAATTAATATAGCACACGATAAAAACTCTTGGAAAAATGAATAACGAAATTTACAAGTTTACATGAAAAAATGTGAACAAGTAGCTATTCCGAAATTGTTTGTATGTAACAAAATAACAAATAAAATAAATGAAAAGTAGAGAGAGCAGTAAAAAAAATCTTTGATGATTGTATAAAGAACAATCAATGCAATTACATTAACATTTGCAGAGAGTAGTAATAAAACTAGACAGTACTCCCATAAGTAGACCCACTGATCATTATTGTTAATATGGGACGGTAATAAGTAATTTTTTTTTGTTAGCCTATGCAACATCGGATATGGTTTCCCGATGAGTATAGCTCACAGCGTTTACAGTGGAATATAGCTCAGCTCTCCTACCGGGGAGAAATGAAATCTAATTTTTTTAAACTAAGCAAGGCTAATTATTTTCGTGGATTTGTCTTAGAAGATAGAACTACTCTCTGGATCTCGATATGAAATACTTAAAACACGATTAGAGTAATATCGCTTATATATGATTCCCAACTTTATGGTCTTAAATTAGACCCTTTGAAAGCAATATTTGACCTTACCAAAATACGTAGGATCACCCTCGTACTATGTTATTTTTTGTAAATTATGAAAGCGGATAACGAGTAGTATTACAATGTTTTTATCCTTTACTTTCAAAAATGATAATGGAAATACAAGGAGAACAAGAAAAGAAAGACAGGTGAAATAATCTTGAATACTCTAGAAAGGGTCAGAGCTTTAGAAAGAGTCAGAGCTCGAGAAAGCGATTGAGGTAAGAGATTGTGAACATGAAGGATACTTCACTCGATTCGCGTCCATTCTGCAACGATTGAAGTTCAGATAATAATAATGTTCATTGTCTCCTATTTGGAGCAAAGGTCGTCCACAAAAATTCTCCATCTCCCGCTATCTGCTGCCATGTCTCGCATCACATTCTAACTTTTGCCAGCTTCTTTCAAGATGGATCTTCTCAAGCTCATCTTAGGGCGTCCCCGTTTTCTGGACCCTTGAGGGTTCCACATCAGGGCACTTTTCGATGGTTCTTCACCGTCTTTTCTAAGTGTGTGTCCAATCCAACCAAATTTCCGCTTGCAGATTTCTTTATCCTGACCTATTTATTTCTTTATCCATTTGTCCTGTTTTTTTCCAGAGATCTTTCTTGGAAATAATGCGTGGCCACCATATTTTTAAGATGTATCTTAGACATTTATTTATGAAACTTAGAAGCTTCCTTTTTAATTAATTGGTGACCAACCCAGTTTCACAACCATACAGCAGGACAGATTTGATAGAATCATGAAATATTTTGATCTACGTATTTGAGCTTAAGTTGTTGGACAGCCAAGTTTTCCTTAGTCTTACAAATTTGCCCCTTGCTTTCTGAATTCTTGTGCAAACATCTAGGGTGGCTCCTCCATACTTCCCAACAGAAGTTGGACACAATCTTTACAACGTTTCCTTCCATAGTAATAGCCCTCTGCGAATTATGGTTCAGTCGCATTTCTTCTGTTTTGGAGCAGTTTATCTGAGGTCCCATTTTTCTGGATTCTCTACTGAGATCATTTAATTTTGCTTGCATATGATAGTACTTATGGGATAGTAAGCATACGTCATCTGCGTACACAAGTTCTTCGAAATGATGGTTCAGTTTCCACTGAATCCCTCGGCTTTCCTCTGCATCGTTCTTTTCAACACTCTTTCTAACACTAGTATAAAAAGAAGGGGTTACAGAAGGCATCTTTGCCTTACTCCTGTTTATGTAGCGAAATGTTCAGACAGTTGACCATTGTGTAGAACTCTACAGCTAAAATTGTTGTATCCCTCTTTGATCAGGTTGATATACTTGCTGGATAGGCCTCTTAACTTCAATTCTTTCCATATCTTATCACGTGCGGCAAAATCAAATTCTCTTTGATAATCCACAAATAGAATATAGAGAGGAGACTGAAACTCAACAGATTGTTCTATTATTATTCGTAGTGTGTTAATTTGATCTGTGCATGATTTGTTGGGTCTAAAACCAGCCTGTTCATTTCTTATGGTTATTTCTAATGTAATCATTATTCTATTTAAGATAATTTTGTTCAAGATTTTACTTATGACCACAAGCAGAGTATTTTTTGGGTATTTTAACTATTAAACCTTTCCACTCCTTAGGGAACTGCTCCTTTAGCCAGATTTCTTGGAACATGGGTAAAAGTATGTCAGCTGTTGCATGCGGGTTTATTTTTAATTCTTCTGCACTTATATTATCAGAACCAGATGCTTATCTTTCTTCAAAGACTTTATGGTGTTCACTATTTCTCTGTTCGTAGGAGGTGTGACACTTATACGTAGTTCTGGGATAGCCTGTTCTTGTTCTTCAACTTGAGAGCATGTAGGTGTCTCCGTGTTGAGAATTTCACTGAAGTATTCTGCCCATCTTTTTAGTTGACCTACACAAGTAATCGGTTTACCTTCCTTATTTTTTACAGAAACAGAAGAGTGAGTTGACATATTACACAGTCGTTTCACTGAATCAAACACGCCTTTCACATTGCTTTGGTCTGCAGAATTCTTGCTTCTTCCGCTATACCTTCGTTGAAAAGGCGGTGATCTTTGCGGACTTCTTTCTTAATTTTTTATCCAGCGCAGCATATTCTTCTTGCAGCTTTATCCGTCTTCTTGAAAGTGATGCGGATTTAGTGTATAGTTTGATGTTTAGCTTTCTCCATTCTTCAATCATGTTCCAGGTGTTTTCAGATATCCAGCATTTTTCTTCCTTTGTTCTACGTATCCCAGAGTCTGCTCACACATCTTGTTCAATATGTCTCGCATATCCTCCCATTTTCTATCTATACCCTCCAAATCTGGAGATGACCGAACGAACTCCACATTCTCGACCAATTTTGCAGAAATAATATTTCTTCTCTGGTTTTTTTATTAGGGTTTTACGGCTTGCCGACATCGAGGTCATGAGAGCCCTCTTCTCTTGTATTTAGGCTTACTTCTCTCCATTCTGAATCTCAGAATTCCTATCACTAGATGGTGTTCTGATCTCATATCCGCCCCTCGTTTATTTCGGGCGTCTAACAGCGCGCTTTCCCAGTTTTGACTAATGCAAATGTGATCTACTTGGTTTTGAACTTTATTTTCTTTATCTGGGGACACCCAAGTGACCTTATGGCAATCTTTGTGAGGAAAGATTGTACCTCCAATCTTCAACCCGTGCCTTCCACATATTTCAATAAATAATTCTCCATTTTCATTCCGATTTGGTATGCCTTGCTTGTCCATTATGGTCTCGAGGTCTTGATTATCGTTCCCTACCTGAGTTTAATGCTCACACTTCACTTTTGTTAATACTAAATAGAGTTATATCCAATAGACTGTAAAAGTCTTCCAGTTTGTCTTGAAACGGGCCATGAGGATATTGGGCTCGGTCTGATATTGGTTTCCAGTCCAGTAGACAATTTTTAATGCTTCTGTCTATGAGGAGCCCTACACCTCTAACATGGGGATCATCTTACTCGGCCATACAAGAGTATATAAATACATTGCCATTGGTAGTTACGGTCATTCCACCTCACCTCACTAAATCACAAAAAGCAAGTTTATATGCCTTCATTTCCTTGTTTAGCATAGCTAGTCTTTTGGTATAGCGTCCTAATATTCCACTGTCCAAATCGCATCCGTAATCGTGAGCATTGTTTCGTCAACAGGTTAAAAGACCGGCTTGAAATTCTTATGAACTTATTGAAAACTGTTAAGATATGGAGTAGGCAGGGAGTTAACCTACCGTACCCTATCCTGATAGTAGGGCTGCCACTTATGGGGCTCAGGTTACCACTTACATTATAACTACCCATGGCATTTCCTCCACAGCAGGTGTTAATGTTATTCCACCTATACTCGGTCATCAGAGCCTCATTAGTTTTAACAGGGTCCACCACGTGAAGGTGACGTTGATATTTGGATTTGACGTTATATTTATCCAACTAATGGAGTCACTTCACTCCCCCTTGGACCCCGAAGTCTACATATGGATCAGATTTATTGATCGGAGTTTTCCTCGGGTACAATATCTGATTCTCTTAAACTATTAATAACCATTCCCCCAACCTCTCAATCTCTCACTCAGGGAAAAAGTGGATAGTGATTTCTGAGACCCAGGTCCAACAATGCAATCAAAAGAAAATGAAGCATCATAAGAGGTCCCCGATTTGTGACCACAAGTACCCGTGCTTATTTACCAAATGCTTCTCACCTCTAAGCATTCTCATACGCATCACACCAGGGATCTTTGGGGCACAATACTTACCTCAAATAGAGACCTTAATCGAGAGAGAAATGCCAGGGGTGGAAATATTATGGGGAATTTCTCACATTTCCGGAAAATATTACGCCCATTTTGTGATAGTGGTGTCAATCAGCTATAGTTAGTCACATGACTGAGTTGTGTCTCCCTCAATTTCTCCCTACTCCATCAATAAGAGGTGAGCATAGAGGAACAGCTGGGGCCAAAAGGAATATGAGTTGGGCATAGTGAATATAGCTGTTATGAGAAATTACGTGCTCTAATGCAGTAGACACGAGTGACAGTTCTCTTAAATTAAAGACTCTAACCTCAGTGAGTTGGGACAAGTGTTGATTTTCATCGTAAACTTCTTGAAAACTTTCATTTGAGGAGTGTTGTTTCGGGTGAAAATTAATTGACATACCTCAATTAAACAGTCTCGAATTCAGACATGATTTGATAGGACACATTCAGAGGCAAAGTGTACCCCACCTACACCGAGACTGATGATGGAGTTTTGAGAAAACATAAGGGTATGTCAAAGCATCAAGAGACACGAACTACGCCGGGGATTATGTACATGCATTTTGACATTCAAGAAGAAACTTACTGCACTTGACATTCGCTTTAGTTACTATTCTTCTCCCACATTCCTTTCTCCTGTCACCATTTAACTCCAGGACGGTGAGACAAATCTCTTGGTGTGCCAACGTTTTGTTATTGTTCAAATCTTTGGGTAATTATTCTAAAAATGTTGTGATGAGATTGAAAAGCATGATTTCTCATAGTTAATAGATTTTTGTGTCCATAAATCACTCCATAAGTATAGTCCTGTATTCCAGGGAAGTTTATGCGTGGACACAGGAATGGGGAGGTTTGGTTTCTTCTCTCACATATAAATGTAATAAAATGAGTTTTCTTCAACTACTGCAGTTTGATGGAGTAACTTTATTTCGCGGCTGTGTGGTAGCAAACCCTGTTCCCCGAAGTGTTATATCTAATCTCAAAATATAATCTAATATATAAAAATAATATTTTGTTTGTTTGATATCCGATGCCATACATTTATAACGGTCAAATAGTTCGTGTTTTCCTATGAAAGAGAAAAACTCATCTTAACAGATGAACTATGTTCAAGTTTAAAGCATAGGTAAACAAAATTTTATTATGTTTTAAAGCAAAATAAAAGTTTCTGAAGGCCACACAGAATAAGTCCTAGTCCTTCCCGCTAATCTGCTTTTATTTCAAACTTTATGAAAATTTACGCACTTGACGTTTAAAGTAAGAGGAATATCAATATCTACATAAGCTTTCGTAAAACAATACTTAACCACCCCTTAGGACACAAGTTTGAATGTTTTTTGATAAAATTTTCAATCTGGATATCAACGTCTAAATGAGAAATATCAACGCCCACATGAGATGCCGAACCCCTTTTAGAAGCTTCCACTGCTTGAAACAGAATTTTGATACTTCTTTTAAGTTTGTCATTTAAAATAAGAGGTAAATTTATGTCTTCAATGGGGTTTTTCCCCTAATTCATTCTTTTTAAAAGGGGCGGTAATGTGTAAAATTTCAAAACGTCTAAGATGAAATGTGATACTTCCGAAGTCATTTAAGTACACATTATGTCCCTATCGCGAGTAAATAACCGTAGCACGGTCGCGTCGGTTCGTAAGGCTGATTAGTAAGGACGTTACTGCCCTTAAATAGACAACTAATTCATTTCCTTGGACACAGTGTAAAATTGAAAAGTCAGCTGAAGGTTCGCCGGATCCTCATCCTCCGATGCTCAACTCCTAGCGGCAAGAACTCACAAGCCTGTATGACATTCAACTCTGGTACGTTAAAACATGAAAAAATGTAACCCCCGCCCCCCATATCTCGCCAAGCAGTTTCATTTGAGTAAACAATATGATCAAAGATACATACACAGTGGTTGCTCGAAAAGAACCTCAATTTCACAGAGCAGCCATGGTTATAGTCAAAAGTGACTAGAGGGGGAAACAAAATTAGATTCCCCGAGAATATCGGGCAACTTAATCTTGTCCGGATCTTGAGAGAGTGCCCACTCCCTCTGACTAGTTGTGAACTTACTACGGATAGTTCATCACAAAAGGGAGTTGATTTAAATGTCGTGAACATTGCGAACGAAACGTCCTATCACTGACCAATACCACCCCACTGACCCGACAAGCCACGTAACTGGACACGGGGCACAGTGTAAGATTGATAAGTGATGTCCAGACTTTTTGTCATGTGATGTTATTAAGACAAGTGAATTATCTCTGAAACCTGCACTCTTTGTGCATAATGAGTAACATAGCTCAATAGATGGACCTCTGTGTAAAATTTCTCCCGACCTCATAGGTCTATTCAAATTCTATGCCTTGGAATTTAAAAAAAAGTGGGGGATGAAATGGTTGGACATGACATAATTGACTTTATTAATTGCAAATTCTTTTATTAATTATATTTGCTAACCATGATGCTGCACTACCTCGTCTGAACGAGTCTAAGAATCTCAGTAATATTATACGTAATGTTCACGACATTGATAAACAATCGATAGATGGTCAAGTCGTGACGTCACGCAATCGACCGCGCCAATCGAACATGCAGCCGCGCGCACAAAGAGTCGACTTAAACCAAGGGAATTCATTCATTAATTCGCTCTTACAATTCTCCCGGAGAAGTAACTCCACTTCGCTCTACTATTCTCGTCAGTCGGCACGCTAGCCGTCATTCTTTTGCCTTCATCCTGCACCAGGACACAGCTGAAGACACTATTATCTACTAGAAGATCTTTCTTCAATTCAACTCCACTGGGCATGAACTCGACTTCAACTTCACGTCATCCCAGCGGAATTTCAAGGAACGAACGGATCATCTCATCAGTGTATCACACTGATTGTATTTCATTATTTTTCTCCATTTCCTTTATATTGCATGTCATATTAAATTTATTTTGTTGGCAACCAGTGCTAATTCACACCTCTTCCAACTTTTCCTAATTCTTTACTTTTTACAAACATTTGGTCCTTCGAACCTAATCATCTATGTGCAGGTACAGTCAACAAAATTATCTGCACAAGGGAGTAGAACGTCCACTTGATCCTCTGCTTCGCTGTGTGATTTTATACATAGTACCAGGAAGTGCCTATTAGATTTTCCAGCTGTATGAGTAGAAGAACCGAGAACGGTTTGCTATGGCTTTCAGAAAGTTGAATCCTTATAAAAAAAGATTTATGTTTGTTTGAGGCTTTAGGGCTCGTCAACATCGAGGTTATAAAATAATTGGTATTGTGGACAATTACAAACACCCTAGGGTTACTAGCTTTACAAAATATATTGAAACAATTTTAATGAAAGTAAAATTATCTTTTAGTCGTATGCCAGTTGGCGTTCGTCAGAGGAACAATGCCCAAATAATTAACGCCTAAACAGGTTTTCAACTCACCTTCCTAAACAGTTCCTAAATCTTCCTCAATGTCCCCGGGCTACGCTGGTCGTTAATTCATAAACATTATTAAATATTTTAATTAAATTTAATACAATATTTGTTGCAGGCATTTGCTAATTTCAATAGCTACAAAGAACGATAAGATTTTACTTACGAATTATGAACTGTACCCATCAAGCGTTGCCCTTCTCTTGATCCCTTCTCGATCATTTCACATTTTTACACCAAGTTTAATAATCAAACAGTAAATATTTGCATACCGGATAACATTCAAATGAATATCTAACTTTTCATCATAATATACAAGAGGAAGATAGGATACGGTGTTTCCTCCATATTCAAATCCATTAATTTCCCTTACTCACTTTTATTTTCATCAATGATTTGATATCACTCCCCATGACGTTCAAATTTCGCTCCCAGTAACTTTCAAGAATCCTTTGTTAACTTATGAATTCCAATTTGTCGGGCAATTCTTGTGGTTTGGGTGGTACGAATGTCCATCGAACTTCTGTTGTTTATGTTACACTCGAAATCATATATAGTATTTGCTCGAAATTCTCTCCACTTGTATTTATTGTGCTATGCTTCGCACGGCTTCGTTTACGTGCTGAAGCAGTGCGTTGCAGTGCCTGAAGAATTGGGTGCTCAGTGAACTAGCTTGTTCAGTTCATATTGCTCATTATTGCTCCGATCAGAGATTTTTGATCGAGGGAATTTATACAATTCAGTAAGTACTCATGAGTGTCTGGATTTATGCATGGTGGGATTATATTATATGACGCTGACTTGTAAGTGTCAAGTTTATTATTTCTACCGCTTATGCACTGCATTCTTTATATTTTATGACAGATTTAAGAAGTGTCATTGTAATGTCTAACTGCTGCGAACTTATTTTTAAACTGACAATATGTTGGAATATTGTTTCGGAAGTACTAGATTTGTCATTGAATTTGTGCTGATATTCCGTAAGTCTCAACTAGTGAAGACTTAAAACGAAAATATGTTTGAGGATACTATTCCAAAGTGACAGTGCAATCTATTGCTATTTCAAAATAATTGTCTCCTTATACTGGAATCCTCAACTTCCTTGATATTTGTGCTGCTTGTGATATAATTCTGTAAGCCTTTATCGACATATGCTGTCATTGCAGGTGCTGAAAGTGATTTGTTATGTGGACAGCAAGTTACTGAAATTTTGTCATATTACTAAGCTATTAATTTTTCGTGATGTATGAAGAAGAAGGTAATTTGTGAATTACTTATTGTACTTAATTTATTAATATTGTTGTTGCTCAATAATTTTTATTGTTTCTCCTTAGATCAATATGATGAAGAGGATGTCGAAGAAATTTCATCAGAGTTGTGGCAAGAAGCCTGCTGGATTGTTATTAATGCTTACTTTGATGAAAAAGGTCTCGTACGACAACAACTCGATTCTTTTGATGAATTCATTCAAATGTCAGTCCAACGTATTGTGGAGGACTCTCCTCAAATTGATTTGCAAGCTGAGGCTCAGCACACTTCAGGAGAAATAGAAAATCCTGTAAGAATTGAAATATTCTAAATCCTGTGTATTTTATTTATGTGCTTCAAAGAATCCACAATTTTAATGATTTTCTTATCCTTTTAGCCTAGATATCTTTTAAAATTTGATCAGATTTATCTATCAAAACCTACTCATTGGGAGAAAGATGGAGCACCATCCCCAATGATGCCTAATGAAGCAAGACTGAGAAATTTAACGTACTCTGCTCCTTTGTATGTTGATATAACAAAAACTATTATCAAAGATGGTGAAGAACCTACGGAAACTCAGCATCAGAAAACTTTCATAGGTATTTTTATTTTAAATATATTAACAGTATACAGGTTTCACTTGAAATAATGTGCCTGGAATGATATCCAAATATAAATCTCAGAAAATTATCTAAATATAAGAAAATGAAGTGGACTATATTACCTAGATTCTTGACTTACATGCTGTGGTCTGATTCTATTTAACTATGTTATTTTGAATGAAAATGGGAGACAAGGCCAAGATCAGATGGATAGGTTCACCGCAATTCACGAAATTTCCGTACACTATTAAACTAACACATTAGATGGATGAATCAAATGTCTATTGCTATTAAATTATACAATATGTGAAGTAATTAGGTGGGGCTTGTTTGTATATAGTATAGTAGTTGAATTACTTGTTGAATAAATTATTGTAATAATTTGTTGGCCAGACACCACTTCTTTATACACAAACTAGTTTCGTAAGCTGTAGCTTCCATCCTCAGCTTCTGCCAACTCCTGGTCAAGTAGGTGGATGAATTTTGAAATCAAATTTTGAAATTTAACAATCTGTTCTTGAATAGCTGAATGAACAGTCGTTCCTAATCCAATAGTTCAAAATGCCCACCAACGTTCATTATTCTTACGTTTTCATCAATTTCACAATTTTTGTCCCAAAAATGTGCCACTAAAGCTGATTTTTCAATTTGTCCAATTTGATGTGCCGAAAATGTTCCTTTTTTGTCATTTCTAAAATATCGTTTTGTTTGTCCTATCTAAACTTTGTCAGAATCAATTCATTTAATTTTATTTGTAAATTTTGAGGAGGTACTTGATCCTTATAATTATCTTTCATTGGGGACCAATGGTAAATTTATTTTGTGTAGCCAAAGTGATATTTACTTCTTTGATTTTTTTTTGGATCTTCTGATGCAAGCCAGGGTGATAAGAAAATCTTTGAAAACCGTTACCTTTTTCGGCTGTTATATTTTGTACCAATTTTTTGTTTCTCAAAGTTTGTTTTTATGTAGTTTTTGTAAATCCATTAATTTGGCAGTTTTAACAATTAAAACATATTCTGAATTGAATTCTTCATCTTTCAATAGAGTATTTACCAGTCTGTGGGTAACGTTATTTATTAAGACATGTTTGTGCTGCACCAGATTAAAACAAATTCTTTTATGTAATTATCAGTGTGGGCCACTTTTCTATATAACTCGTATTCAAATCCTTTGCCATAATTAAAATCTTTTAAATCCAAAAATGATAAAAGTTTGTTGGTTTCAATTTGCAAAGTAAATTTTATTCTTCTGTTTTGTATATTCAGTAATTTGAGAGCATCTTTAACATGTCTTTTTTTTTTTTAACACAGAAGATATCATCAACATATCAGTACCAAATTCTAAACATTCACAGAAACTCCTTAGTGATATGAGTTGTAAAATTGCTCATAAATAATTTTTTCAAAAAAGGGGAAAATCTGGCAAATTATTTGAACATTTCAAGTATTGAATTGCTTACTGTTATCTGTACTAGTATATTGCCTGTATTTTTACCCAGTATATTAGAGACTCTGGGCCTTGAGGATTTTATATTGTTCTGGGATCTAGATTCCCATTGCTAATAAAAGGGCAATGAATACTCCATCTCAAATTATAATACTAATAGAACTTCTAACTATCATGTAACCTGATGTACTGAGGTGATAATCCTTGTTGAATTATTCCAGGAAAAATTCCGATCATGTTGAGATCTACCTATTGTCTTTTAAATGGTTTGACAGACCGTGACTTAACTGAGTTAAATGAATGCCCACTTGATCCTGGTGGTTATTTTATTATAAACGGATCAGAAAAGGTATGTATGTAAAATTTTGAAGATTTTTTTTTCTTTTTGGATATTTTGAAGTAATAAATAAAAAATATTTTATTTATAAATTAAAAATGTTGGAAATCATAGGGATATTAAGCCTAATTTTTTATTTTGAATGTTTTGACAATTTGTTTCTGAAATATTTTATTTGTTTACCCTTGTGACTTCTTCCAGTTTCCTTCTGTCTTGAAGAACTATTTCACCTCAGGTCAATCAATATTTAAACATCTTTCCTGTGTTAGTGAAGAGTCAGTTTTATCCTTTTTTCCCCTTTACCTACCTTTTACAGCTTTTAAAGGAACAAGTTATAATATTTATGTAATTTCATTTGTTCTTTATTGTGACTTTACTTTGTCTGGCAATTAATTTGAACATTTCAAGTATTGAATTGCTTACTGTTATCTGTACTAGTATATTGCCTGTATTTTTACCCAGTATATTAGAGACTCTGGGCCTTGGGGATTGTATATTGTTCTGGGATCTAGAAAAATATTCTTTAGGTTTCAAGTCATGTTCATTGACGTTTTATAGAATTGTTTTTGATGAAATGTTTAATGTTATCTACTTTTTATTATTTAATTACATTTACAATTCTTAATTAAATTTACAGGTTCTCATTGCTCAAGAGAAAATGGCAACAAATACAGTATATGTTTTCAGCATGAAAGATGGTAAATATGCATATAAAGCTGAAATCAGGTCTTGCCTCGAGCATTCATCTCGTCCAACATCAACTTTATGGGTTAATATGATGGCGAGGGGTGGCCAGGTTGGATATTTTTTCCTTTTTATTTTTCTGTCAATTAAATAATGTACTTCATGATAGTCATAGTATAACCTGTGCTACAGAGCATTAAGAAGTCTGCTATTGGTCAACGTATAATAGCTGTGCTACCTTACATCAAACAAGAAATTCCAATTATGATTGTATTTCGAGCTTTAGGATTTGTGGCTGACAGAGACATTTTGGAACATATAATATATGATTTTGATGATCCTGAAATGATGGAAATGGTATGTCTTAAGTATAAGTTGGATGCAATTTTATTTTATTGCTGAATTTTATGTGCAATATATTGTTGATGTAAATTGTGTGTAGGTAAAACCATCTTTGGATGAAGCTTTTGTAATTCAGGAACAAAATGTAGCGCTTAATTTTATTGGAGCCAGGGGTGCTCGACCAGGTGTCACCAAGGAGAAGCGTATAAAATATGCTAGAGAAATTTTGCAGAAGGAAATGCTTCCTCATGTTGGTGTGTCTGACTTTTGTGAAACTAAGAAAGCATATTTCTTAGGGTGAGAAACTTTTATTTACTTTTTCAGTTGAAAAGCTTGTATTAAATGAAGTCCATGTAATATTAAGATATATTGCAATTTATTATTGCAATGTAATTATCTCTTTACCTTTTTAGTGCCCTGATTTCACCACAACTATTAGTAAAAATTTATATTTATGAGAGACCTTTCTTATTTTTTAATTAAATACTTTAATGATGGGAAAATGTTTTATGTATGTAGCAAAGATCTAGATAATTTGAAAAGAAGGAAATTATGTAAGATCGTCAATAAGCTTTTGAAATAGATTATCATGTCAAATTTAAATAATTGTTTTCTTTATCCACATATTAGGTACATGGTTCATAGATTATTGCTGGCTGCTTTGGGTCGTCGAGAACTGGATGATCGTGATCACTACGGCAATAAGAGACTTGATCTTGCTGGTCCATTGTTGGCTTTCTTGTTTAGAGGGTAAGATCTCCAAAAGGATCTTTTCATGTGATTTGTATCTGCACTTGGCAGTAATGCAATAGTTCAGACAAATGTGTACAGTAGACAAGATGAGTAAGAGACATCTTCACATAGTGTGTCAGCTTTGGAGAGGGAAATCCCTTCCCTCCCTCAATGCTGTTACTGTTTGAACTGTGATGGTTTGCAAGGTGGTGGTGCTAATTGTGGGTGCACTCAGTTGAACCTTGTTTCTATGCACCTATCCAGGATTTCTTTACATAACTCTCCTTCTGAACTACATGTGTTTATGTATTGGCTTTTCTATTGTGATAATTATTACTTGCCGATGGCAACATGCATAGTTTCATTCATATTACTGTTTTACATTAATCTGTTTAGTACAGTGATGTTTTGATCAGAGCAAAGCATATGGTTGTATTTCTACCTTTTTCTCTTATTTATTTATCTTGATTAATCTTATTAATGAAAGTACAGCAAAAATAAAATTGACTTATCTTTAAGACCACTTCTTTCTCGTTGCATGGGACCTATCGTTAGAATAAACACCAAAATCATGAAAAGATCAAATTAATGTATGTGTCTTTTAATATTTCCTGTAGTTTTAACAATGTATTTAATGGTTATTTCTGTAAACAAAGATTTTAAGTAACATACTTCAGAACTTTACACCGGTGTAAAATATATATTGCGTGAAGTCGGCTACACTCTCAACTTAAAATTTCCTTCAAACTANAAAATATATATTGCGTGAAGTCGGCTACACTCTCAACTTAAAATTTCCTTCAAACTAGTGCCTGGACCAGTTCCCAAAACTAGTCTGACTAGTTTGACTAGTCTGAAGAAAGTAGTATGTGGAGTGTGTGGTCGACTTCACATAATACATATTTTGAAGGTTTGAAGTGTGATTCAGGAAATATTTGTGAGAAAAAATATTCTTTAAGCTTTCCAGTTAGCCATTTTATAACAGAAATACTCTGAACTTACTGTGAGGTCGATATAATAAAATGTATTGTTACAGTTTCTATAAATATATCCTACAATATCTAATTAAAAATGTAAGTGGATTACGTTTCACTGACAAACTGAAAATATTTCAAGAAATAATTTTTTAAATGATATAAATGATTTGTTATTTTTAAGTGAGGGCTTCATTTATGAATGAATTTGTAATATAGAATTATTTGTTTCCAAGTTTTATCAATAGACTTGTTTTTAAATTTTTTCAGGCTTTTTAAGAATTTGATGAAGGAAGTTCGTATGTATGCCCAAAAATTCATAGATAGGGGGAAGGATTTCAACCTTGAATTAGCTATAAAAACAAAAATCATCACAGATGGTTTAAGGTATTCTTTGGCTACTGGAAATTGGGGTGATCAGAAAAAAGCTCATCAGGCTCGTGCTGGTGTGTCTCAGGTAACCTGTTTTTTTGTTGTTGTGAAGGAACATGTGATTTTATTTATTAATGCCAAAGTAAATATGTAAAAACTATGCAAGGAAATTTGGTTATAGGTGTTGAATCGTTTGACATTTGCGTCCACATTGTCTCACTTGCGTCGAGTCAATTCACCAATTGGAAGAGATGGTAAATTAGCTAAACCTCGTCAGCTGCATAATACCTTGTGGGGTATGATTTGCCCCGCTGAGACACCAGAAGGTGCTGCCGTTGGTAAGATATTTATAATCACCTGTATAAGAAAATTAATAATGTTTCATTTTTATTTTATTCTACTTTTAAAATAAATAAATTTACTGTCAAATAAGCAGTAACACCTGCATATCACTACATGGAGGACAATACATAGAACATGACACACTGTATTATAGCATATTGTATAACCCATGAAGAACTAGAAGTCAAAACTCATATCCTTTTAGGCAAAATTTCAGGAGAAGAATAAAACATTTCAAGGTCATAGAACAATAAGGTTTTTCTTTAACTTATTATTTATTTTATTGTGGTTCATTTCAAGCAGTTGTTTCATATGTGAAGAACCCGAAATCCTACACTAACTTGTGTGAGAATTAATGATAAATGTTGTGTCATCATTCCATTATATAACTTCTTCTCATATTTCTTTGCTTAAAATTTGTTGTTGTTTGTTTGTTTGTTGTTGTTGTTTTTTCGAAAATATTGAAGATGGTTAAGTTTTGTTTTGATTGTAAAAACAATTTATTTTGAACGTTTTGTGATGTATTGCATAGTGCAGAACATATGAGATGGATGAACAAGGTTTTTCCTTTAACCCAATAATGAGCGTATTTTTATGGAATTTGTATCACATAGTTATTCATATGAAGTGGGGCACAATTTTGCATCATAGTCTTCCAATTTCAGGTTTGGTGAAAAATTTGGCCCTTATGGCTTACATTTCTGTTGGTTCTCAACCTTCCCCCATTCTTGAATTCTTGGAGGAATGGAGTATGGAAAATTTGGAGGAAATAGCCCCCTCAGCAATTGCTGATGCAACAAAAATATTTGTTAATGGCTGTTGGGTATGTTATTTCATCATTGTAGAAGAATAGTAATTCTTCCTAATAAATTACCGAAGTCTAGTACCAACATAAATGACAATGTTTGATGCAGGTGGGAATTCATCGTGATCCAGAACAGCTGATGGCAACATTGCGGAAGCTTAGGCGTCAAATGGACATCATTGTCAGTGAAGTGTCTATGATCAGAGACATTCGAGACAGAGAAATAAGGATTTATACTGATGCTGGAAGAATTTGCAGGCCATTATTAATTGTTGAAAATGGAAATTTACTTTTGAAAAAGAGGCATATAGATATGTTGAAAGAAAGAGAATACAACAACTTTGGGTAATACAAGTTAACTATTGTATTCATTTTGGTGTATTTACACCTTGTTTAACATTGATTGGTTTTACAGGTGGCAAGTGCTTGTAGCTAGTGGTGTAGTTGAATATATTGACACCTTGGAGGAGGAGACTGTCATGATAGCAATGTCTCCTGAAGATTTGCGACAAGAAAAGGAATATGCTTATTGTATGACATACACCCATTGTGAAATTCATCCTGCTATGATATTGGGTGTTTGTGCTTCTATTATACCATTTCCTGATCACAATCAAAGTCCCAGGAACACATATCAAGTGAGTTTTGATATTCTCTTTTTCAGTCTATATAATTAAATCTAAATTATTATTACTCCCAAATTGTTTTGATCTGATAGATAAAGAAAAAATTTTATGTCAAGCTAAGCCTACAAATTGTTATGTAGGTGCTTTACATGAAAGATGTGTTTTTTATTTGTGTGAAACAGTATTGAACAATTTTTTCCCCATGTTTTTAGAGTGCTATGGGTAAACAAGCCATGGGTGTATATATTACCAATTTCCACGTACGAATGGATACCTTGGCTCATGTATTGTACTATCCACATAAACCACTTGTCACCACTCGATCCATGGAATATTTGCGGTTTCGAGAACTTCCAGCGGGCATCAATTCAATTGTTGCTATTCTCTGTTATACTGGATACAACCAAGAAGATAGTGTTATTATGAATGCTTCTGCTGTTGAGAGAGGCTTCTTCAGGTAATTCTGTCTTACCTAACGTGTTTCAACATAGTAACTAATTTACATCATATGCCTTAATATCAGTTAGTATTGAATTATAATCATTAAGTTGTCATCTTAAGATGGTGTTAAAAAAATATAATTTTTAGATTCTACTAGATCCTTTTTCTTTTCCTAAGGAAATCTGCATAATATATTAATAATGTAATAAATTAATTTTTCACTCTAGAAATATTTGCTTTGAACTAAACATGATGAAACCTGTTTTGTAGCTTATTTCTTCCTTCCTCCACAAAGGTACCTAGCTTAGATGGAATGTAAAAATAAAGTATGTCATTTTGGAATGTTGAGAATATATTGTTTTTATTACGATGTGTAGTTTAATGAAACAGTTTTGCTTATAGACTATATGGGTAAAATCTATCTGAAAGACTTATACAATTGCAGTATTATCTGATAACCTGTAAACATTGGACATCTCTGCATTTATAAAACCCACCACAGCTCCTAATTTTCTTACTATTTGTAAATTTCTTAAGAATATCATTGACATTACCCGTCATTGTAACAAGTTTTAATGGCTATAAAAAATTCATATTATTCTATGGAAGATTGGTTCTTTCATCTTGTTTTTCAGTAGTTTTAAATTTCTGCCAATCAACTTACATAAAAAACATAATTAAAATCTATTGCCAAAAAAAGTTCGTATGACCTCGTGGAGGGCAACAAATTAATTTATTCTCTTTAAGTAAGCATGGGACCTTTTCTATCATTTCTGATCCTAGTGACCAAAGGAAAACTGGAGAAAAACGTCGACCAGTATGAGGATAAAGAGAAAATTTACAATAATTCATAATATGAAACAAAAATGAGTACATTAAATTCTTTTTATATTTTTATCAATTATCATTAAACATTCTATGACATTGGCATGATAAAGTATCAAGGATTATGAAAGTTCATGAATTCACAGAATTATACTGAATAGTAACTGGAATCAAAAAAAATTTCCTTTGATAATACCTTATTTTATTCTTGCAACTTAAACTTACAAACTTAAGTGTACAGGGAAAATATAATATTAAGATAACAAATTAAGCATTAAGTCAAGAAATTAATGATTGAGGAGTTAGTCCATTATTGTAGTTAAATTTTGTATATGTAAGTTGTTCTCTCTTATTTTAGGTCAGTTTTCTTTCGGTCATACAAGGATGCAGAATCCAAGAGAATAGGTGATCAAGAAGAACAGTTCGAAAAACCTACACGGCAAACTTGTCAGGTATTTCCTTCCATTCTTGTTTCAAGATATCCAAGCAGTGTATTTTCATCCTAGTTGAATTCCTAGTTGACGTATTTTTTAATTTTTTAAAATTTTGCAGGGAATGAGAAATGCTCTCTATGACAAGTTGGATGATGATGGTATCATATCTCCTGGAATAAGGGTTTCTGGTGATGATGTCGTGATAGGAAAAACTATCACTCTGCCTGACAATGAAGATGAGGTAGCTAATGAAATTACTCTCTATAAACTGCGATATAGTTGTAATCACCAATGGTGCTGTTATTGTCTAGTTGCCATTAACACACGTCAAAGTACTGTTGGCATTTCAAGAAATACTTTCTTTTTTTTTTCTTCCAAAAAGGCTGTTGCAAACTGTGTTTGACCATGTTGAGGGCAACAAACTAATTAATTCTCCAGAGGCAAGCAGGGAACCATCCCATTAGCTCTGATCATCCATGATCCATTAGCATCCCATTAGGACCCAAAGTCTATGGCAGATTTAATATTTCTAACTTATGGGTACTTTAATATTGAAACTTAAGTTATTTAACTAATATGTATTGTTATCAATTTTGAACTCCCAAAATAAATCCTAACTATTAAATTCCTTCTAAATCTGATATTAATAATAACAATAGTAGTTATGACATTGCCGCCCCTAGACTTGAAGGGTGCGTATATGAATATTCCTCTTGTCAAAGGAAAACTGGCGTCCTGAAAGTAGTAGTAATTTTTTTAAATATGCTTATAAATAATTTTTGAAGAACGATTAAATATATTTCAATTTTTCTTGATGTTATAAAAAATAATTTACATTTTTAGACCAGTCTAGTTTTGTCTAAGATTTTAGAAAATGAGCTATTTATTTTACTTGGTGCTTTTTTCTGTATTTGTCCTGTATTAATTTTTTATGACAAAAAGTTTTTTTGTTTTTGCTTCTACATTTTTAGACTAGGCAAGTTTTGTTAGAAGATTTTAGGAAATGAGCAATTTCTTTTACTTTATGCCTTTCCTGTATGTGGGCTATCGTTACCCACTTTGTGCAGACATGCTGGCTTAAAATATTTAGTTCTTATATGAATAAATTAGAAATGCTTTCATTATTGGGATAAGTTGTAACAGAACTTTGTTATAAATATATGCTGTCAGAACTAATATTTTACACAACTTGTCCGGAGATATAAAATTGAAAATTGTGCCTGGAATTACTGTCATATAATATGAAAATATTTTATTATAATACTAAGTACTAAATACTTCTTAAAAATAAAGGAATATTCTATTTAATATTTCCAAATTGAAGTGATATAAATTAGTGAATGAGAATCAAAATATCACATTACTAATAAATAAGTATGACTCATTACTTTAATTTGTCTGGTACATTTTGCTAAATCGCATCATGTGCCAACCCAATTGGTCGAAAGTATATATATAATGACTTGTGGATTGGGATGAGTTGGACGGCACTGATCTAGTTCATCCTTTTTTGTGATATTGAAAGTGTTATATTTGTCTTAATTGAATACCACTGGAAGGGTGTGTTCTGTGTACGGATAGAGAGTGAGCACAAGACCCTAGAATCAGCAAAAGAGAACTATCCTGTTCAAGTGTTGTTGATATAATGACAGCGTCTAAAACCATTTGATTTCATAGTTGATCACTGAGACGTCTGACACAGGTAATGGTCCAATGCAACACCCTTTACAGGTTTTATTGCTTGTTTTTTTTCTACGTAATAATAAATTGTTTTATTATTTCATAATTCTTTGTCTTAATTAGAAACATTTGTATGTAAATGGTGGAAGTGAGAAGTGGAGGATGAAAAGTTTGTTACACGAATTAGCAATGCAGCATTGGGTGGAAATTTTTTATAATATTATGTTATTTCTTAAAAGCAGGTCCTAGGAACTTGATTTCATTATTTTATTTCACAGTAGTATTATCAGTATGTACGCATTTGCTGTATTAATTAAATAATATTTCTTATTTGTATACTTTTATTACATTTTCATAATTTGCTCAGAATTTAGTTTTTCTTCTCCATTCCTCTAAAACAAAAAATACTCCTGAGCTCCTCCTCATAGAATCTAGAATGACGATTGTTATATTTGCGTAACAATTTTCAATTTGGGATTTTCATACATGTTTAACGGTTAATCCAATTGTATACCCATTACACATTTTTATTGTAGAATTTTTGTGAAATAGTATGACATCAGCAGTTACACGCATCAGGGTGGATGAAAAGGAGGCAAAGATTACTTGCACCACTATCCATCTGCAGCACATTTTCCACTCAGTCCATCATTGCTTGCTGATGTTGTGCTGTACATTGCTTGTTCTAAGTGTTGTGCTCCTAATTCTAATTATTATTGCACACTTTTCAATTCACACTATTCAATTTCCATATTAATTGATGAAATTCATTGTAATCATTTATAGTTTCTCTATGCTAATGTGAGAACTCGCACGAATGCCATGACACTGTAATTCTGCCCCTCATGACGTCATTGAGTCTCACAAAAATTCTACTGTTCTTACCTAAATTGTGTAAATGCTAAAGCTGGAGACTTAAATGACCATTTCAATTCAAGATTTAAGTATGCCCAAAACTACAGTGTTCATAGAGCTTGTTGAACACTGTAGGAAATCATGATAGTGATTTTTGATGTCCTTTGTTTTATATCTAGTTTCATTCACCCACTGACGACCTTTGCTTTTTAGTTGAATGTTGTGTAGTTTTTATATCTTGCTTAGTTTAATCATCTGTATAACACATTATTTTACAGCTGGAAGGAACCACTAAGCGGTACACCAAGAGAGATGCTAGTACATTTCTCAGAAACAGTGAAACTGGAATTGTTGATCAGGTGATGTTAACTCTGAATTCAGAGGGCTACAAGTTCTGCAAAATCAGGGTTCGTTCGGTGAGAATACCTCAGATAGGAGATAAATTTGCATCCCGGCATGGACAGAAGGGGACATGCGGAATCCAGTACAGGCAGGAAGTACGAAGGACTAATTTACAATATTGTAAATTCTAATGATGTTACCTCATGGAACAATTTTGAAGAGATGTTTTTCCCCTATTTATCCATAATTTAGATGTTTAAAACGTACTTGAAATGATAAATCATATTGATTTCAAATTTAAGCATTTAAATTTCCTTGGAATGTTGAATTTGGAAACCATTTAAATCAAAAGTCTTTCAACTACCATTTAGTTGTATCTAACTGGTAAAATGTGAGTCTTATGTAAGTATGAAAAAAAAGCATTCCTTGAAACATGTTCTGTTAGGAAACAGTGTTGAAGATCTTATGTGTGAATGTACACTTTCATAAATTTTTCTAGTTAATTTTAAATAATTCTCTCACCAACCAGTTTTTTTGGTATGTATTATTTTTATTTTATTTTTCTAGGATATGCCTTTTACTTGTGAAGGACTTACTCCTGATATTATCATTAATCCTCATGCTATTCCATCTCGTATGACTATTGGCCATTTAATCGAGTGCCTTCAAGGGAAGGTAGGTTTTAATGTATATTAATACAATAATGCTAAACAGCAGATTATGGTTTGGAAATCTGTAAGAAAATCATATAAAGTCTTAATAATATAATTAATTAAAATATGTTTATACAAACTTCTGCATTGAATTTGTTCTTACCTTTTGGGAGTATATTTTTGGGGACCTGACCCCTATTTTTAAGCCAAATGCAATTGAACATCCATTGTGCTGCTTACTGTATTGCATTGAAGTACTTCCATCCCAGTCCACCACCAGGTCCCATTTTATGAAAATACTAGTATTGTTTGTAACGAGTGTTACATACTACCCTTGTAATAACATGTAATTAGTTACCATAGTTCCAAATATTTTCGCTAATTTAGTCAGTAACGAATAGAGTATCTTCACACTTGTCAGTAACAAGTAGTTCTGAATGGTCCCTTATTTGATCTGCATTATGTTTGACAAGTTTGGTATTTTTAAAACATTTTTTAGTTCAGTTTATGGGAGATGTAGCATAGAAAGTGATTTATATTACATATGGTTAGAAAAATTTTGAGCTCATCTCAACAATAACTTTCCAAACTGCATAATTATAACTGAGTCAATAAAATAACAAGTAACTATTTTAAATTTATTATAAAATAATTACGAATTTTTCCTCATAATGAGTTTTTGCAATAGGTCGCTCTTTTTTCCTGTTTTTCGGACATCATTCTAAAGCGTTAGTTAAATTCATACACTGACACAAATGAGAAGTTTTTCCCTAAACATTTTCCTAAGCTGCTATGCACAAATGAATTGCTCATCTTCATCTTGCCAGGAAGAACTTGATCACCACATATTAATGAAATAACACTGGTAACACAGTTAACGTACATTTATAGCTAGGTAAGAAATACTTGGTTGGTAACTAGTTTATTTTACAAGTTTGTCAGCTTGTAACCTTACAATATTAGTGGATTGTGCGTAAATCACTTGTAAAATAGTAAGAATTCACTTGTAATTAAAAGTTTACAGGTGTACCTTTGTGAAACTCTCAATAACTTGATGTTTTTACAAACTTGTGAAAATTTACTTGTTACTTATAATCTTGGACTTTCGTAAAACGGGCCCTAGGGTGTGAACTGAACAGTCATGCTTAGCTCATGAAAGTAGTGAGGTCTCCCAAAAGTATCATTCCAAATATATGAAAAAATTATGCAAAAATTTACATAAATGAGTATTTATATGTATATTTAGTTCAATAAATTCAATGAAACAAAATTGAATGTTATAAAATTATTACACCATTAATGTTTTTGAGACTCAAATTACTCATTACATCATGAGTTATTTTGAATATATTATGCTTCTCTAAAACTTATTAACTTAAAATTATGCCATATTATAAAATTATACACACTGTAACATATATATCATATGTAGGTTAGTTAAGAAAGTTTTATGTGTAAAGAAATGAACTTTTTGTAGGTTTCTTCAAACAAAGGGGAAATTGGTGATGCCACTCCATTTAACGATGCTGTCAATGTGCAGAAAATTTCTACTCTTTTACAAGAATATGGATATCAGTTGAGAGGAAATGAAGTTATGTACAACGGTCATACTGGTCGTAAAATAAATGCTCAGATTTTTTTGGGCCCAACTTACTATCAGAGATTGAAGCACATGGTGGATGACAAAATTCATAGTCGTGCCAGAGGTCCTGTACAGATTTTGGTGAGGCAGCCTATGGAAGGAAGGGCAAGGTACTGAAGAATTTACATATAAGGATGTTGTTTTTGTAATGTTGCTCATCGGCTTAAAAATTTCCTGGTCTTAACCATCATTCAAAAGATTGACAAATGAAACCATAGGTATTAGAACCACAATTTTCATGATTCTGTATATTGTAAAAAAAACTTACGAACACACTACATACAACATAATACGAGTGTGGGTCAAATTCATTGGGGTGGAAAAACTTTATAACTACTATAATTTATTGTAGTGACTCCACTGTGAATTCCCGATGTAATTTATGTTGAACTTATAATCAATTGCAGTTGTACTTGAGAAGTTAGTGAGGAGTAAGGTATCTCAGAACTCATCCCTTGTCTACTATTGAGTCTAGAACACTGTGCATTAAGCTTTGTGTTACAGTTTTATTTGAATGAAAGTAATTTATAATAGTAATATAAATCCTTATTTACAGTTAATTTTTATTATTATTACTTCATAAAATTTCATGACATCTGTTCTTATTTTCATCTTCTGCCAGATCTCCAGGAACTGGCTGTAATTCAATTTGGTGCACTGTTCTCCATTTCAGTTGTATTTTGTTAATTTGAATATATTATTTTCTCATGTATTTCATGTGATTTAGTGAGCACTAAAATAGCAATGGGTAGGGATCGGAAAAAATAAAGTTCTGATAAATGTGACTTTTCTGGAAAAAAACTTGAAATAATGTGAAATTAGTAATATACCAAAAAATGCAAAATAGGATGTTCAATAAGAAAAAAATAGTCAAAATTTGTAATAATGGCATTTAAAAATGTGTAAATGCAAATATTCATATAGATCAGATGCTCTGAAACCACACAGTACCTTTTTTCACATTAAACATAATAATGTGCACATATCAGAAGAGCACTGTTGTGCGTTGTACTACTGAGTGACTTACTATTGTGAAACATTAGACATATTGTGAAACATTTTTGGGGATTAGTGTCTGGATGGAATCTATATTGCTATATCCAAGTATTACAACTGCAGTAGTAAGCTGCAGAGGGTCAACTTTTCAATCATCACAGCTTTTTGAACTGAGACAGAAGTGAATTTTTTCTTCCCCTGTCAGGAATCAAACCTGGGATATCTCAGTGGCAAGAGAGCTTGCTAGCCCAGAGCTATCGAGGGGTTATTTTTTATAAATTCTTATTATTTCTCTGTAAAATTTTAAAAACAATTTTATTTGACAATGATGAAGAGGTTGAATGTACCTTAGTTAATTCTCTATAGTTTTGAATGTTGAAGACTTGACTATTTCTTCCTTTGCATCCCATATCAAAGAACTCATTTTATCATCCATTTTTGGTGTGCTTCTGAATTTTTTGAGTTTCAACTTTTCTCTAATTTAAATAACCTCAAGAACCTGAACACCTTTCAAGGGATCATTTTTTCTTGAGTAGGTGAGATAGTTAATCTAACCCTAAGGAAAACCTTTCTTAATAGAAATATTGTGCCGAACAATTTCTTGCACATTGTTTAAAGAAATTGAGGTTAGTTGTTAAAATCTTCTTCTGTAAAGTTTCATAATGTGATGAGTGTTCCAAATAAATAAACAAATTAGTTTTAAATGAATCCATTGTAATATCCCGTAATTATCATTTACATCATACAATTATTATATTTACTTGAAAGTTCATGGAATTTGGGAAATGAAGAAATTCTTCCTATCAGATTTACTTTTGGTATGTTATCACTTCCTTTCTTTTTGTTTATGTTGGATCATTATCATTGTTAAAGTGTTTCCATAAAAACAAAGCATTAAATTAGATTAAAAAATAGTACTTACCTACTTATCTATCCATGTTCATGAAGATAAGATTATTATAGTGATTTGCCAGTTTAACTTTTAATGTTCTTCTCCTAAGAAGTTAAAACACTGTTTCTTCAATTGCTTTTATGGTTTGTGTTGTGTATGATCAATCAAGATTACTCTTTATTTAATTATGACTTTTTTTTCTTTTACTCTTGTTCTGGAGTAGTTCATTTTGTTGTTAGTGGTAGCCACCAGATAAATATTGTTTCTTCTTCTGCCATTACTTTTTAATTTCTGTGGAATGCACATTCCACCATAGTAAAAACATCTATATGTCATCTGGTCAACTTATTGAGGAGTATATGTCTACTAATGTAATGTTTTAAAAGTTTCTGTAATTAAAAATGTCTGATTCCTGTTCATCAAGTTTAGTAAAATACTCCTAACAGCAATTATATCACTTGTGTGAGTGCATTGGTTTTTCTTGGTTCAAATGAAAAAGAAGAGATTATTTTTTGAAGGATTACTTGTACTGCGACCTACTGACGTAGAAGAAACAATTCCCACTTACTAAATTGATATTGTACAAAATAAAGTTCTAGATTTTTCTTGCAGTTTTAAAGTAATTTCACTCTGTTCAATCTTTCTATCTTAAATTACATTGATCATGGATTTGAACAAAGGATTATTGATTTTTGTAATTGATAAAAGAATTTGTATTGTTATTCTTAGAAATATTTTTTACTTTATATTAATGAAAGAAAACAACTTGAAGAAGTACTTCATTTACTTTGGTTATATTATTTTTTTAATACACTTTTTAAGTCAGCTGTGTTTCAGAAATATAAAAAAGATATAAAGATTAAGGCATACATAGTTACATATTAAATGTATCATCTTTTATTTTAGGGATGGTGGTTTACGATTTGGAGAAATGGAACGTGATTGCCAAATTGCCCATGGTGCAGCCCAGTTTTTGAGGGAAAGACTGTTTGAAGTATCAGATCCATACAGAATACATGTGTGTAATTTCTGTGGACTAATTGCTATTGCCAATTTACGTAACAACACATTTGAATGTAAAGGCTGCAAAAATAAAACTCAAGTTAGTAGTACTAATTAATATTTATTATTAAGAGAATTATATCTAATATTAATAATACATAACCATTATTTATTTTATTATTTTTTTTTTAGATTTCTCAAGTAAGGCTCCCATATGCTGCCAAACTTCTGTTTCAAGAATTAATGGCTATGAATATAGCTCCTCGTCTTATGGTTGTGTAATTGCCATGTGAAAAAAATAATCTTTGTAATAAAAATAAATTTGTGAGTTCTATTATGTTTGAGATTTTATCAAAATTTGTTTTCTAGAAATGAAAATATTTAACTACTTCCAGAGTATAATTTAACTTTTTTTTTTTTTCTATTTGTGTGTTGTAAAGTATATAATTCAGCGAATACCAATTATGTAAGACTTGTTTGAGTAGTATTATTTCTTGAAATAAACAATATTTTTAAGTATTCTGGTGTATTCTTATATTGATCCTACCCCTTTTTTATACTATTTTTATACTACTTTGTTGAAGAATATTCACAATTATGAAATAAATTTTAAATATTTACGTAATTTGATATTTGTGAGAGAAAAATTGATTAAACTGCGTGTAAATAAAACAACTATTATCAGCATTTTATAGTTAAATGGTGCTCTCACATTGAGGACGCTATTAAATATAACTAGCGTCAGTCACAAATTATGCTCCACCACCTGTAAGAGATGGCTAAGTGTTCCTCTGGTTCCAGAATGTGAACGATGAAGTTTCTCGAAGAGCTATTTTCGTCTAAGAGATAGGACAAAATATTTAATTTCTTAAAAACCTAGTATACGAGGAATTCTCCAATACAGTAGCCAGAAAATTACGCGGGAAAGTAATGGTGGCGTAGGGTCGCGCCGCCGTAGTTTACGGGCTCCTCTCGGACGGGAGTGATGCGAGTAATCAGTGACCGAAGCTTCTGATGTGTTGAGTACCCAGGTGAGTGAAATGTTGTAATATATTGATAAATACTATATATGTGCATGATTTCTCATAATATAATGTTCTACGAATTATTTTGTGTAGACCTACGCATTTTAAAGTAGTTTTACTAAGGAAATTCTAATATTATGATTTTTATACCCACTTATGGAGTAGATGGATGATATATATTTGTTAGTAAAAGCGATCCGCGTATTTATGTATTTAGTGAATTACGTAATTGTTTTACTGATAAAGTTTAGTTCTAAGCATCATCTTTATATTTTGTTGTATATTTCCTATCTGATGAACTGTATTATTTTCTTTTGTATGTGATGGAGTAGTGATGCTTGGTTCAGGAAAAGATTATTTCTCGTATTTCTAATACATAACCCTTTCGAAGTATAGTGTTCTTCTTGTTTTAATTTAAAATTAATTATTTTAAAGGTTTTTAGAATTGTGAATGTAGAATTTATTTATAATTTTGTATTACTTAGTCTAAGGTTAAGATGATTAGTAACTTGTGTTATCAATGATTCATATTTTGGTGATTGAGAAAATAACTTAGTTTATAATTTACGAATTTTTAGCGAGTAACCTCAATTATATTTTACAGAAGTTTGGTTAGAAAGATGAAAAAAAATTCAGTTTTAAGAAATAATCAGCAGGATAATGGGAATGATCCTTCTAAGACTGCTACATCACCGCAGAGTATTGATTCAGAAGACATGTTGACTAAAACTAAAAAATGTCCCGAAACAAGTCCTGCTGTAAGTCGTTATGGGAGAACTCACAAACCCAAAATATCAGACGACTTCCTTCCTACTGATAAGAAAGTTGGAGCTATACTGGGAATAAGTCCTAAAAAACTGACTAACCCTACTGCTGATGGAACAAATTCATCCCTATCTGTCCTTGCAAGAACTGTGGAAAAGGGAAGAAAAGTTTCTGAAATGCTGGGAAGTAATGTTAAGAAATCCAAAAGAGGCAGAAAACCTAAGCTCCAATTGACAAGTTCTGTTACTTCTGATCAACAATCTCTTGAAAGAGAAAAATCTGAATCATTAAAACCTTCAATTGATGTAATAAAATCAGAAGCTTCAACCAGTGACAAAATTGAGAATCCTACTGATGTGGGAGAGGAACTCATAGAAGGTAGTACATGCAATGTTAAAGAAGAGAAAGAAAATGAAATTATGAATCCAGATGTTACTTCTTCAGTTGATGATAATAGCCTCTCTAAAACTGTTTGGCCTGAAACTCCTTCAAATGAGAGTGGTTGGAATCCAGGTGATTTAGCATGGGCTCGCATTGGTGGTCATCCATTTTGGCCATGTATGATTGCAGTTGATCCCCTTACAAAAGTTTTTACTAAAATTAAGAGTAAGTGTGATAAATAAATCAAATGTTTGGTTTTGAATCCAGAGTTTATTAATTATATTATTTCATTTCTAGGAGTTGGACGTGGTTTGTCCTCCGTTCAAAGGAGTTTACATGTTCAGTTTTTTGGAGATAATGGCAGACACAGTTGGGTTACCACAGGCTCAGTTATTAGATTTGAGGGAAGAGATGGTCTACATAGATTTGCTGATAAAGTTTTATCAGAGGTGAGCAATGATTGACACATTTTATTCTGCAATTATTGCAATACGCTTCTAATTTTGATGTAACTAGTTAACAAAAGGTCTTATTCAAAATAAGTCTATTGCTATTATAAATATTATATCATAATTAAAACATTTGGATTAATTGTAATATGGAAAAGGAAGAAATATTGAAGGTACATAGTAAGTTTTCACAATTTGTAGTTCTAATTATAAACAAAAATTAAACCAGTTTCTACTCTATAAAATTACAATTATTTTGACATAAATGCATAATTAGATTGCACAGGAACAAATACTTTCTTGAAGACAATGTTTTAGAAAAGGTAAATAAATTTGTTCAATTCAAAAATTTTGTTTGGATGTTGAATTTTAGATCCAATTTTGAGGCCATTCTCTTTGGGGAAATCCCATTATACTGAAACAGTACCTAGGTCTTTATTTTAATGATAACATTATACAAGAGTATTTGAATATTACTTACTTGCTTCACTGACCATGATATTCTTACAGATATTGATGTTTTTAATGTTTTTTAAAAAGAAATTTTATGGATATTAATTTTGGATAATTAGAACTTTTTAAAATTGCATTTATGTAATGTTATGTTTGAGTAACATATTGTTTTTAAAATCTCATAATTGAATGAATAATTTTTATTTTATACATAATGACATTACATATTGTCAAATATTTTGTAACTTTTATTATTATACTTAAATTATAATCCTGTAATTCCATTGTAATTCTTCTTTTGAAACCTAATTTCTAGCGGCCCTGTAAATGATGCCAAACTAGCATCGAAACGTTGGCCTTTAGTGTCCTATAAAATATGTCAAGACAATCAGTGTTATATCTAAGTTAATATCTTACAAGAGTATTTAAATATGGATTTAATGTGCTTCTCGGATTTAAATATGGATTTAATGTGCGATCTTTTCAAATATCAAATTTCATTTAGCTAAGTAATGAAAAAGTTATTTAATAATTGTTAGAAAAAGTGTCAAACTTTGTAATTGATCTGTGAATTTAGCTTTTGTGACTTCCTTTCTTTATCATGGTGCGTTGAAATGATAGAAAATAAAGTTGAATTATTTAAAATCATCTAGAAAATAATTACTCAGAAATAATAATACTGTAAATGTTAATTCACCTGAAAATAGAAAACATACCTGCTTAATAGGTGAGACAGTCATAACTAGTATTCTATTCTAGTTATGAATGAAAAAGATTCTTAATTTGACGAATTGTCTCTAAAATTTCTTAATTTGACTTAAATTGACTTAATTTGACTTAATTTAAATTTCTTAATTTCTTAATTCGAAATTCTTAATTTGACGAATTGTCTCTAAAATTTCTTCCAGGAATTTGTCAAAAACTAGATTACTATTAATTGGATATCAAAGAAATTGATAACCACTCAATTGTTATACTGCTTTTACTATTCAAGAGGAGCGATTTTAAAGGCATTGAGTATGGAAGTAATTATGAGATGATCCAATTGGTGTTTTAGTTAACTTGTGATGCACTTCAATAACTTTACAGTTACCTAGATTTTTAATGACTGACCATTTTAGAGATGCTCCCATAAGATTGACAAATAAAAATAAAATGTTCACAGTTAGACGATTTCCAAATTCCACTGCCTAGGTTTAAGAATATTGACCTACTTTTTTTTATTTTTTGTTTTTCTGTCCTCAAAATTATCTTCAATTTATCCTTCCCAGATAAAGAAAAAGGATAAGAAATTTTCATCTGCTTTTCTTATAAGACGAACATCTCAACTTCAGTGGGATTTGGCCGTTAAAGAGGCAGAAGAAACAGTGCCCAAAACAAAGTGAGTTTTTGTAATATTTTTGTATATTGTATATTCTAATTTTTATTTGGTTATGTACAGAGTGAGGTTTCTATATACATTTGTGATGAAATAATTATCTCTTGCATATCACTTCAGTCAGAGAAAATCTTCACCTTGCTATTTTATAAGTACAAGTATGCTGAGAGAGATCACACTGCTATCAAACTTATTTTAATGGTAATTCTCCAAAATTTTATAAAGCCTGAAATGGAAAAAAATATAAATGCTTAAAAAAGACCATAACCTGGAGTATATAAAGGCAAAATGTAATTTCACTTTACGGAAAATTAACCTCATGCTCTCATTTTTTTTCCCCATGATTTTTGTTGTTGTTTTTCTAGTCAATTCTGCACTATACTTATATATAAATACAATTTTATGTTAATTAATACTGAGCTTCTTACCTGAAACGAAATATGGGTTTTAGTTCCAGAACTCGACTGAGAGAAGGTATAGATGTAAGGTCTTGTTCTGAAATGTACAAATCATAGATGTGTAATAATAATTGCTAAATCGTAATTAGTTCATTATTTTGATTGTAATATTGAATAAATAGTACTATGACACTACATTACTTTGAGGTGGCTAACTCTCAATAATTACATAATCCATAGACTGGTTGTTGTGGTACAATCTTCAACCTTCCTCATCTGAATCCTATGGATGTGTTTTCTACAAGTCTTATTATTTCTACATCAATTTGTTTGTCTCAAAAAACTGAATTAGCACTCCTTAGTTTTCAAATTGGTTTCAGCTTTTCAAATTGGTTTAGTATTCAGCTCAAAGCACTACCTATTTATGAAATCAGTGAATACAAAGAATGTACATTGGAATTCTACTGTGTCTTGCACTGAATTTCTTGGCTTGGTCAACCACTACTTATTATAAAATAAAAAGATTTATTATTAGTTAGTCCAAATATTTTAGATCCTCCTAAATATTTGTGAAGGTGGGTAACATAGTAATGGAAGAGTGAAGTCTTTTTAATTCATAAATATTAAGATATTTTAAAACACAAAATTTTCTAAATACAAATAATTCCCTAGGTTTAGATGGTATAACTAATTTTGTTTAAAAAAATGAGAATTTCATACTATCTTTGAACAATTCAACATACCTTTTAGCTTAATGTCAGTTTCAAATGTATTGATGTCAGCCTGTATCATACTCATGAATTAAGACCAGTAATAATAATATTAATATTTAGCCATTCTTAAATATTTTCATTTAAGTTCTGTGAGACCTAAATGAGTGTTGAGTAGTAAAGTAAGTGACCAGTGTCTACATTTATTTAGTGAGTTTCCAGTTCAGAAATTAGGTAGAAATTAATTCTTCTTTTAGGAGAAAGGGCAGGACTGTCCATTTTACTTACTGGTTTTTATTCTTCTTAGTTGTATCTTTCAGTTTTGGAAGCAGTGAATTCTTGAATTGACCTCCCACATATGTTGTCTTTCTAGGGAGGCAGATGGATTAGAAGTCTGTATCCATTTGGGTTTCTAGTTGAGTAATTACATCCCTTGTTATGTTTATCAGGTCTGCGTGGATTCATATAGAATACAACTTCCAAAATATTAAGCATATTTACTGTGAGAATACCTAATTCTTCAAATGCACCTCTGTGTGGTCTGTACTTTAGATTTACTATTATTCAAAAAGAACTTTTGTGTTTGTGTGTTTTTTTAGGATGACTCTTGGTAGATTAAACTTTGGAAAATTGCCTCAAACTATAATGTTGTATCTAATATGTGACAGTGTGAAGTAAGCAGTTTTTTTGCCTTTTGACTTGGGAGAAGAATTTTAACTGATTGATCCAAGTTAACTGAAACATGAAAAACTCTTTCATGTACCTCTTGGTTTGTCGTATTCTTATGCATGCGTCAATAATTTAGTTACCATTATATGAGAGGAAAATCAAGAGTACTGATTGACTGTAAAACACAGATTTTAAGAACCAATGCATGATCTCATCTTGTATAAATAGTCTGTTACTGGAGTTTTTTATTTTTATTGGCAAAATCGTACAGTATGTTGCATTAGTGGAAGTCGTAGAAGCACATTTTGCTACAGAGATGAGTAGAATCGTCTGTGCGCAGATGGGATACTTAAACAACATTCTTCCTTAAAATCTCTATCAATCCTGTATTCTCAAGTAAAAGATGTGGTGTATAAGTATTTTTGGGACCAACAAATTTACATTGTGTGTTAAATACTACTAATAATAATAATTATTATTATTATTATTTAGTTGCTTGTGTAAACCTTAGTTTATGTGGTATGTAATGACTGTACTTGTACTTATATCTAATGCATTACTTTATTAATTTATTTATTGCTTTTATAATTTAAAATAATAATCATGATGATGATGTCATTGTTATAATAAATTACAATACCTCATTGTATTAAATTAGCTTTCAGTAATTACAAATAGTGTATCTGTGTCTTGGATGTGTATTATTAAATAACCTTTCAGCACAGATAATGCAAGTATGTAAGTCAGTCAAAAATATTATTTATCTGATTGCCCACATAATTAATCAAATATTTGTGACTGGAATATGTCCTTAACATTTCAAAATAACTGAAGTAGTTCCTATTCCTAAGTCAGGGTCTAAGTATAGAATGAACAATTACAGTTCATCTCCCTTATATCAAACATTAGTAAAATTTTTGAAAAAATATTGTGTACTAGACTTTCTAAGGTTTTTGAGAAACAGTGTTATTGATAAGAAACAGTTTGGTTTCATGTGAGGGAGGGGAATTGTGGATGCACATGCGCATGTAGCAGAGTTTTTGTACTCTAGTCTTGGTAAGAGCAAACCTACAGTGGGTGTCTTCTTGGATTTGGCCAAAGCTTTTGACACTGTCAACTATAGTAAACTCCTGTTTAAACTGGAGTGTTGTGGTGTCATAGGAGTTGCTAAAGATTTAATATTTAATTATTTATCTGATAGGTGCCAGTATGTTAGAATCAATAATGAAAAAAGTGATACGGAAAGTGACAGTTGGAGTGGGATTTTAGGGCCTCTTTTTTTTCATTGTTTATATAAATGATCTGCTTTCCCTAGCAGATGAGATATGTTATGCTGATGATGCTGTTGTACTATTTTTGGCTAATAGTTGGGTTGAAATTGAACACGAGATTAACTCTACCGTAAGTGTGATATATTGGTGGGTTTTTTCAAACAGTTTATCTCTAAATTTTGACATCTGTTTATATTGAATTTGGTAACTATGATGACAGTTTGGCTAACAACTTGGATATTAGAATCAATTTGAAACCGCTAAACAGATTTGAGTACACCAAATATTTAGGAATTCTAATTGACAAAAATCTAAAATGGGATTTTCAAATAAATAATATTATAGATAAATCTAGATATCTGCTATATGTATTCTATAGACTGAAATTTGTATTAAACACTAAAGCTCTTATGACAGTTTATCATGGCATTTTCCATAGCGTGGCTGTCTATGGCTTATTGCTTGGGGAGGGGCTGCTAATATTGAATTTCAAAAATTGTCTAAGTTACAGAATAGAGCATTAAATATAATTTATGGTAGAAACAGAGACCAATCTAATGAACGACTTGACATCTGTCATCCTTTGACTTTGATACAATCTTATCATTTAGAATCAGTCACTTTCCTGTACCCCAAACTGAGCAAAAAATATACATCCTCTAAAAGTGTCACAAGAAATAGAAGTTTAATACTACCCGTGTGTAAACTTCAAGTAGGGAAAATAGTTTTTTCATACAATGCTATGGTGGTTTTCAATAGTTTGCCTAAATCATTAAAAAGGTCTATGAACCAAAGAATATAACGTAAGAGCTCAAATTAACAGATGGTTGAAAGAAATTTTTTAATTTTTAATTTTTTTATTATTTACATTTACTCATATTTTCTTTGTATGTATAATTCTGTTGTGTGTATTGATATGTATTTTGTGAATTTTTTATTATAATTATCACCAGACGTGTGCACGGATTATTATTAATCCTCTGCAGGTTCAGGTACTATATTGTATCTTTAAATTTTCTGGAATAAATACATACATACACGACAGTATCAGAGGTACTTATCTGTACATAGAGAAAGGAAAACAGAGGATCATAAAAATTCATTTTAAATGTAGAAAAAATAGTAGTGCATCCATCTACTAGTTTCAAATAGTCATATGAGTTCCGTTTATCTCCGATATTATAAACTATAAACCTACACTATTAAAAGTACATGAAAGTGAACAGAAAGTGAATTGGTGTCATAAATCATTTATTCGTGAAGGTGTTCTAATTCTTTTATTTTCATCCTTTGTACTATAATCTTGGAGGTGAACTATTATTTCCCATAGCATAACATTCAAACTATAATACATAGGTTACTGCTATGAAATTCCTTTTAATACATATTCCTCCTTTAAATTTATTTTAAGCTTTTATCAGCAGACTGTATCCAATAAAAGGGCTCTAATGACCTTGACGTTGACAAACCCTAAAACTCCACCAAAAAAGAGAGAGAGTCCGATAAGTCAAGCACATCTGGAAACTTTCCTTTGAACCAGACTTTTTATCAAACCTCACAACTTTCTTCTTCAATAATGTATTCCTTCAGAATTAATAAAGTGAAACAATGGTTATGTGTACAAACTATTAGTTTACGGGTAATAATGGAAATATGAATCAAAAAGTTAATATTTAAATTGGATTGACTTATATAACCATCTGGTTGAGGCTTATACTAAATCTGTAATTTTTAAATAGAAACTGAACTAAAGACCAGTATGTTTCACTTGAATATTATGTTAACTAAGGAGAAAACAGACATACACAAATTATGAGCGTTACATTACCAGTTAAGAGTATATTTAATTAAGAAGTAATAGTTAGCATTGATTTGCTTCCTCTTAAGTACTCAGAGGGTTAAGTCTAATTCTTGAATAAGGTACAAGGTAACTCACTAAATTCTCAACTATTTTGACTCAACTTGAAGGGATTAATAAGTACTCTGAAGTACCGACATCTGATTTTCTGAGTTTAACAAGTATTCTGAAGCAAGGATGTAGATAGAAGATAGGACATAGAAGTCATGGAGAAGATAAACCAATTAAAAAACATGATAAACTTAAATGTTTTGTTTGTTTGGTTTCTAAAATTCAAGAAATTACATGAATTTCTTTAAAAGAAGCTCATTTTCCAATATTTAATAGCTATCTATTGCCGAAACTGACATATGAAGTTCAGTTTATAGTTCAAATTTTACAAACAAAAAATCCTATCTGAAAAATAGTTTCTTGATTACCAATTTGAAAATAAACCAATAATATTATTACGCTACAAGATATTTTTTTATTGATACAAGATATTGACTGAATGAATGTGACCCAACTCTTATAGGTATTGTAATAGACCCATAAACATCACGTGAACTGTCGGCTTTCTAAAGTAAAAACCATAGTTTCTTCAGTATTCTTATGAACTAGAGAAATAAAAATAAGAAACAAATGTCAGAAAACTTAATAGAGATCAGTATCAAAAGATGAGATCTATATAATTATTGGGCATATTTATGGTAAATTTTCCCTTGGCAGTTGTTCCATCACCATTCTTCCCCTGCACATTCATTTGCAGTTACCAAGGGAGTTTGGTGGTTGAATGGAGAGATTTATGTTGATGAATGACACTATAGGTCATTCCAAAAAACCATCACATCTAAGACCATGCTTGGCTCCCTTTCATAAAATCTCAAGACAAGAGTTTATTTTCCATTCTTTGGTCCGGTCTCATGTAAAATCTTAGCTGTTTCACTCAGCAATGAGATGGGAGAGCAGCTGTTGGGTATTTATCTAATCGTCATTGAAACACATTAAGGAAAATAAAGGTTTATCTTGCTGAATCTGTTACGGAAAGATCATTTGTTTGTTTTGTGGCAGTTTATATTTTGGAATTTTTAGAAAACTAATCTTCAATTTATTGGTCATAAAATATAGATTATAAATTTCTTTAGATGAAGTCTTTTTTTGTGTGTGTGCGCATGCGTGTGTCACAGAGGAAGCGGAAAATAGTTCTGATTTGTCTTCAAGTTAACGAGAAGTTCCAGTCAGGATTTTATTTACTCATACCCACACAATGTGATTTCGGTACCACGTTTCGTGGCAACCCTCATCATAACTTCACAATTCCTTTACTAAAGGCATATAGGATTTTGGAAGAGAAGACCTCATTTCCTAATTGAAATATCACTTGCATATAATTAAGCAAAACTACTAATCCAGGGGGAGGGGTGGGAACATATATAGCCAAGCATTTAGTAAAATTCAGAATTTTATATTCTGAAATGATGATATTCTTTTCTCCATTGTAGTATTGATACTATTATTGTTTAATAAAATAGTTTCATGTTAAGAAAAATTCCACAAAATCCTTTACATGTGTTGAAGTATATTTTCTTCTTCAATGAACTTAGCTCTGTCCCGTAAATCTTGTTTATGTGAAGATTTTTGTTTTTTGTTGTAAAATTTTGATTGTTAGAAAATGTTTTACTACTATATAATCATCATAACTGGATTATAATATTATGTTAGTCATCTTGCAAGCAGAAATGTCCCAAGTCTAGTGAACCTTTATGTAAATCTCCCTGTATCTGAAAGAAAACTGTGGAAAAAACCTGGACCCAATTTTTCCAATTATTTAATTTGATAATTATTTTGTGAAATGGGTAAATTCCTTTGTACTGTAATATCTATGATGCATTTGGAAGCTTCTGACTGCTGTTTTGTAATATAATCCAGTAATATTTTACACTCTTTTGACTTAAAAACAGTGTAGCTTGTCCTACTTAAGAATGGTGCAACATTGGGCAAGTGTATATTTTTAGAGTCTCTTTTGCTGTTATTTTAACTCTATTCCATATTAAATGCTTCTATGCCGTGAATGAAAGGCACTATTATTTATTATTAATACCAAAGAAATTCATGTATACAAAAGGATATTCATTGTCTCCTACAAGAGATAGTCGCAACTATCTGTGCATGAGTAGACAAAAACAATAGAATAGAGAGGAAAATCATCACATAAAATAAAGGCATTTGAACCAAAGTCATTTACAAAAGAATGTGCACCAAGTTGTAAACAAGACAACAGAAAATTCAACGTTCACTACAGTTCAATGAGAACAGATGTTTTCAAAAAATCAACAACAGGAGAGGAAAGGAAATACATATTTTCTCTTCTCTTTTCACCCACTCCTTTTTGTTTTAATTAAAAGTACATAAACAAGCTAGAATACATACACATACTTTCATGAGCATAACATATAAAATTGATAATTTTTGTTTGTTCCCTGCAAGTTATTAAATTATTATATTCAATGAATGTCTTTGTATCTACAGAGATGATCCAAATTTTCAGATACTTTTTAAATCTGGGTATGCTTCAAGTGAAACTTATTAACTTGTCATTATGCATTTATTTGAATGCTCTGATAACAACATAACGTGTTCTCTCTAAAAGACAACTTGATTAACTTTTGAGAGTATCACTGACTTACTTTTGATACTATATGTGGACATTATAAAATTGTTTTTCAAATTGCAGTAGTAGTGTAAGAGTGCATTAAAAGTAAAATTTATTTTGATATCGAGTAGTTTGAAAGTCTGTGACTGAAGATTTTTTTGTAGTTTGATAATCGATTTGCAAAGGAGAATTACTGTATGCACCATCCCAAACAATAATTTCATAGTTAAGAGTGCTATGGACAAAGGTGTGATGTACTCATTGCAGTGTATTGAGTGTAAGATGCTTCAATTTTTAAAAAATGTAAAGGTAATAACCAATTGTTTTGGTTAGTTCTTTAATATGAGCACCCTATCAGATAGCTATAAAAAAAAGTACACACCTAAATACTTGCAAATTTCTACTCTTTCTACATTCTTATTTCCAATTCTAAGATTGATGGAGTCAGGATAGTTCATATAATAACAGCCATTCAGATATATAGACTATGATGTTGATAGTTAGTTTATTATGTGCAAACCATTTTCTAATTACTTCAAGTTTTATATTCATAATGGCTGCAGTTTAGGATATAACCAATGTATCATCAGCCTAGGCAATTATATCTGAAACATACAGATAAATAAACTATTTTATATATAAAATTTCTTCATAATAGTTCCTTTACAAATTGTAACATTGTGTTCTTGTTGTGGAATAAGCTAGTCTAATGTAAAGGTAGCAATTTTGAATTATTAAAATTATTTGTATAATAATATATATTAAATTTTTCCTAGAATAATGGATGGAATTTAAATTCGAAGAGTAAGTGGTGAAACAAATTTCTTCATGTACTCTATTTATGGAACACAGTTTAATGATCTTGGATGACTTTTGAATTGTTGACTTTATTTTTACTGAATTGTAAGTATATATTGTAGTTGAAGATATTTTTTATTTTTTTAAATTTAGTCAAGAACGAGTACGAATGTTTGAAGAACTATTTCCTCCTGAGAAATATATTGAGGAATGTTACTCTAGGAAGATGGATGAAGAAGCAAAGAAAAATAAAGCACTAAAGAGAAAGAGATTGGAAACTGAACTGGATGAGAAGCCTGTTAAACAAGTGTGTTTCTTTCAGATTTTATAATGTATGATGTTGTAATATTTGAATGTGTAGGACTGACATTGCTTTTGATTTGTAGATAAAGATTGAGCAAGACACCAAGGTAGAAGTGAAGACAGAAAACATTAGTGAAAGCAGTCAGCCAAAAGCAGCAAATGTTCCACAAAAGAAGCATGGGAAACGGAAAAAAGTTAAAAGAGAGTTAAGTGATTATCGCTTATTTGCGGAGAAATATTCTAAACATGCATCTGAAATTCACCCTGGTATCACTGAAGAAAAACTTGAGAAACTAATGCTGAGAATGTGGTCGGCGATGGATGAACATGAAAAGTCAATGTAAGCTTCATTTTCAGGCTAATTAACATTTTTGATTACAGCAGAACTTCTCTTTCTTTTTTCTTTTTTAACTTTCTAAGTTTGCATAAACATTTGTGTTAGTTGAAGCAAATGTATACATTGTAGCACGTGTAATTATTGTATGATGAACGGTGTAAGATAGGTAGGACCTGATGTATTTAGTCAAATAATTATTATATAATAGATTTCTTACTCATATTAAATTCTAATACAAATAAAAACATTAAATTCAGGAACTGAAAAGTAAATTTTGTGATCTACTCTGCTGTTTAAAACTTTCAATTTAGTGTACCACATGATACATGTCAAATAATTTGACATTTTCAGAAACCTATGTATTCAATCATTGATGAATGCTGGTGTTAACATGCTGCTGAAAATGAACTTTTTATTTTTTATTTCTATTAATATTTGTAATTGGTCTGTTCAAACACAAAATGCATATTAAAGTAGTTGGATATCAGTAAGGTGAAACTTGTATTCGTTTTAAGAAGAATAAATGAAAGCTGTGGTGTTGTCTATTAGTACAACAGTACTTTCGCCAGCTTAGCTGGCATCATCGGTCTAAAATTAAATTAAATACAATAATGTAAACAATGTGTTAAGGATATAAAACAGAAAAATTAACAGTTAGGGTTATTAAATTACTTGATTTGAAATTACATTAAAGTAGGAATATAATAAAATTTTTAAATTGTTTTGAAAACAGAGCAGCAGAATTGAAGAACAATGAATGGAAATAAGAACCAAAAAGGAAAACTAAAAATAATATAAATAATTGTGCTGAGTCATTGCCCTTGATATGTGGCATTGTCAGCTATGTTCATCTTATTTATATTTTTGTTTTAGTTTTTTTTTTTTTTTAAATTTCAAATCAAGTACTTTAATAATCTTAACTGTTAATTTTTCTGCTTTTCATCCTTAACACATTGTTTATATTATTGTATTTTATTTAATTTTAGACCGATGATGCCAGCTAAGCTGGTAAAGATACTAGCACAAGAATAAAAAGTTGCACTAGTAGATGACATCATCTTTAATTTATTCTTCTGCATATTTAAGATAATGGGACACTGCCCAGTGTCATTTTAGAAGTTTCATCACTCACAGGAATTTTAATTCAGGTTCTCCTGTTTTCTGATAGGTTTTTTATAACATTCTTTTTTGCTTTGTAGGTATAGAGTAGACACAGGAGTCTCACGTGCCGAGAGCTCTTCTGATGAAGAAGAGAACTCCAGTGGAAACGACAGTACCAGAGAATCTAGTCCAGTACCTTCATCCCAACCACTTAAAAAGAACGGTGGTTTATTCAGGGGTACACGCCAGGAAAAGGTGTGTCAAATCTGCTTGAAACCAGGAAACACTGTAAAATGTAAAGGATTATGTATGTGCTTCTTTCATATTGAATGCAATAAGAATCCTAATGCCGCAAAAGAAGATGAAAATGAAGTAGAGACTAAGAAAAAGAGGGGGAGAGCTCCCAAAGGATCTAAAAATGAAACTCTGGACAGCAGTAATTTGTCACAGGACAAAACTTCAAAAGAGTCATTAGATGAAGACTCTGCGGAATCTAACTCAAATTCTGAAACTGATAAAGAGGAGCCAGTGAATGACAAACGAGAAAACAAAGGAACAAAATCTGTTGATGATGATGGGGAATTTCGTTGTAGAGATTGCTCAGAAAATTGCATTCCATGTTGTTTTGTTTGCAGTAAAGAAAAAGATCCGAAAACAAATTCAGATGACAGGTTTCGTTGTGCAAACAGTAAGTTAAGTTTAGTGGGTTGTTTTAAAGTAAAATTTTGTATTAATATTTGTTGAAGAGATAACTATCTCTTTACATGTTCCATGTATAGGTCACTGTGCTAAGTATTATCATTTGGCATGTGTAAAAGAATGGCCACAAGCATCCTGTGTGGATGGTCCTACTAAGAAACATGCATCTGGTACTGTGAAACTTTTCTCAACTCCTGAAAGTTCCAAAGCTCAAGTATTGACTTGTCCTCAACATGTGTGCCATACCTGTGCATCGGATGATCCTCGGAATGCAACATTGCGTTTCAATCACGAACGTCTTGTGCGATGTATTTTGTGCCCCACCGCATATCACACAGGTATGATTGTATGATTAAATTTTGCAGCTTTTATTTATATATTTGCAAAAGTTAAGGTATGTTTCTGCATTTTGTTGGTTCAGGAAATTATTGTGTCCCTGCTGGCTCAGAAATATTGACTGGGTGTCAGATAATTTGTCCAAGACATTATGAACCACCATCAAGAGGGATACATCATGTTAACGCTGCTTGGTGTTTCATTTGTGCAATGGGTAAGTCTTAACTTCTTCTTATTAAAATAATACTGCAATTCACCTACTCTTGTATTTGGAGTAGAACTAATGATATTCTAATAGCCAATTCCTTTTTAACGTAGGTGGATCGTTGATTTGTTGTGACTTGTGTCCTACATCATTCCATGCCGACTGTCTCAAGATAGCTCCTCCTGAAGAAGGGTACATTTGTGAGGATTGTGATACTGGTCGTTATCCTTTGTATGGTGAAGTTGTTTGGGTCAAGTTAGGTGCTTACAGGTAGGAAAATTTATTTAATAATTTTTTGATCTGAAAGTTATGCAAGTTATTAATGAATATACTATTCAGTTAGAATATAGGATTAAATTTTAACTTTAATTGAGTGAAAGTTACGTTTTGATTTCAAAATTTGTCAGCTCAGAATTCTTTAATAATATATGAAAAGTATACTCTTCAGATCAATTAAAATTGTGAATATTTTCTTTTAAGATGGTGGCCTGCTCAAATTCTATTCCCATTTGAGGTACCTGATAACATAGACAATTTGCCTCATAAACGTGGAGAGTTTGCTGTGAAATTTTTTGGCTCTCGCGATCATTATTGGGTGAACAGAGGACGTGTCTTCCTGTACCAGGAAGGTGTAAGTAGTAGTTATTTTCTTATTATGGTGCTTCAAATATCTCACAATTGTTAGAGTATCCCATGAATTAGTTTAAGTGTTGAAATATTATGTGCATTTAATATTGTAAGAAGCATGTTTTGAGGAATTTAATAGTTTGTGTAAGATATCTAGTATTCTGTTTTATTGTTTGTCTTTTTTGTAGGACACTGGTCATAAGTCAGCAAAGAGGACATCTGTGGATGGATTATTTTTAAAGGCATTGGATGAGGCTAAGGAAGCGCATTCTAAAATAAAAATTGAACGATCTCAAAGAGAGGCTGAAGCAAGACCTGGAATGGTGAGCTTTTTGTCTTGTAAAGCTGTTGGTTCAGACCATTAGTTCCCAACCATTTGTATATACATGTATAGAGAAGTACTTGCTGTGTAATTCCATTTTTTGAATTTTTGATTGGTTTTAGAAACCTCCATCTTACATACGTATCAAATGCAACAAGCCGGTCGGAAATGTTCGTGTGTATGAAGCAGATCCTTCTAGCATGACTCCTTGTGATTGTGACCCTAAATCTGCCAATCCTTGTGGGGCTGATACAGACTGTCTGAACAGGTAAGGATTATGGTGTTTATTTTTTTATTTTATTTTTCATTTAATTTATTACTCTTATTTATTATTGTTGCAAGGCTACATATACAAGTGGATCAAGTTATCACTACCTCTTTGCAGTATTAACGAGAATACCGATATTTATTATAAGCAACAATTAAAAGTAACTATTCTGAAATATACTTGAATAAACAAATGAATAATTACTACAATGAGTAGAGTAATTAACTTACGACAAGTGAATAAATGCGTTCATGAGCAACCAATCAAAAAGTGTTACACAAGTCTAGTTGAAGAAGAAGGAAGACGTCATTCTTGTCTTGAACTCGACGAGCGACGCATCGTCCACTCTGACGTTTGTCTTAGATTTCACGTGTGACACATCGTCCGATCTTACTCATGTCTTAAATAATGCAGGTGTTAACTATTAGCAGCCTGACCAATGTTTATCGTGTACAGACCTATTAATGATTTAATTAATACATTTTACCATGCTATACTCGCACAGAACTCGATTAGATTTAAAGCTATTGTGCAAGTGTGGAACTGTGAGTAATACTTTGAGTTGAGACACTCCTAGAAATTGTTCGACTTTGTCAGTAGCAACTTGACTTCCAATTACTTCTTAATAATTTCAGACAAATTACGAAGTCATGATTACTAATATTTAATGTTACTTAACAGTTTTCACGTTTTATTCTTTACAACCATATCTGAACAATTATCTTGACATGTTTCTCATCTTCTATAATATTCCAGTGTAGTCATGTTGTTATAATCTGATTCTACTATGTTTTTGGTTTTCCTATATTACAGGAAATCCCGTTCTTAATTGTTTATTGTATTGCATGTTATTTTGTGTGTTTAATTCACAGTATTTCTGGCCAACATACATTTGTTAAATTTCCATGGTATGAATACCATTCTACAAATATTGCAATAAACAATTCATTGTTCATTTACAAATTGGTATTCAATCATTTTATTTATATTTAGTCAATTTAATTGACGTTTCACTTTGAACGTCAATGTTGATTTATTTCTTTGTTTATTTTGGATGGGTATTAATTAATGTTATTTAGAACATGTCCCTGTATTTCATAATCAATACCTTCTGATTTCAAAATTCTTAAATTATTTCATAAATTGATATAATTTTGTGCCCAGTCGGAATATTGTGAATCTCAAGAAAACTTTGTAATATTTTTTCTAGATTTGTAATCAGATTTTTATCTTTATTCCAGTTCCTTTTTTATATTGTCAGTAACTTATGAAAAATGTGGACAAAATCTACATGTTTTTAGTAGACTGCTCAGAATTCAACTTTTTTTCCCTTTCTTTTTTTATTTTGTTTTGTTTATTGTTTTATTTCATTGTTGGTTGTGTTTTCGGGTTATGGGTTAAATGCTCAGCACCAACATTGATAATAGCCATCTTGCTATCAATTCTGGACCTCTTAATATTTTAATAATTCATACTAACCTCACATTTGACTGAATAAATATTATTAATTTCTTCTTACAGGATTTTAATGGTTGAGTGTACACCAGGTGTTTGTGTTGCTGGAGACAGGTGTGGAAACCAGTGCTTCACAAAAAGGGAATACCCTCCTTTAGAACCTTTCAAAACTGAGAGTAGGGGTTGGGGTCTTCGAGCAATGAGAGATCTACGCAAAGGTAGTTTGACTTAATTGAGAATCTAGTTAACAAAATCTAAATTATTTCTTTCAATAAAAATGCATTGTTTTATTTTTAGGTGAATTTGTAATAGAATACGTGGGTGAAATGATTGATGAAACTGAATACAGAAAGCGGTTGGAGAATAAACACAAAGATAAGGATGAAAATTACTATTTCTTGACTATTGATAATCAACGTATGTTAGATGCAGGTCCCAAAGGAAATGTTGCACGGTAATTAAGAATATCATGTTATAACCATTGTTGCGCTTCTTTTATAACGTGTGGTGTTCTGGGTGTGCCCTTATACTATTAAGTGATGAACACTTTACATACTTTACTTTTGTTTCTGTATGGGTAGCAAAATTTTATTGGACCATTGCATCAGTTGTTTCTTTTCTATGTCATGTGCCATTGTTGTCTATCTTTTTTAAATCTTGGATTCTAAGCAATAATTTAAGAACATCAACACACAGCTGTTTAAAAATGACACTAAGAAATACATTTATACTACATGCTTCTGTGGGAGGGTACAAAATTTCTGTAGTTCCCTATAGAATTTACTGTAAGCAATAAGGTTAATTTTCCTTCTGCCTCAAGGAACTATTCATGTACTGTCCAGCATTTATAACAGAATTATTTAATGTTAGAAATAATAAAATTTTGAATGAACTGTTCCTATGCGTCAAAATTATCTTGTATACCCCTGAATTGTAGGGTACAGTAAGAGTCTGTAATATACCTATGAATTAGTGGTAAGGATTAATCAGTGATTTGAGTTGTATAAGGTCTGTGAGAAAACACATCAGGATGAATTTCTTTTGAACATGGTCAAATCACACAATTCACATTGGACACCAGTGCCTCTTCTTCTTAATTGATGTAGATGTGACCTTGGGTTTAAGGCTGTATTCACATGGGAATAATCCGGTTCTTGGCTGCCAAGCGACCAGGAGACAGAGACTGAGTGATATGAATTGTACTTGGATTCTACATTAGAAATACACAATTCGTGAAGGGAGCTCTTTGATTTGGAGATGAAATGATTCATCATTTTGCTTTCTAGGTTTATGAATCATTCTTGTCATCCAAACTGTGAAACACAGAAGTGGACTGTAAATGGAGACACTCGTGTTGGTCTATTTGCCCTGCAGGACATTGCTATGGGACATGAACTTACCTTCAATTATAATTTAGAATGTGTGGGTACAGATAAAAAACCATGCATGTGTGGTGCTCCTAACTGCAGTGGATTTATTGGTGTTAAAGTGACCAAGGTGAGTCTCAGATTTTGTGACGCATGAGCCCTTTGTTTCCCAATATCCATTATGAATTTAATTGAACATAACTGCGAATGGAAAATGAGTTCTTTTGGTCCTGTTAAGTTAGTGTCCAAATAGGTGGCAATTTTTTTAAATACCATTGTACAATAATTTGTATTCATTAACTTTAAAATTATTTGTACAGTTCATCAAACCATTATTAAAATTCCAAATAATAATTTTGCTTGTTTAATGCAGCCTTCTGAAGATGATAAAAAGTCAAAGATGAGTAAACAAGAGCAGCAGAGGGCCTTGAAACGAAAGAAAAAGCGACAGTCTCTCAAAATAACTGAAGGAGAATGTTTTGAGTGTGGAGGAGGAGGAGAACTATTACTTTGTGATAATAAAACTTGTCCTAAAGGTTATCACTTGAGTTGTGCTCAGAGAAAATCCTGGCCTAAAGGCAAGTATTTTTTATTATCATGTTCTTTTTCATGGATATTTAGTTATTTCTATGTATCTCAAATGTGTGAGTAAATGATGAAACAATGTTTGTTATCTATGATATAATGATACAGATTCAGTTGAATATGTGCAGTGATTGTTAATTTAATAATAAATAATAATTTTGTCATTTTATTTTAATGGTTTACCCAGTAAAATTAGCTGACTTTGATAATGACAACAAAAAATTATCCCTAGAAAAATATATAAAAATATATATAGTATTATTGTGTCATAAAGTTAAATGAATTTTATCTCAAATAAAAAACTAAATAGCAATAGAAGAGTAATGTTAAATGTCTATTTACAATAACAAAAGTTTAAACAACAAACTTTATGCTTGGAACCACTGGAATACCATGTGGTATGATGCTTGCTTGTACCACATTTAGTTGAAATTAAAATAACTGGGAGTAATATAATAGATTAAAATACTTCTTTTACATATATTTTACATACTTCTTTTCTGAAGTTGCTCAAACCTCTCGGGAAAATGTTTCTATAGGACCATATTCTTATCAACAGTAGATATGTTATCCTGTAAACATGTTTCTGAAAGATATTAACAAATTTAGTGATTTTTACTTTCTTCTTCTTTTTATTTTTTATTTTTTTAACTTGCTGTGTATGACATTTACTGGACTAGAATTTCCTTAACTTCTTTCTTTGCCTTCAGTCGATGGAGAGCAGTCAGGTATTTTAGTAGCATTAACCAACAAAGCATTCCAATTTTTTTGCACCACAAATCATTTAAATATGGCATATGTTCTTGCAATTCCACATGAGAAAACATTCTTGAAGGGAAACAGAACTACCATATCTGTCCATAATATTTAATGCTACATTTGTGCTACTGTCTCCTTGGTGTTTTCTTGTTCTTTAATACTCCAAATTAACTAGGTTTTTTTATAGCTACTATTTTATCATTCTTTATGGCAAATAAGATGACAATTGACAGCTTGGAAGAATCCATCTTAATTTGTTGTAATTTTGTTTTATTGTTAAGTATTTTTTATGTGATTACTGATCACATCATTACCAAGATTTCTCATAAAAATAAACAGCTTTTTTGTAAGAAAGTGAAGAAGATCGGATATGAATTTATAATGGAAATATTATTATTGTTTTAGGTATTTGGTTGTGCCCTTGGCATTTTTGTGATGTATGTAAAAAACGAACTGTCAAAAGATGTGGGTTTTGTCCTCGTTCATATTGTATTTTACATGCTGAAGGTAATATTAGGATGAATAATGCATTAGGCTTGGTTTGTGCAAAGCATGATGAGGTGAGCTATTTTCTTGAATGTATTATTTCTTCTATACGTAACAAAACGTTTTACATTGTCTTCTTAAATTGGTTTTAGGATACTGGTAAATCTTCAGTAAACGGTATCATGGAAGATGTTGAACTCTGCTTAAAAGGAATTGGTGGAAGTGAAATGAAAGAAGATATTCCCAAAGATAAAATTGTTCCCATACCCAAAACTAACGCTGATTCATCATTGTCTGCTGGTGAACTAACAAAACCACAAACTACTTTAGTTAGTGAAATTAAGGAAAAGATTTCTTTGGGGAGTTCTGCAACAGAAATAGATTCAATACAAATTACAAATGTGTATGGTGTAAAGTCTGTTTGTAAACTGACTCATATGAATGATCAAAAAGGAAATGTTTTAAGTGAAATTTCTCCTTCACCAAAAAAACGGGGTAGACCCAGAAAGTATCCTCTTACACCGACCTCTCCTCCACCTCAACCCTCGACACCTAAGAAAGAACCCTTGGAACATCCCTCAACACCTAAGAGGGAACCCTTGGAACAACCCTCAACACCTGAGAGCAAAACCTTGAAACCCTTGGAATCAGGGTTGAAAACGCCCGACTTTCTTCCTAACACGGATAATGTTAGCACTTTGAAGAGAAAGAGAGGAAGACCCAGGAAATATCCTGTACTAAGCTCTCCTGAAGATGCACCAATGAAACCAAGTTCACCAACAAGTGTGAAGACAGAGAGGGGTTCAGATGATAAGCAAAATACTTCTGTGAAACCTGCTAATTTACAGTCACCTGTTAAGCAGACAAATGTCTCTCTGGAAAGTGAAAAAGAATCCAATGCTTTTGAGGTTGATGAAACTTCTTTAATTTCACCAATAAAATGTGTTGAGGAATCACCTATGAAAGAAAGTAAAGAAAATTCTCAAAGCGAATCAAAAGATGTTCCTCTGACTCCAATCCCTGTGAAATCTATGGTCATAAGTTTCCAGAAAGATGTACCAAAAGGAGAGGCAGACAGTAAAAGTATCAAGACAGCTAAGGAAAATTCCACTGTCATTACTCCAAGGACATCTAGTAGAAAGCGACATTTGTCAGAAAAATTGACAGCTTTCTTATCCAAATCTGCGAAAAAGCAGGGCTTGAAATCTTTCATGAATATAGAAATGAATGTGGAATCTAGAAGTACAACAGAACCATCTCCTGAGGTTAAGAAAGAAAGAATTAAAAATAATGTAGAAAATTATAAAGTACAGAAACCAGACAAAGAGAAAAGCTATACTCCTAAGCCTATGAAGAAAAAACTGTCTGAAACAGTTCTGGTATCAAAATCTGAAAAGGGACAGCTATCAAAAGCTGACAAAGGACAACAATCAAAATCTGAAACAGGACAGCTATCAAAATCTTTTGGTTCAAGCGTTTCCAAGAGTCGCCTCCATCACTCTAGAGAAACTGTAAAACACAAATCTACTTTTAATAGTGTTCTGACTAAATCAACTTCATCTCATTCTAGAAAATCTGATGTTTCAAAGAAAAATACTACCAGTCTTGATAGACCCAAGCTAAGTACTCCTAAATCTACAAATCGCATAGATGATTCTAAATCTGGAAAGGCCACCAAGATCAAAACAGATTCTTTGAAATCTAATAGAGCAAATTTTAGCAAGCCTACCCACAGTGCAATTGAATCCAAGAAAGTGGAGGGGACGTACGGGAATGACAAACCTTATTCTTCTTCTTCTTCCTCTACCTCTTCTTTAATTTTCAAATGTTACCAAAAGAAAAGTACAATTCTTCAGCGTGTTAATCACAAACCTGAACTAGGAAAAATCACCTCTTATTTTAATTCTAAGTTATCTCATGCAAACTCTCCAAATAATTCTCTGACTTCAAGTAGAAATTATGATCTTCCTGTTCCTGACAAAATCGTGCAACAAACCATTTCCCCAATAGTCAATGCAGATAAAAATGGTTCCATCTATCAGAAGTCTCAAATAAACGGCATAGATTCTAGTAGAAGTTTGCTCGAGTCATTTGACGATACTGAGTGCCAATATTCCGGTGAAAATGTCACTACAATTCCACTTAAGTTTTCTGAATTTGGCCAAATGAATGATGAGTTTCAGACACAACCATCTGTACCTGAAGAGGTAGATTCTCTACAGTCCCAAAAGTCTGATTTTGATAACCTTAGCACTGAGGATGGTATACAAAAGTTATCAGAAGATGGCAAATACCAGATTCTGACGAACATGCGTCCTGAGTCACTTGAATTTGATAAGCAGAACTCTGTTTTAATGCCTGTAAGAAGTTGATTCTAGTTTCTCCCTGTAGCAATGGTAGTGCTACACTTATCTTGGGGAAGGATGGACAAGCAAAAATGGTGTACATCATACCAAATGACTGTATGAAATGTTTCATACAACAATTAGGAAGATTTTATTTCAAGTAGATCTAATGTAATTTTTGACAAGTTCAAGAATTTAATAGATTGAAACGGGATTGTTCATGTCTAATTGACTTCATGGAATGAACAACTTAATTTTGTGTGTCCTCAAATACGTTGGAAATATTTTGTTTTGTTTTTTGTTATCGTAATTTGAAAGAAATTCATAAGCGTGAACATGATAAATTATGGAAACTGTAACAGCATGTGATAATGTTTTATAGTATATTGGATGATTTTTGACAGTCTTTGAGCGATCAAGTAAATTCATTGATTTTATGATGGTGTTCTGTACAACAAGCAAAATAACAAAACTATAACTTTACCTATAACTAAGTTAACTAAAAGTACCTATAACTTTTAATCAATGCATTACTTCATATTGTTCTGTTATTTATTGTGTTGTATGGATTCTTCAAAGTAAAAATTATAGAAAATGATTGAATGAAGATGCAAGGAATGCTTTAAATTGTAGATTTTTGGTTTTGTTTCATCTGTTCCGTTTTTTATTTATTGGTGTCCAGTGTGTTACTTACGAGTAGAAGTTTCCCAGCTGAATTTTTGCTATCTTTTATTGGTTCTTTGTAATTGTTGAAGATGCAAAGAGTATTTGTTGTGAACATGTTTTCTCTCTACCATTTTTATAATATTTAGGTATATGTGCACTGATCAGTTTGTAATATATTAATGAAGACAATTTTAATTGAATAATATTTTGTGTGAAAGATAAGTTAGTGTGGGGCAATTTGTGAAATTTATTTATATATATATATATTGATTGGAAATTTGCTGCACTTAATTTTGGTTAAATATTTTTTAATATGGTTAAATTGTTGAATAATTCTGGAATTTATTTGTACATAAGTGAATTGATATCTGACACAGAGGTTGTCCCCCTCTTATCCTTAATAACGAAACTTCTCTAAAGTCTCTCAGTCAGAAAATGCATGTAAATATTGAGTAATTAGAGTAGATCTGTTAAGTAGCCATGAGGTATTTAGTTTGTGAAAAGCCATGTAAACCTCAATATTAGTAATTGTATTGTAATAAACGTACAATAAATATATAAATTCTTGTACTATTGATTTGTATTTTGTTTCGGCAACAATGACTAAAAAGTTACTGTTCCTTTAGATTAATTTACATCAACTGTGTTGTCAGAATACATGAAAATAGATCTCTCAATACTTGTTTTCAATCTTCTGTGGATATAACGATGATAAATTTATGAACTTATTTTTTATTTGAGTTGATGTGTGCCATGAAAATATCAGTCGGTAAACAGCATTGTTAAACATTCCATGTATAAAGTGTCTGGTTGGTCAGGAATGTGTTTGAAAATTAAAAATAATTGTGATGAAATAGCCGAAGTAAATTTTTATATTATGTATCTAAATCATTGATTTCTAAAATCATTTTAGTTTTGCATGACTTTTTAATAGTGTGATGTGGAAAATTTATCAATTCATGTACTACCATCTTTACAGTGTATGATTTTTTGTTGTTGGAGATGGAAAATCATTACATTATTATTTTATTTAAATTCAATATTGTGTGCAATAAAATAATGATTTGTAATCCTTAGTTTCTTTTATCCTTATATTTTGCAGTTAATAACTTTTTTAACAAACAAGATATGTACTGTATCAAATGGAATAAGCTTGGGATGGTGAAAAAGGGAAATATTAAGGTTCTAAAAAAAATGAGTAGGTTGGCAATATGTAATCCTTGTCATCCATTTTTTTAATGTACTGTTTCCGGCAGTATTCATTAAACACCCGAGCTGGAAGGAGTCTGCATGTCTTAATTGTGTTAATCACCTTTATCACTCCTAATCGCTGGACTTGCCACTGCCATATAATTGTGACAGGTTATGGGCCCAAAACTAATTATTTGTAATAGTCGACAGTGTGCTTCTTTTTGTGATTGAGAGGTGATGAACCGTGGCTGTGGATGAGCACGTGTGGTTGTAGTCACCGGTAATTCAGTAATCCAAGATGGGGGACCCTGTAACTTTGGGATTGCAAAACTGAAAGGGCGAGGTGACTTCAAAACTTGGTGTTTCTCGATGACTAATTATTTTCGGCGGTAAGAACTCTGGAGTGCTGTGTTGGGGACCGATAAGGCTGATGGCAAGAAGCGCCGCGAGGAACGTGCTCTGGCCGACATTGCCTCATGGTCGACCCCCAAAACTATCAATACGTTGAGTCCGGAAAGACAGCTAAAGAGGTATGGGAACTGCTAAAGAAGTTTGAGACCTAGGGACACGCGTTACGTCCACCTAGTGTGGACTATGAGCCAAGGTATCAAGATTTCTAAATTTTTTTGTGGGGCTTTACGGCTCGTCGACACCAAAGGTCATTGCAGCCCTAAAAACTTGTACAGGTAAGGAAAATGCAGTTACGCACTAGGGAGAGCCAACATGACTCTCCCCGCGTGTGGAACTCGCCGAATGACTCAACCATACCCACTAAAAACCCTCCTGAATTAAAACATTGAGGACAAAAAATGAGGAAAATGAAAGATACCTGAGCCCTAATAGCGTCGGGATCGAAAAGAACAAGAGGTGACCAAGGAAGGTCAGGAAAGAGAGGAAGGAGCCTATCACAAGTGGAAGTAATGCCAGACTCGGCTCGGGGCCCTGTATTTGACAAACACGTACTTACTAGATGTAAGTCCCCTGGGGGGAAGATTTCTCAAGAATGGAGTCTTATATTACCCACATAACCTCTCTAGGTCAAGAGTTGAAAAGTCTAGGAGAAGAAATTAAATACAAGTGTCTGATTGCTATGATTTTCCAAGGACTGACAAATGAGTTTGACATCTTAGTCATGACACTATGCTGGGGAAAATGACATGGTATTGGACACTGATTAGTAAACTCCTGGATGATAGTCAAAGAAGAGATCTTACTAATGAAGAGTCGGATGATCGTAATACTTTCTTCTTGAAGAAACGTCCAGATAAGGAATGTGACAAGTCTGAGTTTGACGTGTCTCAAATTCGTTGTTGGCGTTGTCATGACATGGGGCACTATATCAAGGACTACCCTAAGCCGACAGAATCGAAAACTGGCGCTGGAGAGAAGATGGACAAAAAGAGTGAAGATCAGAAAAGCGAGAAAAAGAATTCTGACAAAACTTTTGTGTTTGCTGTGTCTACTCGAATGTCTGATAGTGCAGTTGTAATAGATTCTGGTTTTGAGGGACATACGTAACCACAAAAGAGAAGGCTTGTGAATTACAAAGACCGAGAACATGATCAGAGTGTTATTGTTGGTAATAATGAGAGGTTGAAAGTTGCTGGTACGGGAAATTAAAAATTTTCCCCAACTCGTACAATTGACAAAATATCTTATGTGCTTTATGTTCCTCGTTTGAGTACGACATTGTTATCAGTTAGTCAGTGTACTGATAGTAGCATAAATATATTGTTCACTTTGACAGACTAAATTTTTTGATGCTGATGATTGTGATATTACTGGTTCAGCGCTAGGTACTGGAAGTAGAGTAAGTGTATTGTATCACTTGGATGGTAAAACCAGTTGCGAAATCTGTTCTTGTGAGTAACGTTCAAAATTACATCCTATGGCATCAAAGGTTAGGTCATGTTGGCTGTCAGAAGTTAAAGTTTTTGAATAATCATTGTGAAGATGTCGAAATTACTGCTAGTTCAAAGACTGTGACGGATATAAGTGATATTTACTATCCAATACTCGATCTCATGGAACAAAATGATGTAGATTAATGACATAAGTAAATCCATATTTATAAATTATTTGCGTGAAGAAACATGGAAAGATGTTTCCAATTGCCAAAACACCGACGACAAATTCAATGTATTTATCTCAATATTCCTAAAACATTACAACTCTAGCTTTCCCATAAAACGCAAGTTAATTAACACATAGAAATACAACAGATGGATCACCCAAGGGATAAGAATTTCTTCAAAATACAAACGCCGTTTATATTATCTTTCAAAACGCTATAACCAACCACCCGAATTCCATAATTATTTTCGTAAATATAAGACTATTCTCCGAAAAGTAGTCTATGCAGCTAAAGTTATGGAAAACGACAGGCATATACTAAAATCGAACAACCGGATGAAAGCCATGTGGAATATTGTTAACAATTACACGTCAACTTCTGAAAATCGCGAAGAAAATGTTTCTTTACTAAACGATGGCAAGATCGTGTCAAATCCTCAGGACATCGCAAGTTTGTTTAATTCTTACTTCTCAGAAGTTGGTAAAATAACGAACTCAATGATATCCAAATCAATGTCCTCCATCTATATACACCCACATACCCAATTCTATGTTCACTTCCGAAACTAAAGCCCGTGAAGTCATTGGAATCAATAGCTTCTTAAAAAATTTTCAACAGGCATATATGATATACCTGAGTTTATTGTTAAACTTTCGTCCCACACTATATAAATCCACTCATAAATATTTTTAATAGTTCTTTATCGGAAGGGGTGTTTCCCAATATATTTAAGAGAGCTAAAGTGAAACCTTTACACAAGAAAGGAAACAAACTTAATATTGGAAATTACCGACCAATATCTCTACTACCCACTTTCTCAAAAATCCTAGAAAAATTGTTCTATAAGCGTCTTCTAGATTTTTTATCAAAATATAACATTCTCTCTGACGATCAACACGGTTTTAGGAAATCCTTTTCCACTACAAGCGCCATATTTTCCTTCTTAAACGATGTTACCACATCTCTAGACAGTGGAGAAAATCCTCAGGGTGTTTTTCTTGACTTATCCAAAGCATTCGATGTCATCGATCACGGAATTCTCCTTACCAAATTGCATTCTTTAGGCATTCGTGGACTTCCACATCAATGGCTAACTTCTTATTTAAAAGATAGATATCAACAAGTAGAAATATCCTATACTAAAAATAAAATACTTGAGCGTTGTCTTTCAGAAACAAAGCCACTTACTTGCGGAGTACCCCAAGGATCAATTCTCGGCCCTATACTCTTTTTATTGTATGTGAACGACATGTCATCATCCACATCAGATTGCAAAATGGTTCTTTTTGCTGATGACACTAATTTACTATGTAAACACGCCAATGCTCAAAAAGTTTTGTCTAACCTTTCGACTTGGTTCCATGCAAATCGTCTCATTGTAAACACTGACAAAACAGTGTCTATGTCATTTCACAATAGTATCACAAAATCTTTACCCCAGGTTTCTCTTTCTTTAAACGGAACACAATTAAAAACTGTTACAAATACAAAATTCTTAGGTCTCCATATTCAAGACAACCTCAAATGGAATTGTCACATTGACAATCTTAATTCCCAATTAAGCAAATTGTGTTACGCATTCCGAATCTTAGTTAACGCAGTTAGTCCACGTATTTCCCGTTGCGTATATTTTGCAAACGTTTACTCCCATTTACGTTACGGCATTACCTTCTGGGGTAATTCCGGTCAGAGTATTCAAACTTTCAGAATTCAGAAGAGGATAGTTCGGATAATTTGTAAATCTCACCCCCGAAACTCTTGTAAACCTTTATTCAAGGAATTAAATATCTTAACACTTCCCTGCATTTATATTTATGAAACGGTCGTGTTTGTTAAGACCGAATTACTGAAGTGCCACCCTTGCTTTATACGAAACAGTCTCGTTCACGAACACAATACTCGCAATAGTAATAATATTCATCGCCCTAGAGTGTCAACCACTCTTTGCCAAAAAGGACCTTATCATTCGGGAATCGTTCTATATAATTCCCTGCCCAAGAATATAAAAGACATTATGAAATTGAATATCTTCAAATCCGCGGTTAAAAACTACCTCCTGCACCAGTGCTTCTACACTGTAAAAGAATTTATTGATTTTAATAAAAGTTAAATTCGTCTTGTACTTTATCACGCCATTGCTGTAGCACTTTTTAAATAACTTATAACAATTTCAAAAACTATTTTCTTGCATGATTGTGTTGCCGTATGGCTCATATTAATTTAGTTTTATGTGTACTCAACTTTGGCACGGTTGTGTACATTAATTCTGTAGCCCCATCCTGGCCCGGGTTTTTCTCCGTTTTTCCTTCGGGTAGAGGCGGATTTCTTATACAGGTTCTCTAGGCTTTGTCTAGGGGCGTGTTTATTGTAACAATAAATCGTGAATTTAGTGTTTTTTCAACTCTTATGATTTTTAAACACTATACTCAGAATAATCTATAGTTCGATAATAACTTGTACATGTAAATTTACAAACATATTTGCGTTAAATTACAAACATATTGACATTATATATGTATTATAACTCGCAGCTAACTTTTTATCTTATCTAGGAACTTTTGCTGAAATTTTTGAATCCGCCTCTGCCTTAGGGCCCTTGATCGGAATTGATGGGATGGTCCCTTGCTTGCTTCCGGAGAGTAAATTAGTTTATTGTCCTCCACGTGGTCATACGCAGTTTGTACTGGTTTTTGACAATAAATTTATTATTTATTAGAGTCTCTGCCAATAGATGACACAACTGATGAGTTTCATGATGTTGAACTTGGTGAATTTGAAGGAGAAGATGAAGTCATTAACGATCGTAATGAAAACCCTGAAGGTACCCCTTGCGACAAAAGAAAGAGAAGGGAATTTCCTGATTTTGAACTCGATGCTGCTTCGTGATATGATAATGTAGTTTTTGATGAAGACATAGAACCTGCATCAGTAAGTGAAGCTTTGGCAAATAGAGATGTTTTGCATTGGGAAAATGCTATGAACGATGAACTCAAGTCATATATGGATAATAATGTATGAGATCTTGTAACAAAACCTAAAGATAAAAATGTTGAGACAAGCAAATGGGTTTTCAAAACAAAACGTAACAGTGAAGGGGTAATTATCAAATACAAAGCAAGGCTTGAGGCCGCAGGTTGTTCTCACAAATATGGTACAGTTTTTTTGGATACCTAAGCTCCTGTTGTTAGGTATAGTACGCTGATATTATTTTTCTCTTTATCTGTTAAACTTCAACTGCAAATCCACCACATAGACACCTCCACAGCCTTTCTAAATGATGAGTTAATAGACCACATATGTATGCATGTGCATATGCGTATACTGTTCCAACTTACGTAAATGAACTTCGTGATTGTAAGTTATGAGTGGCATTATATGTGACAAGCTGTTTCATTGTTAGTGAGTCAGTTTGTAATTGTTATTATGTGGTTATAGGTATTTATTGTTTTCATATATAGTTTTATTTTTTGTCTTTGAGTTACAGTTAATATTAATAAAACTAGAATTAGTTTCTGACAAATTGTTTGATTTTTTCCTTATAAGAATGTCTTTGGGTTGTTCGATTGTTTCAAACCTTGCAAGCAATCTGCTGGTTGTCGCTGGTTAGAATTCACCTTGGTATTTTTATTGTTGGAAATGAATAATTAAATTATAATTATTAAAGACAATATTACAATTATATATCTTTACCATTTTAAAAGTGTAATTTATAAAATTTTAGACCGTGTTAAATTTCTTGAAAATTTTGTTAATTTCAGTTAGTTTTGTTTTTAAATTTAGGGATGCCTTCCCCTCCAAACTCTATGACGCGCACTTACCCTATTTTGAAGCATTGCGTTACCCTCCTTGATTAAATTCCAAAACGTAGTTCTCTAATCAAACTGAATAATACACTTCTTTGTTAGTGTTTATTGTGGATTTAGATAACACAAACCTACAAAATTTTACATTGTGTCAGCGGTTTTGATAGAATCGGGTGAATTAGGATAAAATTGCTGTAATTCAAAATTGACATTTATTTGACTCTGTTACATCAGGTTATTTTACAATCACAAAAACAAAAGTTGTTATCTAGTTTATTTACAAGAGAGTTTAATGACATAAATAAATCCATATTTATAAATTATTTGCGTGAAGAAACATGGAAAGATGTTTCCAATTGCCAAAACACCGACGACAAATTCAATGTATTTATCTCAATATTCCTAAAACATTACAACTCTAGCTTTCCCATAAAACGCAAGTTAATTAACACATAGAAATACAATAGATGGATCACCCAAGGGATAAGAATTTCTTCAAAATACAAACGCCGTTTATATTATCTTTCAAAACGCTATAACCAACCACCCGAATTCCATAATTATTTTCGTAAATATAAGACTATTCTCCGAAAAGTAGTCTATGCCGCTAAAGTAATGTAAAACGACAGGCATATACTTAAATCGAACAACCGGATGAAAGCCATGTGGAATATTGTTAACAATTACACGTCAACTTCTGAAAATCGCGAAGAAAATGTTTCTTTACTAAACGATGGCAAAATCGTATCAAATCCTCAGGACATCGCAAGTTTGTTTAATTCTCACTTCTCAGAAGTTGGTAAAATAACGAACTCAATATATCCAAATCAATGTCCTCCAATTATTACCACCCACATACCCAATTCTATGTTCACTTCCGAAACTAACGCCAGTGAAGTCATGGGAATCATCAGCTCCTTAAAAAACAAATTTTCACGAGGCATAGATGATATACCTGAGTTTATTGTTAAATCTTCGTCCCACGCTATATTAAATCCACTCGTAAATATTTTTAATAGTTCTTTATCGGAAGGGGTGTTTCCCAATATATTTAAGAGAGCTAAAGTGAAACCTTTACACAAGAAAGGAAACAAACTTAATATTGGAAATTACCGACCAATATCTCTACTACCCACTTTCTCAAAAATCCTAGAAAAATTGTTCTATAAGCGTCTTCTAGATTTTTTATCAAAATATAACATTCTCTCTGACGATCAACACGGTTTTAGGAAATCCTTTTCCACTACAAGCGCCATATTTTCCTTCTTAAACGATGTTACCACATCTCTAGACAGTGGAGAAAATCCTCAGGGTGTTTTTCTTGACTTATCCAAAGCATTCGATGTCATCGATCACGGAATTCTCCTTACCAAATTGCATTCTTTAGGCATTCGTGGACTTCCACATCAATGGCTAACTTCTTATTTAAAAGATAGATATCAACAAGTAGAAATATCCTATACTAAAAATAAAATACTTGAGCGTTGTCTTTCAGAAACAAAGCCACTTACTTGCGGAGTACCCCAAGGATCAATTCTCGGCCCTATACTCTTTTTATTGTATGTGAACGACATGTCATCATCCACATCAGATTGCAAAATGGTTCTTTTTGCTGATGACACTAATTTACTATGTAAACACGCCAATGCTCAAAAAGTTTTGTCTAACCTTTCGACTTGGTTCCATGCAAATCGTCTCATTGTAAACACTGACAAAACAGTGTCTATGTCATTTCACAATAGTATCACAAAATCTTTACCCCAGGTTTCTCTTTCTTTAAACGGAACACAATTAAAAACTGTTACAAATACAAAATTCTTAGGTCTCCATATTCAAGACAACCTCAAATGGAATTGTCACATTGACAATCTTAATTCCCAATTAAGCAAATTGTGTTACGCATTCCGAATCTTAGTTAACGCAGTTAGTCCACGTATTTCCCGTTGCGTATATTTTGCAAACGTTTACTCCCATTTACGTTACGGCATTACCTTCTGGGGTAATTCCGGTCAGAGTATTCAAACTTTCAGAATTCAGAAGAGGATAGTTCGGATAATTTGTAAATCTCACCCCCGAAACTCTTGTAAACCTTTATTCAAGGAATTAAATATCTTAACACTTCCCTGCATTTATATTTATGAAACGGTCGTGTTTGTTAAGACCGAATTACTGAAGTGCCACCCTTGCTTTATACGAAACAGTCTCGTTCACGAACACTATACACGCAATAGTAGTAATATTCATCGCCCTAGAGTGTCAACCACTCTTTGCCAAAAGGGACCATATCATTCGGGAATCGTTCTATATAATTCCCTGCCCAAGAATATAAAAGACATTATGAAATTGAATATGTTCAAATCAGCGGTTAAAAACTACCTCCTGCACAAGTGCTTCTATAATGTAAAAGAATTTATTGATTTTAATAAAAGTTAAATTCGTCTTGTACTTTATCACGCCATTGGTGTAGTGCTTTTTAAACAACTTATAACAATTTCAAAAACTATTTTCTTGCATCGTTGTGTTTTCTTATGGCTCATATTAATTTAGTTTTATGTGTACTCAACTTTGGCACGGTTGTGTACATAAATTCTGTAGCCCCATCCTGGGCCGGGTTTTTCTCCGTTTTTCCTTCGGGTAGAGGCGGATTTATCATACAGGTTCTCAACGCTTTGTCTAGGGGCGTGTTTATTGTAACAATAAATCGTGAATTTAGTTTTGTTTCAATTCTTATGATTTTTAAACACTATACTCAGAATAATCTATAGTTCGATAATAACTTGAACATGTAC
>NNCF01126339.1:255669-326427 GCA_002313205.1 Laupala kohalensis | reverse complement strand
TAGGAATTTTTGCTGAATTTTTTGAATCCGCCTCTGCCTTAGGGCCCTTGATCGGAATTGATGGGATGGTCCCTTGCTTGCTTCCGGAGAGTAAATTAGTTTTTTTTCCCTCCACGTGGTCATACGCAGTTTGTACTGTTTTTTGACAATAAATTTATTATTATTATTATTAGTCCAATTTCTGCTTTTTTGTCACATTATTTGCAAGGAAAAATCCGCTTCATATTGGTAAAATCCAATGAAACAAGTTGAATAAAAACAAAAATTATTTCTTAAAATACAAATTAAAAAGTATTTAAAACAATGTAATGAATTAGTCCTAAGCAAAAGTATTAGGACATTTGGTGTCTTTTAAATCGATGTCTCATGACATTCTTCTGCTGTGAAGGAGAAGAAAAACACCAGCAGAAATCTGCCATCATATTCAAATTCCAGTGCCCTAAATTACTTCCATTGTTTTTCTTTTTTAACTTGATGAAATCTCCCACTTTGTTCATCACAAAATTTGAAAACTTTTTGAATTTTGTTTTGACGATTATTTTTCTATTATGTAAGGATTTTTATGAAAATAATTTTTTTAACCGGCATGCACAAAATATTGAAGGACACTCAAAATCTTGCAAAACCCAAAATCATGTTGCCTTGTGTAGTTATATGAACGAATTTTATTTTAGCATTTGCAGAAATATATCTGGTCACTCCTTGAGACATTGGCCAAAATTGGATCTTCATGTCTCAAAATTAGTTATATTTTGGACGTGATTTTAAATTAAATATACAAACTTTTAGGTAGTTCTGATTGTCCATTTTACAGTTATTAATAATCAAAATGTGTATGTTACTAACCAAATGTTTGTAAGGGGCAATTATTGTCAATTATTCAAATTGTTATTAATTATTTAATGATTGTTTATAATTGTTTATAACTATATTTATTTATTAATGAATTATTCAATGTCTGTTAATTATATTGTTTTAAATCAGGCGCTATACCATGTCGATACATATCGACTCCAGTAGTCGATGTATTCAAATCGATGTATTCGATACTATCGATATTGTGACTACAGTATATAATCTCCTTGAATTAGTATTCGTGAACGAACACTTTTATGCAATTTCTGTGAGCTATGTACGTTCTCTGAACACAGTTTGTGAACGGGTTCTTTGTAGAAAGTCTGTGCTTAACCCATATATACAGCTATCTACATGCACTCAGTACCCAGTGATGTAAGATACATCGTGGCGTCGAGACCAGTTGGACGTAGATCGTCGTGGTGTCATTACTATCGTATTGTGTTGTACTACTATGATAACGTAGTACTCTAACTTTTTGGAAAATGATTATTGTATTACATAATCATACTCGTGTTGTGTTGAATGCGTACTGAACATGGTACCGCGCACAACCAGGAGCACAAATGCTCTAACATCATTCTAAGTTTCAGTGGCGAGTTCGAACCAAAGCAACTACTACTATCTTGGAATGAAACTCAAGATTACCAACTACAAGCAGTTGGAACTTCAATCAACTTTCGAGATCTTCGCCAGGCCAGTCAACAGCTGCGACGAGGTCAACCGCATCAGAAGATACATTTTTAAGTATTCCTCGTACTTAACGAGATCCAATTTGATCTAGAGACCTTAAGTCTTGGTCAAATTTGTAAAACTATTTATATCCTCGTATTCGAGTGAAGTGTTAAGGGAATTACTCCCATTATTTATTCAAACAAATCCTGCAATATTTTCGGTTATTCCATAACCAGTTAAGTGNTGGGGGGGGGGGTCCTCGAAAACTCGAGGACAGGCGGGAACTTTATTGTGGGATCATAAGAATCTCACTACATCTTTGATAATTTCTCACTTGGTCATTCTGTTTAGATAGGGATAGGTTATAAACAAGTGTTTATATTTATTTATTTGCAACTCTGTTGAACTTGTTATTCACAGATCGTCATTTGCTCACAACAAATGACTACAACTTTGTAATGTATCATATCTTGGTAATTCTGCAAATGTAGTTTAGGAATGAAATATATGTATGTGATTTAGTAATAAATGTTGATTTGTTAAAAACGAAGCGATTCCGCTAAAAAGAATCTTAACTTATCGTAAACTCCCAGGCTAGTTGAAACACACTAGCATCCCCTATATATTTCCTGTGAGAACGAGCGTCTGGTTATTCGTTCGTAACAGTGTATATTTATGACATTTCCTAAGCATTTTGAAATCTTTCAATACTTCTGTCTTCAAAAGTATTTGATGTAGGTAGATGAGATTGGTGACATTTTCTTCAGATATTTTAAACTTTTATAATAGGCGCAACTTAATTGTGTTAAAACATGAAAACATTTTTTTTTAATATTCCAGAAACATTCCTTTTAATCTTCAATACCAGAATTTTAATTTTTTTTAAAGAAATACATCTTCGTTCAAGAACCATTTTAATACGTATGTATGAAATTTGAGGATAGGATGAGTATGAAATCATATTGAAATACATATTTTTTATAGTAATGCACAGTAAATTGACTGATTTGAAACTGTTTCAATCTCTTTTTGTCAAGTTTAATTTAATGGCACTATACGTGTTACCATAAACTTAAAGGTGCCATAGGAAATATATAATTTGTTCATTTAATATTAAATTATAATAAGTTTTTATTTGTAATAATCTTTCATGAGTTGGTTTTTTCATTTTCAGTACGCTACTATTTTTCAATAAAAATCATTGAGTCATTTTGGCCGATTTCACATGGAATGACTATCACATAAGGAGGGAGTTCAAACATTTGCAGTATCCATCTATATAAAAGCGAGATACCACTCACGGGATTACTAATCACAAAATCTCAGAAACTACAAAGCCTGCAAACTTGAAATTTGAAACGTTGGTTCCTTTAAAAGTGTAGACATTCGGTAAGAAAGGATTTAACGAAAACCCACATGGTGAAATGGGGGTTGGAATGTTATACTATGTATCCCATGATAACTCTAGAGTGTCCGGAACAATTTAAACCGAACTTCATACATGGATGACTGACTACCGAACAATCACCATTGAGGGGGTAAGGTATCCCTGGCAACTTTAAGGAGGGGGTGAGAAGGGAATGATATGTAAGTATAATGAAAAAATCCGACATTAGAATTGAAACAATAGTTTTGTGTGACGTATTAGGGCATCGGCGCTTGGTAAGTTTACATTCAGTCCATATACCCCTAGCACCCTTGGGAAGGGTGGGAACGAGAGCAGATATACACGACGAAAATTTAAAAACGACAGATATTGTGTTGAATATTTGCGGCACCACTGAAACGAAGTGCAAACCTCATTTTCACATAAGTACAGAAGCATCCCCCATAAGGAATAAACACTCTTTGTGTTAGGGGTGAGAAGAAGTGAAACGTAGAAATAATCGAAAGAGATCGATATTAGTGTTGAGATCGTAGTTTTCGGGGTTACTGAAATTAGTAGAGACATTCTCGAAGGCGTCAAAGTCCACAATCAGCCCCTAACCTAGGTTTCTGATCCAGTTTGAGAGAATCCGTACTGAGACGTCATTCCCTTTCTCTTTTCTCCGCGCACCGAAATCACGGGTCTTTTCGGCATTCTTTTGGGGGATCAGGAAAAGAGGTTCAATGCCCGTCCGGAGGGACTGACCTTGGCAGGCAGAGAACGCAGACGCGGGAACCACCCTTCCTCTGAATTCTTGGTGCATGGTTGCAATGATTTCGCGGGCCCAAATGCTTTTATCTACCAATGATCAGGCAAACTCAATGATCAAATTTAATCATTTTATTCTTAGAAAATAATTTATATCCTCTCCCAAGTTGAGATACAATGTTTTTAATGTAGAAAATTGTCTACAAGTAAGGGATACTTATATAAGAAAATTAAATATTCTCGCGTATTCATGAGTATTATAAATGTATATTTATTTTCGTTTTGATCTTCCTATTAACAGATAAAATATATAAACTGTCCAAATATAACATTTTATATCATTTATGAAGTAGTTGCTGATGACCAACTATATCAGTTGTTTAAAATAACCTAAATAAAACGGAATAAAATAAATGTAACCAGAAAATAAAACAACAATAATAATGTGAAAGCAAAAAAAAAGAAAGAAGAACATTGTAAACCGAAAATATTCTTCTAGATGGCAAATGTCTCAGATAGGCCCAACCTCTTACATCCAAAAGGACGCACTACGTAAATTGACGGCACACGTGAATGAAAGGGACGGCTCCCCACAATAAAATGAAAATCTGTGTGCCATACATAGACGGCATGAACAGGTACAGAAAATTTTTTTCAAACGTCTTAAGACGGCATTCCGCGAACATGACCGATTTTCCTCCTCACTCTATCTTCTGTAAAGGAAGGTGGGCCTTCCCCTCCAAACGCTGTGACGCGCCCTTCCCCTATCTTGTAACACCGCATTATCCGCCTTGATTCAATTCCAAAACAGTTCGTTTATCATACCTTATGATATTCTTCATTGTTAGTGTTAATTGCAGACTTAGATAATTGTATAAACGAATTTTATTTTAGCGTTGCAGAAATTTATCGGCTCACTCCACGTGAAAGAGGCCAAAAGTGGATGCCTCAGAGTTATAATTTTTTTTCGACATTTGTAGAACTATTGTTTTATATGTAAAATACAAAATTTTAAATTTTTCATATTGTCCATTTTTTTAGTTATTAATCTTTTTAAAAATAGGAAATTCGTACAATTTTTGCCACGTTTCGAAATCTTTAAATGTCTCTTTCTTCAAAGATATTTGACGCAGAGTTGAGATTTCTTCTGATTTTTATTAACTTTAATATGACTTGAAACAATTATGTTAAAACATAAAATAATTTTTAAATTATTTCAGAAATATTCTTTTTAATATTCAAAAGCAGAATTTTTATTTTGCTTTAGAAAAAAATATTATAGTACCATTTTAAAGCATGTATGAAATTTGAAGAAAAGTTAAAAATGAAATCGTATCGAAATAAATAACCGTTTATAGCAATGTGCAATTGACTAATTTGAAACTGGGTCAAGCTGTTTTATCAAGTTTAATTTAATGATATAATAATAAATTTATTGTCAAAAACCAGTACAAACTGCGTATGACCACGTGGAGGACAATAAACTAATTTACTCTCCGGAAGCAAGCAAGGGACCATCCCATCAATTCCGATCAAGGGCCCTAAGGCAGAGGCGGATTCAAAAATTTCAACAAAAGTTCCTAGATAAGATAAAAAGTTAGCTGCAAGTTATAATACAAATAGAATGTCAATATGTTTGTAATTTTACGCAAAAAATTTCATGTACGAATTATTATCGAACTATAGATTATTCTGAGTATAGTGTTTACAAATCATAAGAATTGAAATGACACTAAATTCACGATTTCTTGTTTCAATAAACGCGTCCCTAGACACAAGCCTGGAGAACCTGTATAAGAAATCCGCCTCTACCCGAAGGAAAAACGGAGAAAAACCCGGCCCAGGATGGGGCTACAGAATTTACGTACACAACCGTGCCAAAGTTGAGTACACATAAAACTAAATTAACATGAGCCAAACGGCAATACAATCATGCAGGAAAATAGTTTTTGAAATTGTTATAAGTTATTTAAAAAGGGCTACAGCAATGGCGTGATAAAATACAAGACGGATTTAACTTTTAATAAAATCAATAAATTCTTTTACATTGTAGAAGCACTGGTGCAGGAGGTAGTTTTTAACCGCTGATTTGAACAGATTCAATTTCATAATATCTTTTATATTCTTGGGCAGGGAATCACATAGAACGATTCCCGAATGATAAGGTCCTTTTTGGCAAAGAGGGCGATGAATATTACTACTATTGCGAGTATTGTGTTCGTGAACGAGACTGTTTCGTATAAAGAAAGGGTGGTACTTCAGTAATTCGGTCTTAACAAACACGACCGTTTCATAAATATAAATGCAGGGAAGTGTTAAGATATTTAATTCCTTGAATAAAGGTTTGCTACATACGTTACTACACACGTGTTACCATAACATTGAAGGTGCCATAGGAAATATACAATTTTTTCGTAACAATTGTAGGAATTTTTCGTTAATTTTCCCCCATTTCTATACACAATTATTTTTCAGTTTCAATAACAATGATCTAATTCTCTTACATGAAGATTTTTGCCGATTGCTCATGGAATGACGCTATCTGAGGAGGAGGGAGGAATTCAAACCTTTGCAGTACACAAATATCTACACGAAAATAAAAATACCCGAACTTCGTTGAGAGCTAGGGTACTCAAGCGATCCCAAATCCTTTATTGAATGAACATTGTCATTTTAACTAGCTAAAGGTACATTACTAGAGAAACAAAAATTAACATTTTACCGTTGTACTAAATCAGTTTTTTACTACTCAAATTATTTTTTATAATTTCAGATGTACAGCATTCTGTCGACGATCAGCTACTTTTATAACATGAATATTCTTACAATTTTAGTGTTACAATTTTACATATATTTCTGGAAATCGCAAAGTGAATCAAAATTTGTTTTTCTATAATATAAACGAAAAGTATTGTGGTATCAATAACTAATGGATGATGTTCTAATTTTTATTTTGGTCATTTCTAAGAATTTCAAAGCCAAACGTTAAATGATCGCTTGTTTACCGGCATAGCAAAAAACAATCAATATTGGCAGTGTCTAAAAGTTTCAGAATTGATATTTCTGTATTATTTTTCGTCCGTTTTAGTTTTAGAAATGTTGTGTCACAATACAGCATACGAGATATTTCCTTGTTATTTAATAAGCAATTTGAAAATTTTATACGTAAAATGTTACTCCATAATATTTGGAGGTATTTCCTTTCATATATTTGATATTTTGTCAGCAGCCTGCGAAGAGCGATGAAAGGCGACAGCAGCGCTCGGTAGCAAGCTTTAAAATGAAAATGCAGCGCTGTGTGGCGCGTGTTAAAATTAAAATGCGATTTCAAAGCTGAGTCCGGTTCCCCCTTAACAAAGAATTTGAAACCTATGGTGAACTCGCCGCCTGGTTGAAGTAGTAATCGCTTGAACTGTATAAAGTGCGCAGGAGTAGTTTACAGTAGCGCTCCTTGTGGGCTATGCGCCGTTTACGTAGAAAACTCCTGATCGCAGAAACCTATCTTGATTAACGGGTAGCTTACAAGCACAAACTCTCTTTGAAGAAAAGGTGTCCTACGAAGGTTTACAGCACAGACTATATACCAGACCACCTCGCGTTCTACTACGTTCTTGGTTGGAACTGTCTTCTGTTCAAGCCTGCACCGTGCTGTGCTCTTCTTGCATTTGGGCCCATGAGTGAGGATTGCTTGCTCTCGTCAGCTGGTTGTGTGCTCCAGGCAAGGTCCGCCGCTTAACGGCGACTTACACTTGGGCGGTTAAGTACCATTGACGGCGATCTAGGTGCGCCAGTAGACCCAGTATGGAGTTGTCCCGATGAGGAATGGGTACGAATGTGTTATTTCTTGGTGTTGGTGAGTTTAGGTGTGGAAAGAAGGTGGAGGGAGTTTGAAGATGTCTGAGGGGAAACGAAAGGAGCCCGTGGGCGTTGGGTGAAGCAAATGATGACGGAAGTGGTAGAATACGTTGCATGAAACATTTTTAAAAGCTGATTTAATTTCGGAGGTGGTTAGATGGTGAAGAATGTAGTGTATTTGTGGGACAGAAGTTACCATCTGTTTACAAATAAACATCAGAAAGTTAACTTGAAGACTCGGGTGCTCGACGCAGCGTCTGCCTCGTACACAATACACACAGAAAATTAACTTCAAGAATCCGCTTCTCGACGCAGCTCCCGCTGCCTGGTTATCTGAAGCAGTGTTTTCACAAGAATCAACGAATGCAATAAGATCACTCCAATAATATATACACCTATTGTTGAAGTAGAATTAATTCCATTGGCGCTTATAACAAACAAGATTTCATTGTCGTGAAGAATTCAATTGCCTAGCCAATAATACATTCAATTAAGAAATACTTCACAGTATAAAGAATGCGAATGAAAAATAAATGGTTCAATATGAAATTATGAGCATAAAACAATAATATACGATACAATACGAATCCTTCCTCCTTCGTAGAAAATCAGCCTTAAAAATATACCATAAAAAATGAAACAGATGAACGTCGCAATCTCCCGACTGTCAAAGTCGACAGACGCGACCTCTCGTAGGAACCTGGAGATATCGCAAAATAACTTAGTGCGCCGGTCACTGGTGCGGCCTGGCGGCGTAAGCTTGAACTATGCGAGCTATTACACGCGTGGGCCTTTCTTCATAGGGCACCTCCTCCGTCCCGGGACGGGAGGTTACTGAAGAATATTAATATATCTTCAAGGCGGGAACGTCAATTCTGACGAACTGCGCAAGCGTGTGGCGCACCTGTACGCAAGAGGTGTCCGTTCAGTCCAGGTGTACCTTTATCAGTTACCTGCAGGATCATTTCGAAACACCTTCCGAATGTCTATATTTTTTGTGCGTCGTGGCGGCTCAACGAAGGATCGTAGGACTCGGTTCTGAGCTCGCAATATACTTCGAATTTTGTTGGGAAGTGTAGTCGCCCGTGTAGCACACGCGTAGGTTGCGATAGATCTTATACAAGTTTTGTACAATTTCTCTTTTTTTTCACTCAGAGTGTCCTGTCGGTTGTTCAGAATAGGGGGAGGCTGGCCACTCTGCTCAGGAGTTGTTTGCACAGGTTCTGTATGTGAGCGTTCCAGCCGAGTCTTCTATCAAAAATTACTCCAAGGTATTTCACCTGTGGTTTCCATTCCAGTGTTTTGCCACATATGCTGATGTTGGGAGCAGTTTTGATAAGGTTTGTTTGTTGTTTCTAGAAAAGATGATGCATTGGCATTTGTCTTCGTTGATGAGAAGTCCAGTGGAGTAGGTCGTCCGTTGCTTTCTTTAGTCTGCTAATGGTTTCTTGGAGGAAGTATGCACTTGTCGAGAAAGCCACGTCGTCAGTGTAGGCAAAACGGGTGATTGAGGGAGGAGATGGGATGTCTGACATGAAATGAGAGAACAATGTGGGTGCTAGGACATTGCCTTGTGGGACTCCTGCACCGATATGGCGGTGAGAGGAGGTGGAGTTGGCGTACTTGACACTGAAGGTACGGTCGATGAGATAGCTCTTGAGAAGGTTATGAAAGATAGGAAGGACTAGAGAGAGGGTTTTTCTGAGTAATATGTCATTGTTAATCGTATCAAAAGCGTAGCTAAAGTAAAAGAAGAATGGCAGGAACTGAAGCGCTGCAGGAGAGGGGGTCAGAGAGGTGTTGAGCAAGGCGGAGAGTTTGGAGGGACGCGGAGCGATCCTTGCGGAAGCCGAACTGGAGGGGGAAGGAGATTGTTAGTCTCAAGGAAGGAGGAGAGTCGTTGAAGGATGAGTCGTTCGAAAGAATTGCTGGGGTCTTTAGAGTTCTTGCCAGGCTTGGGGATGAGGGTGATGGTGGCTTCTTTCCAGGGGTAGGGAAATACCCCATGGTGATGCAGGAGTTTAAAATTGTGGTAAGCAGTTCGATGGCATTCCTCGGCAAGTGCTTGAGGTGGTTACGTCGGATCTTGTGTGGGTCGCTCGCTTTGGTATTGTCGCTCGCTTTTAGTAGCATCTTTACCTCTTCAGAGTCACCGTTCCAGGAGACGTCATTTGCAAACACGGTGTGTGGCGGTGATAACAGTGCAGGTGGTGTGATTGTTGGTAGCGATGGACAAGAGAAGCGCTCCTCCAGTACCTGCGAAGATTTCCGCCTTTCGATTCGAGTTGTATGTGGGAAGCTGATTGCCTGGAGTAATTAGTGGTGGGATAGCGGTTTTGGAATTATTCAGATTACGCTGGATCTTCCATATGTCATTTGAGGTTTTGGTGTTGGCTTTTGTTATAAAGTCGTGTCATACCTGTGCTTGGAGGATCTGCAGTTTGTCTTATAGAAGTCGTCGTGTTTTGAGCAAGTGCTTTTTGTCTTCTAGATCGCGGGTTCGGTAGAAAGTGCGTTGCGCTTTCTCTAAGGAGTGCGAGTGCGTCGGTGGGAATGTGTTGAGTGGATGGGGACTGAGCTCACGGAGCTGGTTTGGTGGTAGGATGTGGTGATGTGGTGATTCACGTGATGTATTGCTATGTTGATATCAGCGGATGTATTGACAGGACGTTCAGCTTGGATTTTGTGACTGAGCCGATCTACGAAACGTCTCCAATCGGTTTTTATGAGAGGAGGAGGACTGAAATAGTAGGGAAAGAGTCCGAGGTAAGTGACGAATTGGATGGGTAGAATATCTGAGGTCAGTTCAGGGAGGAGCAGGTGGGGGTTGGTGCGTGCGATGTTGTCAGAGTGCATGGCGATGTCTAAGATGTCATGGGGAGTTTCATCAATCCGATGTGTGGGGCCAGTAGGGGGGGGTAAGTGGAAATTTTGGTGGTCAAGGTAATCTTGTAGTGAGGGTCCTGCTGCGTTCTCGGCGTTGCAACCCCATGAATAGTGTTTGCTATTGAGGTCGCCTGCTATGATGATGCGTGCGGGGGTGGAGCGAAGCATGTCCAGGTCACTCGTCTGGAGTGTGTTGCTTTTAATTGGTCTCCTGTTACCTGAGACCATTACTAGAGGACCGTCAGTTGTGCCAACCTCCAGTGCCGTGACTTCCAGTGATTCGAGGGATAGGGTGTTTAGGACAGTATGTGAGATATGTTTTCGAATGGCAATTGCTGTCCCACCCCCTCAAGAAAGTTGATTTGTCAAGGAAACTCTGACGTTTCTGTAAATGAAGTATCCGGAAAAATAGAAGGACAGGGAAGGAATGAGCAATGTCTCCTGCAGAAGGAGAATATGAATTGGGTGATCTGTAAGAAACTGGACGATGCTGGGTCTTTTCATGTTTACTGCTCCATGATAGTTCCGTGAAGCGAAGTTCAGAAGACGTGTATTTGTAGTCGCCATTAAATAAAGAAAGGTGCAATAAGTTCAATGAGGACTAATGCTTTTTCAAGATTTCCAAAACCTTTCAGAACTCGTATGACCTCTTTCGCCGTGTGTAGGAGAGACTTCAGGTCTGAAGAGTCGCATACTTGGAGGAGATCCGACATCTCGGGAAACGCATGTGGTGGTGATGAAGAGGGTGGTTGGGGAAGTGATAAGGGCGGAATTCCTTGGACAGATTGGGCGAAGGTGATAGGTGGTGGTGTGGGTTCTTAATCTTATCAGGAAAATATGAGAAGAAATGGGATCAAGCTTGGATTCTGTAAGTATTCCTGAAGAACTTGATAACGGAACAATTTCCTGAACAATTGCATCTATGGGAAGCACCGTATTAAGAACATTTTTTTATGGGGCTTTAGGGCTCGTCAACAGCGAGGTCATTAGAGCCCTTAAAACTTGTACAGGTAGGGAAAATGCAGTTACGCACTAGTGAGAGCCAACATGACTCTCCCCGCGTGTGGGACTCGCCGAAAGACTCAGCCATACCCACTAAAAACCCTCCTGCATTACAACTCAAAACACAAATTCCAATATATCTAATGCCTTTTACTAAAAAACACTTTTAAAAAAAGAAGAAGAGGAAAGAGGAAAATGAAAGATACCCTAGCCCTAATAGCGTCGGGATCGAAAAGAACAAGAGGTGACCAAGGGAGGTCAGAAAAGAGAAAGGAAGGAGCATGGCACAAGTAAGTGGAAGTAATACCAGACTCAGCTCGGGGCCCCGTGTTCGCCAAACACGTACTTACTAGATGTAAGTCCCCTGGGGGGGTATTAAGAACAAACATTGGTGTTGAAAGCGATAGAGAAGCAATCTTGTGTGTATGATATTGAGGTGTAAAATATCCTTGTATCCATAATTTTTTGTTACTTTTAATATTATTATTTTTTCTGTGCTCTATCTAGACACAGCTGTACATGTTACCTTAGTTTTTATAATTTATTTGCAATTGAAATATTTCTTTTCTCAGCTCCATATTGACATATTTATTTTTCAATTATTGACATCTAACACAGACGTGTTCATGCCCTTTGTATCTGTTACTTCATTAATTGCAATAGTTATATTACTTATCTATACTATCATCCCAGTGAAATATCAACGTCAGAGTAAATTATTTTTTAAACCTTAAATCATTCACAATTTTTATTGGATTTGGTTTATCATAAACTGTATTTCGCTAAACAATTCTGAAATATTTTTTTTATTTAACATTATAAAATAACACTGAGAAATACTTTCTGAAAATCAACATTCTGGATCTCATTTTCTGAATGAAAAATTAAACATGTATATGCCCCCAGAATTTATTCTGATTTTTTAAAGATTTGTTTACCTCAGTCATTATTACAAAATTCTGAAATAAAACAGTCTTAATTAGGTTTAAGTCAGTATTGAATTTTTTTACATTATACCTCATTTTTATCATTCTTAAATGTTCTCAATATAGACACTAGTGTGTATATCATCTCTTTATCCACAGTTATTTGTAACAGTTTCATTTCTTATTTGTACTCTATGTAGAGTTATGTTTCATGTGTATCCATTAATAGTTCATTTTCCCATTTGTAATCAGTCTAGGCAGAGTAGTTTGCATTATCTCTGTATTCATAAGTAGGTTTAATTTGTAATAGAACTATTTCTTAAAAATGCTCAATATAACGTGGTGTGTATATTATCCCTGTATCCACAATTATTTGTAATACTTTCATTTCTAATTTGTACTCAATTAAAGTTGTTTTTGTTTTATGTGAACCCTCAAAAAGTTAATTTTCTTATCTGTAATCAGTCTAGGCAGAGTTATTTGCATTATCTCTGTATTCACAAGTAGGTTTAATTTGTAAAGGATTTATTTCTTAAATGTTCTCAATATAGACATTAACACTATTCATAATGTATTTTATTTCTAATAGCTTAATTTATTCTCTGTTCACCATCATTGTGTGTATCCTTTCTGTATCTATGATTAATTTTTTTATAATAAATACTTGCTTTCAATAAAAAGTCAAGTGTTTGTGTAATTTTATTACCATTTATTCCATTTTCTCATTAATTGTAATTATTATATGTTGGTTGAGCATTAGCGATATTTTGCTTTCAATTTTAATTGCAGTTTTTTTAAAACTTCCTTGGTTGATAGAAAAAATGTACATGCAATGCGAATTTAATGAATTAAAATATCGGGTTGAATGCCCCGTTTTGAAAGAAGCGCCATGAGTTTACATGACGTCATTGAATTAGTTCTCCTGCCTGCGAGAGCAAAGTAGATGGCGTAAATTTGTTACCGAAGGGTCTTATGGGAGTTTGTACCCCCTGAGTCACAGCGTGGCTCTGTCACAGACGGCGATCGCAGTCACAGCGTGGTTATATTCTCTGTTACAGGCGGTCGCCGTCACAGATTACGTTCATTGTCACAATTCACATTTGTCACAGTCAAAAGAATAAGTCGCTTTCATGCCTTCGCAAATTCTTACCATTCTGGGAAAAGAATAGTGATTTTGGAAATAGTGACTACCCCGTTCTATGAATTTACATTGGTGTAATAAAATTGTAAAATAAAATTACCCGAAATTGGCGAATAAAAAATAAATAAAAACCATTTATACCAATATACTCGTATTACAGGCGTAAAATATTATGGCTTGAATAATTCGTTTTAAATACCCATCAAAAGTTTTTTTCTTAGATTTTGTTTGAATTTGCGTGCTCACCTTCTGTTTAACTTCAGAATCCTTTTTTCGGAGTTTTTACCGTAGGTGCTGAGAAACAATAAATATTTAATCCCATATGTTGTTTAATTTCTACGGGTCTTATTTTTTAATTGGGACATTAGGGATCTTTATTATTATAATTCATCTGTTAACAGCAGAAAATCATTACAAGTCAATTGCCATTTTATGAAATTCAAGTGACATTTCATTGTCGTGTTTATTTTTGTAATATGTTTTCAGTGAAGACTAACGACAGTGAATAAACTAACGACATTGAGACGCGAAGCTGGAAGGGAACAAATACCAGACCAGACCTTACCTTCTCCAGTCACTGGACCGGTAGCGTGTCACTGTTCCATCTCCGTCACTGGAACCATTGAGTTTGTATTAAGATAGAGATCCCATTTCCACAGACTGGGGTTGTTTGCAAAATTCTCCAAAAAATGAGAGTCAGTATTGTGTTCGCCAAAAACAGAACTGTTTTTCGAATTCCCATTCAGGTAGTATTCTCAGAAATCCCGTGCTCCAGTATGCATTGTGATAAATTATCTGACATCGTATACATTAACAATGATTTTACATTACTGTACTACGACTCATTTTGCTCGCATAAAATAGATGTATGAAACAATTTGAATCACACCCATGCGACATCTCGTTATTGAGATAGCAGCTCATCAATTTACATATTTTAATTTCTTTTATAACGAGGGGCGAATAAGGCAAGATGTTCATAAACTTTGGTGAACTTCTCAGTAACGGAATGTTATAAAATTGGCTCAAGCCGAGCTCATCCTCGCGGTCAAGGGATTCAGGAGCTTACGATCGCATTCCTCATTTGTGTAGGGTTGTTCCCCGGTTTTTTCCTGCCGATCTTTTCTTTATCGCAGCGCAAGACGTAACTTTACTGTTGCGAAGGGGGAAAGCGGAGAGGAGGGTTGTTTTTTGAAACGTGTGTTCTGAGTTTGTGTTGAGAATCTTAGAACAATACTTCCATTTCCAGAAATGGAAAAGTAAATAATATATGAGAACTTACACTTTTTTCGAGAAAGACACATTATAAACCTAAATTCTCTCATCGAATAGACAGATTGAATTGAGCCCTTCATTAATTCGACGACGGTCAATACCTCTTAATTTATCAGTGAAACATCGTGGGCTTAATGTTTATATTCAATAAGAAGAAATTATCATCTGCGGCGAAACAAATAAATACAATTAGCGATGAAATTGCTTTAATGTACGTCTTTTCTATTTAAAAGCTATGACTAACCAGGCCATGTGACCACAACTAGAAATTTATGAACTCTACAAGGGGAAATATTATAAAAAATACTATTTTTTAGTAAATAATAATTCTTGAAATGAGGAACTTCAAATTTTCGACCAAATTATGAGCATAGTCCACAGTGATATACTTGTCATTTCACAAACGAATTTTTTTGTTTTATAGTATTTAATTTGAGTGAGAATGATCAAGTATTTTAAGTAGTCCTAAACAATCTTCAGTTATTTATAGAACGTAATGACTATTTGAAGAGGTTTGACCTTGCATCGCGCGCGTGGGCGGTGTTTAGGCCCTCGGAACGTTTTTGCTCTCAAAACTAAACACATTGAAATTAAGCCTCAAGGGTTTGTGTATTATTCAGTTGCAACTCCGTCCACCAGTTGGTACTATTACAGTATTTGCATTACTTTTTGTCGCCAAGTCAACGTGCTGCTAGAGCGGTCGTAACACCGCCGTGCGCCTATTTAAAACAATCAATTCTACGAAGTCGAATGAAACGTAAGAATTTATTTTATTCAGCTATATCGCTGTCAGTTCAATATATAATTCCTTTTACTTCTGTTATAATACGTATTTGTCTTTAATTCATTGTACATGTTTCTCTGATTAGTCATTGTTTTCCGTGCAGGTCTCATTCATTGAATAATTCTGATGAAATTCTTAAGTGCTTTTCAGGGAATTGGAGTTCAACAATGACTGATTGCATGNTAAGAGACAGGTTCAACAATGACTGATTGCATGGATCAGATGACGATATAAATTACGAGTCTGTTGGAATAGAACTATATGACCAATATAGTGGTTCTGATCAATCAGAAATAATTTTTTTGTCTAATTTTGTATTATCTTTACAAAAACACGAAAGCGAATAAAATTATTTTTACTGATTATTTTAATATCAATTTTAAATTTTAAAAAATCTTTGCCCACTTATTTTTGAATGAAAACAAGATTGAAAAAAATTAATTTGTGCATTATTTTCTACTACTTGTATACATTTCAAACGGTCATCACAACTTATTTTCTTTTATAAAGTTTTCTAATTACTTTTAAATAAAAAAGTTCTTCATTAATTTGTTATGTTTTCCTGAATTACCCTTACCCATGTTTAGTGAAATCCTCTACAAATCATTGAAAAATGTTGGGCGGTCCAAACGTCATGGAAAGAGGCACGCGCGGTGCACGGTTAACTGTCGATGAAATCGCCGTTCACTGGGACTCTTTATTCTGAACGACACAGATCTTGTCGTGATCCACAAACTGACTTCCGTTTACCACGACTGGGTATGAGTTATGTCTCATGAAAGGAAATATTCCCACTCTGATTCTCGGTGCTTTACGTGGCTCAGTGAAGGTTCGGGGGGCAGGCGAGCAGAAGGCAACACTGCATGTCGCCTGGAGACAGACAGCCTAGTTTCTCGGTGGGCGATGATGCTTGGTGGATGGTGGGGGGAAGGAGAGAGGAGGGATGCGACAAGAGCGATCCTACTCGTGGTGTACATTAACTACGTTGTCTCAGGTCACACAACATCTGCACAAGAAATCCTATTTCTGAGACTTCTATGTGTATAGAAATTCAATACTTGAACAGTGACAATTTTTTCCTGGACCGTCACATCCCTGGTCACATCCTTATTTGCGAGCAATAACAAGCCTATAGGAGCGCGAGAAACCTAACACAATACGAACTTGCTGTCATCTATTGAGCGCAACCATAAATATAGCTGGTGGCGCTGACTGGACACTACAGACCTTCACGCCCTATCTGGTTTCCTTAGTCTAGTTTACAGAGCCATCTATTGAGCACATGATGAAATGGGATTGAGTGGGCCGCCAATAGCGTGGAAACCGGAGGAACCAGTCCCGCAAACACAGACCCAAATTACCCCCAAGAAAGTTCAATTTTCAAGAACGTTTGCCTACCTCAGGCCTACCTGGTACCCTTATCCTCGTATTCACTAGAGATTAAGATCAAGATTAGGGTGGATTAAGATGTAGTATAAACAAGTATGAATCAGACATCATGACGAGGCATATTCTTTCACGATAAATTTTACAGAGAAATATGAGAGAGATAAGCCATAGCAAAAAATAATTTATTCTTATAAATAGAGTTGAATCCGTTCTCTTGAAGCGGGCGAAACTAGTACCATTGAATTTCTATACACAATTACGATACTCAATGCTAGTACTATAGAGCTACGTCATTCGTATGCTGAAGAACACGTGAACCAGAGCTGTGATGGGCACGATCGAATAAATATCCGCCGGTTTCACCAGCGTGTCACGATCAAGATGTGACGACGACTTGGATTAATATCTACATACTTTGACACTGTTTTCGTGTATGGACGGAGATGTTTAAAAAATATATACTACGTAGATTGGAATCAGGTATTCCTGTGTACCTGTTATAAAACGAGGCTAAGGAATATTTTTTAAGTTCATATTTCAGTGTATTTATTTTTAGTTTGTTTTATGTGAGCACTTATCTCTTTGCCTATAGGGAAGTTAGTAAAATGATGGCATTAACGAGTCTCCTTTCTCAAGAAAGTCTACTATTAAATGTAACGCTGTGTTTTTGATGACAGCTAACTTGCAGTTCACTGTCAGATCTTGTTTCTGTGTCAAAAGATTTAGCCACTATGGAAATGAAAGAACTGAAAATTTTGTTTGGTAGTCAAACAGGGACTGCAGAAGAAGTAGCAGAAAGACTATGGAGAGAATCAAAAAGGTATTTAGTCATATAATTTAGTAAATGTTTCCATGTTGCAGAAAGCACTATGTATGAAGTACAATATAAACATATAAAATCATTTAAACTGTTATGGATTTTGGAGTATAAATTGTATTTTGAGGGTTTTGGAACATTTTTATTTTGCATTCTGGCTTTGTCATAGCCATCCATGAGTTCATGTCAACATTATAACAACAAATAAATTAATGTTGTTCTCAACTTAAGTTGCCTAATGTAGGTCCAATTTATTTTCATTTAGCCAATATATTTTTATGAACAACTTATTAATATTTTTAATTTAAAAAATGTTTTAAATTTTTAACTGTTCGAAACCTACAAGTGGGGGTAATAAAGGTTACTGTAATTACTTACATTCAATTATTACTTTTCCATTGTAAAAAATTATAAAATGATACAATGCTACTTCTCCCCTGTATTGAGTTGTAATCTGATTTTATGCCTAGTACCTTAAAACTAAACACTTATTTTTAAAATTACTGCTGAATGCTGAATCCAAATTAACATTTAACCAGTCTTTACCTTAAAACAATTTTAAGAACTCCCACAAAAATTTTAAAACCAAGTCTAAAACTATAATTTTTTTTCCCAATCTAACATCATATATCATTCTTTATAAATATAGGTTCTATATGCAACCCATTTATTAAGTGCCTTTGATATCACTCAACTCTTTATCTTTTATGTCCATGTATTTATCATATTAATATTAAAATTACTCTGAATAACTACTGGCATCTTATTAAATATATCAATTACATTGTACAAGTTTCTTTTGTATCTGAAAAGTGGTATAATATAAATAGTATTTGAAATGGATACTTTCTTTACATTTGTTATATATACATCTGTTGTATAATATTCTTATACATTTGTTATATAATTCATTTATTTATTAGGTATTATTTTCATGGACCAGTGATGCCTATGGATGACTATTTAATTACTCAACTTATCTATGAAAAAACAGTTGTGTTCGTGTGCTCTACTACTGGAGATGGGAAGGAACCAGATAATATGTTAAACTTCTGGAAGTTTCTACTGAGGAAGAATCTTCCACTAAACTCTTTGAAAGGATTAAGGTTTTTAGGAATTTTTTAATTGTGTACTTCATTTACTTCTTGTGGTCTGATGAGTATGCATTGACTAATTATATAAATGTAGGCTTCCACATCCGCAGTCATTATGAACTTGTTTGTCTGGGACAAAACATGTCTTAGTAGATAAAATTACCAACGTTTTGACCATCATGCTATGGTCTTCTTCAGGGCAATGTCAGAGTCTTACAGACCTAAGTCGCTGTCGTAATCTGCGTGTACTGCAGCAACTGAGGTCTGTAAGACTCTGACATTGCTCTGAAGAAGTCTACAACATGATGGCAGATATGTTGGTAGTTTTATGTACTAAGATGCAGTTTGTCCTGGACAAACAAGTTCATATTGACTATTTATGTTGTTATAAAATTTTCATGTTACTAAATGCATTGTAGTTAAAGTAAATTAATATTAGATTTTAGTATTATAACTCGCAGCTAACTTTTTATCTTATCTAGGAACTTTTGCTGAAATTTTTGAATCCGCCTCTGCCTTAGGGCCCTTGATCGGAATTGATGGATGGTCCCTTGCTTGCTTCCGGAGAGTAAATTAGTTTGTTTTTTTCCTCCACGTGGTCATACGCAGTTTGTACTGTTTTTTGACAATAAATTTATTTATTTATTTACCAATGAAAAAAATCAAAAGGCACTGACCTTTTAATTATTGCTTTTTAATAGGAAGACCAGATATCCTCTTTTCTGTGGACATGTTCTCAATTAAATGTGTCTGTCCTCTGTCCATGGAAAAATTGAAAAAGTCCTCTTTGTGCATTTATTTACCGTAATATTATTAAGGACATACATATTTTGAGACTTTTGGATGTAATGGGTTTTCTCATTAATTTCATCTCAATGGATAGAGTTAGCAGAATAGATTGCTAACAGAATAAATGTGAAAGGTTTATTAGTGGTACAGTACAATTTTAAGGAACTCTGCCTGCAGATCTGTGGGGTGGATTGAGTAGCTTCACAGTGCTGTTGCCGGTTCCAAGCCCGGGTAAAAGAGGAGGGTTGGGTGTTGGGCCTGCTCCCCATCACCTTTCAAAAAATGTAAAATGCAAAACTCCCCCACAATAAGCCTCGGAAAAGTAAGCAAACAAGACGACTGAAAATGGAAAATGAGTATTGGATCATGGAACGTTACCAGACTGAGCTGGCTGAGCCATGTATACAGAATGAAAGAGGATAGAACAGTGAGAAAGATATATGAATGGAAACCGCTAACATCAAAGAAGAGAAGAAGGCCCAAAACTAGAGGGATAGGTGATGTCTTAGAAGATTTAAAGAAATTGAATATTAAAAACTGGACAGTGAAAGTGCAAGATAGGAAATGGTGGAAGTCAAAACGATGAGATAAATTGTTGTAGTGCTTTTTAAGAAGAAGACAATTTTAAGGAATACTCCCATCAGGAGTTTAACAAGAATCTGTTGAACACCTAAACTTGTGGCAGCAATAGTTCAGAGAAATACAAATGAAGTATTCCATAGCAATGCTGACCTTTATTTTCTAAAATTCATTTCTAATGATGAGGCCCAGAGACCAATAATTTTTTCTCTAAGATTATGTTATTAAGACTGTCTTCTATGCTAACACAAGATGAAAATACTTCATTTAAAACAAAATAACATAAAAAACATCTCATTTACATTCATAAGAAGATGAATAATTCTCATAGTTTGACAGATTCTTCATATTAAGCAAACATGCTAGTAATGCTAGGGTCAATACCTTAATTTTTGTGACTTATTTTTAGTATTTCCTAATGTAAAATACTTCAAAGTGTGCAACCATTGTTATTGTACGTGTATTTTATCCTTATGCATGATTAATTCCATTAAATTGGTCCTCTTATTTTCTCCTTCAGTGTCCTCCAGTTCATAGTACAGTGTCTGGTCACCCCACTTTTTAACAACTATAATTATGTTCTATACCCAGCATTTAATGTTGTGTGTGGCAAATATTTTGGTTTCTGCTTTTTTAGGTCCTATGATCAATGAAGAAGTAAAAAATATTTTCTCGTATGCACTGCAACAAAGTAAAGGAACATTTTGAGATTCTTGAAAAAAGTCTAAGAAAGGAACAAATACTGTGTAGTATTGTGCAATTACATTAAAATATGTGAAATGAATTTTTTTTATTGTGATGAATGTTTATTTTGTGCACTTCAATATGTAAATTTTTGTTTGTATGTTGTTGCAGGAAGGCATATATAATAAATTTACTATTCAAAAATCTGTGGAATTTGAATTATATTTAACCTCCCTGCATTATTGATTCCAAAGTATTGACTGATGTTTACAGGTTTGCTGTTCTTGGATTGGGTGATTCATCATATGCAAAATTCAATTTCGCTGCCAAAAAGCTATACCGTCGACTATTGCAATTGGGTGGTCATCCTTTGTTGGATGTTGGTCTTGCAGATGATCAGCATGATCTAGGCCCTGACGCTGTGGTGGATAAGTGGTCTGATCAACTGTGGAATAAATTGTGTGAAATTTACCCTCTTCCACCTGGTGTGGTGACCCTTAATCCGACAGGTTTACCTCCTGCGAGGTACTTTTTATTAGTCAAATGGCAAATATATTTGTGTTGATGCAAGATTCAGTAATGCACTCAATTCATTTTAATCAGGTTTAACACAAGTATTCTTAAATTATTGTACATCATTGTTATTGCTTACCAACTTCGTGTATCGGAATAAATGTTTTGAGTAAATGTTGAATGTTGCTATGAAGTTATTGTGAGTGGGCATTTGTTTCAGTGTCTGATGTATATTGACTATCCAGGAATTATTTCATTGCATAGAAGTTTTGTGAATTAAGTCATAGGAAGATGGGCTACACATAATTTTTTTTTAAGAAAAGAAATATTTTAAAAGCTCTATGTATAAAAATTTTTTTAATGTCAATATTTACACTATGACACCTCAATATTTGTGCACTATGACAATTGTCTATATTATGACATCCCAACTCTTTGAAATCCAATTGGAGATAATAAACAATTTTTTTTTCTTAAAAAGAAGTATTTTACAAACTCCATGTATACAAAATATTTTAAAATACCAATATTTGTGACAACTGGGGAAATTAAAAGTTCTTTGGTATAGGTCAGTAAATAAAAAGTTATTATTAAAAAATTTTAACACATCATAATGTTTAATAGTTTTCTTTCTTATACTCAAGAACTTGTTTTTTTAAAAATTCATATTTTTCAATAACAAAACCCAGTTTTTAATTATCTGCCAATCAATAGTTAAAATTATCTGTATATACACATCAGTTTATTATTATGATAATAAAATATTGGTTGAATTTCACATATTACTTTTCTGAAGGTTTAACTATTTTATTGTTGAATTTACTGTTGTATTTCTTGTCATAGGTGGAATATAATTCGGGAAAACGATAATGAGGAAAACTATGAAATTTGTAAAAATTCAGTCAGGAACCTGGAGAAACCAAATGTATTTTCACCAGTGAAGAATTCTAGCAGAATAAAACTTTTAGAGAACACTAGAACCACATCAACTAATCATTTTCAAGTATTTTCCCCCCTTACTTATGATTTGAGAGTATGTAGTGATGATAAGCTTCTGTAATTTATTAGAGTATGCTGTCCTGCAGGATGTACGACTTTTGAAGTTCTCCAACAATGAACTAATATACTATCCAGGCGATATCTTGTTGGTCCAACCTCATAATTTGATTGATAATGTGACACGTTTTTTTGCAACCGTGTCTGAAACTCCTAATACGAAACTTGATCCAAATAGTATTATATATGTTAAAGAGAAAGATGCTGATTGTCCTGTACCAAGAGACTTACAAAGATCATTTACCCTGCAGTCTTGTGCTGAGAGTTATTGGGACCTAAATGTGAGTTATAATTTTATTAATTTTGTATCTTGCACTATTGTCTCTGATTTGAATTTGTATCATATCAGATGGTACCTCATCGATATTTCTTTAAAGTCTTATCGCACTTCACAACTAGTGATCTAGAAAGAGAAAAATTACTGGAGTTTGTGTCCCTGGAAGGTCAAGAGGAATTATTCAATTACTGTAATAGACCTAAAAGAAAAGTAGTTGAAGTATTGGCTGATTTTCCTCATGCATCTGCTAACATTCCTTTGGAGTATTTATTTGAATTACTTCGTCCAATTAAACCCAGATCATTTTCTATTGCTTCTTCATCAGCCGTAAGTAAAGGATATTGTATTCTACTGTTATTTGTTAGTATATTCTCAGTCTCATATGGCTTAATTCTATGTCAGGCTCACCAAAGAGAAGTACAGTTACTAGTTGCTGTGGTGAACTACAGAACTAAACTTCATTCGCCACGTCTTGGATTGTGTTCTAATTGGTTGGCATCACTTCCTGTGGGGAGCTCTGTATCAGCATGGGTGCAGAAAGGCAGCTTCAAGTTTCCTTCCCAACCTGTAAGAATTTCTTGGACTACTATTATTCTATTTGTCTCTCATCACTCGATGTAATTGGTACTATAATTTTAGGTAACACTCAAATCTTCAGCAACTATCAGTCAAAGAGGGATTTTTTGGGGCAGGAACTTGAGGGTATATCAGCTGAGCTAAAGCAGTATAAATTGCATTAGAAATGATGAACTTCTAAACTATCGTGATACTTCCATCCCAGTTCTCATTTTTCTCAGGTTTTCCTTCAGACAATTAGATTACTGACAGAGGCGGACTAGTTGTAGCGTCTTCACCTCCACAATATCACAGTGTTGGATCCCCGGCAACCCCCCCACCCCCCATCTCTCCTACCAAATTCCATCCCAAGTCATGGATAGGTGGAAGAGCAGCCTCTTGGCTTGAATTTTGCCATTAAACATTAAATAAATAAATAAATTTATAAAATTAGAATTGATTGGTAGTCCTGGCTTACTTTTGGAGGCCATATTTTCCTGAGTGTAATTTTACGCAGTTTATAACAGCTTTTTTGGGCAATAAATTGAATCTAGCCCAGGGATTTTCAACTGGCAGCCAGAGGACCATATGCCCCACGAGGCAAATTTTTGTAACACGCAAAAGTATTTAGAAAAACAACAAAAGGTTTTTTGAAGTTATGAAACAAATATTTTATAGTGCGTTTAAAATATTATATTTCTGTACGGCTAAAAGGAACAAACGAAGTTGATGAATTTATAGTGTACCGTTTTGCAAGGCAGGACCTTGGAACCTAGGTGGGTTTTTTTTTGTTGCCACTTTTATATTAATTCAAATGTACTTATATTGTTAAGTGTTCATGAGAAACTAAATTTTTCTTAGTATAGATTTTTTTTACCTCTCTTCTTTATGGTTTTTTGAGCAATTAAATTGATTAAGCCTTTGTTTAAATTAAACTATACATACAATTTCATCCTTGTTCCTCTATTCTGCTCACAGAATTTATGTAAATTAGCCTAATCTTTAAGTATATTTACCCACGTATTGCAATCGATCAGTCCAATAATCAAGTAGAGTTGATTTGTAACTTGTATTTATAGTTTTTAACAGTGGGGTATGAAATGTGAAACTGTTTTATTTGGATAAGGTAATTAACTTTGAAGTTGTGTAAAACCCCAGTTATTACTACTACTATTTTTTACCAGGATATACCAGTGATCATGGTGGGTCCAGGAACAGGAGTTGCTCCATTTCGCAGCTTTATTAATGAAAGAGTTGCAAAAGGGCAAGCAGCATCAGATAAATTATATTTATTTTTTGGATGTCGCAGTGCGAAGAATGATTTCCACTGTCGTGAAGAATGGTTCCTGCTACAAGAAAATAAAAGTCTGTCCTTGTTTTGTGCTTTTTCTAGGGATCAAGAGGATAAAGTGTAAGAATTACAAAGGACATTTTTAATTAATTGATCTTAATTAGAGTGGTTAGTATCTTTTATCTTCTGTTCATAGATATGTTCAACATATAATGAAAGAACAGGCATCCCTTCTCTGGCACCTTTTATCAACTCGAAAAGCAATGCTTTTTGTTGCTGGTCGATCTGATGGAATGCCAGCAGCAGTGAAAGAAGTGATTATTAAAGATATCGGCGTTAATTGTGGGAAACTCTCTGAATTGGAAGCTAATAAATGGTTTCAGGATTTAGAAACCAATAAGCAATACCAAACAGAAACATGGTCATAGAATTATCTTTACAACAATTTTTTTTATTAAAATTATTTTTAGAGTTGTAATAAAATCTTGTACAAAGATTTCTAAACAATATCATCTTTATTTAAATAAGAGCCTATTCATCCAATCATTCAGAAGTTAGAACAAACATGTCTCAAAAATGTTTCATATTACATTCATTCCAAGATCGTTTAGTCTGAAGGAAAACCATACACTTTTAAAGTTCCTGCATCCCGCTTTCTGTCGTAAGTGTCTTTATCATCACATGCAAAAGCCAGAAGGTACTGACTAGGGTGCCACGCCACAGTAAATGTCGCAGCCTCAACTGGGATATCCACAACCTTCTCTCCAGTTTCAACTTCACCAACATCAATAACCAAGTCCTCAGAGGCTGATGCTAGGAGACGACCATCATGGCTAAAACTAATTGTTCGTACTGGCCAATCCAATCTATAGAATACAAGTTTGTCATAGGTTGAGCATGACTTCACCCCTCTTTTTTTGTTTTAATTCCACTAATCATATACAGACAAAAAGAAAATACACTTTCATTTAGTAAATAATACAATTAATCACCTTGAGAATGTCCTTAAACATGCAAGCTCTTCAACATCCCAAAGAGATACTAATGCATCAGCTGATCCAGTGGCAAAGTAGCGTCCAGTCGGATCAAGTTCAATGCAAATGCATGTACCTGGATGGGCTTTTAATACTTGCTGAAGTTCCAGATCTGGGTAACTAAATCACACAAGAATAAATGAGGAGTAGCAAGCATGAGTAGTATGATAAAAAAATATGCACACCTCAAAATGTGAATACATCCTTGACCATTTGTCAGGAAAAACAAATTGCTTTGTTTATTCCACGCTATTTCATTTACTTCAAAATTAAATTGTTCCTCTGCTTTTATTTTGTGGGTCCGTGTATCAATAAACGTCACCAAGTCTTCTTTGTTCCCTACGGCAATTGTATTACCATCTGGAGTCCATGCTATATTGATATTTTCACCTATAACAGCCAATAAAATTAATCAATTAAATAAGAAATTACAAAGATAAGGTACAATAAAATTTATTACCTTTCGTAACAATTGTGGCGGCACATTTTTGTGATCGAGTATCCCAAATACGAACACTTTTATCACCACTTGCAGTACTTAGCAAGTCAGTATTTGAAGAATGCCAACATAATTGATCGACACTCCCTCCATGACCACGAAACGTGAATTCTTTGTTCTGTCGATTAAACACTTGTGAATATCGTACAAAAATTAAATAACAATTATGAATACTTAACAATACCAACCAGCCGGTCTCTGTCCAAAGTGAAAATAGAGACTGATTTGTCAAACGAACCAGAAGCTAATCTACGACCATCACAGCTCCACCCCACCGAGTGAACTTTAGACGTGTGAGCTTGATACTCCCTTGTCTTATTATGACTCTTGAAATGATCTTGTAATTCATCAATCTCACTAAAAAATGCCATAACAATTCAAATCGCACGCACCTTGTGGATTGTTTACATCACCGCCGCGCGCAGTCACAGATGCTGTAGCAAGAGCCAATATCAAGAACTAAGTACGAACTCTAGCGACGAAACTCCAAAAGAGACCTTTCAGAACATGAGTGGTAAAACAAAATGTTTGCATAACAGTGTGGAGGAAAGAAAGTGTACATAACGCGCTAAATTTTTAATAGAAAGTTATTCATTCAAGTAAATTAAATGTTTTCATTAAAAAGTTTTTGAATGGGTTATACACTTGATGGTGACCAGAAGTACGGTCGAAACGTTGTGCAACGTAATATAGTGAAATATTAAATTTAATATCTGTGCAAAGGGGTCGTGTTATTATTATTAATTAATAGTTCTAATAACTGACGTATTTTCAAGATAAATTTGCTCATTCTTTCTTACGCTATTGCGGGAGAGGTTTTCGCGTAATATTTTTGGTTGAACACGAGCAGATATAATTGAAATTATTGCTCAAAACAAGTGAATTATTATCATTACTAAAGCCAACAACAGATCTGTCTAATATAATGTATTTAGCTGTAGCTTGAAACTAATTCGTACTGCATATTTTCGAGAAAACAATGTATTCCACAAACATCTAATTAAACTAAAACGATAAATGAGCATGTCCTTCACAATTTTGAGGTTTAAGAGCTCAAGTCTATTTTAATCGGAAAAAGCAGTAAATTTATAATAGCTAAATCCATACTTACCAAATTTTCATTGAAACTGATACATCAATTTCTATTAGTAGTAATATGTCTTCTTAAAATTTTATGATTTTCGATGATTTATTACTACAATCAATGTTTTCATTTTGCACTTGGTCCTTTTCAGTTGTCTTCATACATTTCGATCATCTGATTCTAATAGTAAAAAATAATTTTTAATTGATGTGATTGACGTATAAAATCTAATTTCTTCTTTTCGAAATGAAGCTCCTCCATTGGTTCCATCCAGACTGGCAGAGGATCAGCTTCAGTGATAAGCCCCGCTTCAGCCTTTGAGACGTCGACTACCAGGTCAGTGTCAGGAGGAAACGTGGTAACGCCACGAACAGTTTGTAGTCCTTGTTACACGTCCTTACAGGCTGGTGTTAAAATGTGTGGCGCGATTTCGTATGGTGCCTTATCACTGTTTATGTTCCTCACGGACACTGTACGCTCAGGAGCTCCTATAAAAAAAGTTATAGAACCGGTGGCACTACCGTTCGCGAACGTCCATCACACCATAGCCCTATTTCAACAAGGCACTGCATATCCCCGTCCCTCTGCCATGGTCAGCCGTACTTTATGACCTCTTCGCGATTGAGAACTTTTTGGGTGCTTAGGTGGTTACGTAGGACGTCACATCTAACAGCTAATCTAGAGACGGGGCGCTCATGTGAGGGTTGCATAGGATAGGCTATCACTGGACGCAAAGTCCCGACACAAGTACTCGACAAAAGGTTGAGTCGACATTGTACCGATTAATGCAGTTTGGGTGTCAATCAGCTTTAATTTTTTCATTCCTTTCTCCCTTTTCCAGGGGGAGACATGACACAATCATGTGACCGTCAGCTGCTTGACACCACTATGAGTAAAGCGCGTAGTATTTTCCTGAAATAGAAGATATTCCGCATTATAATTCCTCCCGTGTCGGTTCTCTCTTGATTAAGGTCTCTACTAGTGCGGGATAGTGCGAACCGTAAGTTATGCTGAGTACTTCAGAAATACTTTTACAATCTTGGGGGAGGGGATTTTCTCGTACATAACAAAAAAGAACGTCGTTTAAATATGAAATCTTTAATCCGTAGTTCATCAGTCATTAATGAAATAACATAATTTTACTTCATTTCAATTCCGTCAGATCATGGACTGTTACGCCTGTCACACTTTTTCGACTCTCCCACGCGGGAAATTTCGACTCTCCTACGCGGGACATCGTTTGGAGGAATTTTTCGAGTTTACTGCCTGCCAGAAAATACCAGTCTCAGTAAGATAAGTGTCCACCTTATCTTCATACAGTGTTACAGTTCAGAAATGAAACCTGTTCAGGGAAGCATCCAGTATATTTTAGGGAGGTGATATTTGTAGTTCCGGACGGGGTAAAGGGTCACTACCCCGAGGTATAGAATAAACCCCCCCTTGAGAATTCTTTAATTTTTTAACCTCAATAATCCTTTTAAATTGTCTTGTTTTATAGATGTATGAATTGAGCATCTGGCCAATGGAAGAAAAAATGTTCAAAAACCATGTAGAATTTTTATTTGTTTATTTATTTATAGTTATATTCTTGCAGTCACCCGTAATATTTTGATCTCAGAATTATTTGTCTTGACGTAAGTTCGCTATGTGCTTCATGCCTACGACTCATCATAAATTACAAAGTGAGTAGAATACCTTCGACCCGAAAGGAGAATGTAATGGTGTGACTTTTTCTAGCCGGGCCCAACCCGCAAAAACTTTTACCTGGCTCCAATTAATTTTACACGAGAATTTCTTTTCTAATACGAAAACAAGCAATCATGGAATGTCGTTGTTTGGACAAATATAGTGACCTGTTTTCGTCGGGCGAGATCTTTGCACTCATAATGCAAATTTATCTAGGTAAAATAAATTTAGATAGTGAAGATGTTATTTTAACTGCGCATCTTACTCAACTTTTCCGTAATAGTATTGTCTTTTTACTCTCACATTTCAAATAGCTTAAACTCTACCATGTTAAAACAAATTAATAACCACCGTTCTTAAGTGTGAAACGTTGGAATCACACCATCATATACCAGGTGAGTTTCTGAAACCGATCACCTCAAATATTTCCTTAGTGAATTAGGATATCAAAGTGTAGCTTTCAAAGAAACAATCTGTCACCAACGAACTATCCTAGTGGAACGCGCTCTGCCCATACGACAGTTTATTATGATTTTCGTGTTCATACAACTACGTATCACGTTTTACATTAGGGTCGAGTAGGTGTTCTAGGCGGACTACAACTGCGCAGCGTCGTACCGCTTACAATGCTTTCGCGTGCCTCAATTGATACCTTGCGTTTAGACACTCCTCCTGTCGCTCAACACTACTAACCTTTCCATTGGCACAACATACGAAATTGCAGATGAATAAAAAATTGTTATGTATGAAAAACAGTACCGCTAGAAGACCTGAGTGAAAGTGGTCGGGGAAAACGGCCAGACACACTGCAGAGAAGTCCCTGTACCCAATATATATCATAAAACGAATGTAATAAACTCAGAAAAGTGTTTCATTGATTGTCTCTTGGGCAGTTTTATTGTAGTGTAGTTCAACTGTTGGAAGTTAAGTAACATTTGATCAATAGGACAGGCGTTAAATTTATTAATGTAAGATACCAAAATTTAACAAATTTACTTCTTCATAAAAATAGTCCAGCGGCAAGTGCGTTGTTGCCGATGCCGTATTCTGTGAACACACAGGACTCCACAGCTGACGAAGTTACACATACAGTGGGGTGATACGATGGTTGCTACTCATGTATCCGGAATAATAAATAAAAAATTATCATTGAAAATGATTTTGTTTTTCAAAATATTCTCCGCGAAGATCGATACAAGTTTGCATACGCTTGAGCCAATTTTTTTGCAATTCTTCCATTCCGATTGAGGTATTTCTAAAACATCAACTGCTTGTTCTGGTGTCGAAAATTGTTGACCACGTGGTTTATTCTTGGCGTGGGGGAACAAAAAGAAATCATTCGGTGCCAGGGTTGTATGGCGGATGACCCATCAACTCGATGTTGTGAGCGGAGTTGTTTGGCTCGATTTGTGTGAGCTCGCTTTATCGTGGTGAGGAATGATTCTGGTTGTTTTTTCTTATATTTTCAAATACTTGTGACAAACAAATGGTTGTGTTTCATTCAGAATTGACCGTTCTACGACAATCTAGGGGCTCTGTAGCCACGTGTCCACTTATTTAAAAAAAACAGGCGACCATTTGCTTTGAAGTGCTTCTTGCGCGAATAACTTTTGTTGGGTTTGGTTCGTTTTGGATGACCTATTTAGTCGACTGTTGTTTACTTTCGGGTTCATACGCATATATCCACGGTTCGCCATCTGTGTAAATGGTATACACGGCTTTTGAAGCACCATGAATGTTTTTTTATCATTTCTTTGCACCAATCAATACGACTTTTTTTTTTTTTTTGAGCGATGGTCAAGTTATGCGGAATCCAACGCAAACAAATGTTTTTCACGGCTTAATGTCCACGTAAAAGCTTGTGTATGCTTGTCATACTAATGCCCAAGGATGCCTCAATCTCACGATGTCACATGCCGATCTTGCATTACCAGTTCGCGCATAGCATCTATGTTTCCTGGCACACCAACCGATTTCGAACGACCTTCTTTAAATTCATCCGTAAGCGAACAACGGCCACGATTGAAATAACAAAACCAGTGATGTACAGTGGTTGTGGATGGTGCTTCATCGCCAAAAGTCGAAGCAAGCAGATCGATGCACCGTTGTTGAGATAATGCTCGTCAAAAATCATAGTAAATCATCACACGAAAATGTTCACGACTTAATTCCATTTGTTGACAGATGAAACTTTCTTGTCAATGTAAACAACACAAATAGCGTTCAACGACAAAACGTTCTGAGTTTCTATAAGATTAAAAATGTTGGACTTCACGATTGTAACGTTAAATTGCACAAAACAATAACATTATTCCCAATTCCGGATACATAAGTAGCAACATTCGCACTCCCGACAACAATGCGCGTGTCTGTAATACTCCACCGGCCACTTATTCAAAACATAGTTTTATTTATCACTCGCTGGGCGCTGCGGAAATAATTTTAAACATTTTACTTCAATTATAATGTAATCACGGCATTTTTCTGAGTGCGATACTACAAATTTAATTCCCTAATCGCTGTCTGGTCGCTTTTTAGCAGTGTTTTGCAATAAATTAATAACGGTATAATTTGCGAGTAGAAGTCTGAAATTATTAAATATTGTCACAAATACAATAGCAATCATTCGCTGAATAAAAATTATTTTTCGCATCTTAGTTTATTTTTAAAAAAATTATAAAGTCGACGTATCGGTCACAACAGTAAAAATATTACATTTCTTTCTAACATTTCCAGTTCAAAAAAATTAATGTTCATTCATAAATCTAATTTTTTTACTTGTGTACATGCAGAACAATATGGCAAACCAAACAGTGTTAACTTTTTTTTTGTGGCTTTACGGTTCATGTTGACATCAAAGGTCATTGGAACCCGAAAATGCAGTTACGCACTAGGGAGTTACGCACCAGTGTTAACTGTTTTTGTACGATTTCTATTGTACTCTCCTCAGCTCTTAGAAGTCAGGGGTTTATTTTTTTAAAATCCTATAGTAGACGTCGCTGTTACTGCTCTTGGATGCCACCTCTCGCTCGGCTCGGCCTCTGCCACAAATCTTTGTCTGTGATCTCTGTGGTTGCATGAGCTTTATTTATCGATTTTCAACGAATAACAACAGAGAAAAATCGTAGTAAATAATGTATTAATTTCATAATAAACATGGCTAAAATGACCTTACCTCCTCCGGACGCATGAAAAGCGTCCAGTTTTCTCCGTATACGAAACATTTCATTATCCGTACACTAAATATTCGCGATTCTGTTTCTCTGGCGTTACTTGTTAAAAATAAATAAACATTTATTGGTGTTATCACTGTACTGTATATTCTTGGAATTTGAAGAAACGCAGAAAAAATAGTGTTCCATTTGCAAAATAAATAAAACTTAAAATAAATCTGCAGCTCAAAAACGTTACCAATCATTTAAATGCGTAAAATGATTAGTTCAATATCACTACTTAACTAAATGAAAACGATATCTTTATTTGATTTGGATATTGAGGCGTTCACTTTTTCTGACTCAATCTGTATATTCACAAATTCGTATTGTACATCTTACACACAATGTTGGTCGTAAAGAATGATGGCGGTTTTTGTCTTTTTAGTTAGTTTTGGCGAACAGTCTCTTTTTTCTTTTCTTTCCACTATGAAGCAAGCACTTCGATTAATTCCTTCAAATCCAGGTTTCGTAGCCCGTTCGTTTTCAATACCCAATAAGCTGAGGTCACTCACCCTCGGGACATTGTACTTCTTAAATGATTTTTAATTAGTTCTAATTTGGAAAATGATCACTCCGCACTCGCCACAGTGCCGGTAGGACTAAGGAGAGGTAAGCAGTGCATAGTCAGGGAAGCCAGATGCTATATTGAGTAGTTATCCAAAACGACGAATTTGCAAGCTGTGATATTGATGTCTTTTTTCTTTCAATGCCTGTCTTCAATGCCATTCTAAAAAAGTTGATTTGAAAACTAAGGTCAACACGTCTTCATATTCGTTGAACAGGTCATTCACTTTTTATTTTAATTCAACACCCCTGTTGCCTTCAACAAAAATTTTGGGTAAAGAACAGAGAACAGGCCATTGATTTCTACTATTGTTTGGATCGTAAGTATTAACGAGAAACAGCTGTGTCCGGAGTTTCATAAAAACAAATACTTTGATATATTTTACGCGACCTTTCAACCTTGACTAAATTCTTCATTATTTTCTGGTTTCTTCTGTCTTGAGTGTAGTTACTGACTCTCCATGCATTTGCAAAATCTGTTGCGGAGCGTGTAATTTCATTTCATATATTTAAGATTTAATGCAATGACCAACTACTTTTAAATTGTTAGGCCCGCTAGTAAAAAAACAACAACAAAAATACTAGTCTTCCAAGCTTTCGGGTTCTTCGCTACCTCTCGGCCTTTGGTCTGAGGGGGTGAACGTGACGCCACAGGATGAATTAACCTTTATGCGATAACCTAATATAATCATTGTTACATTTTCGACGTATGTGTAAAGGAATTTCAGAATTAGAGGAGCAACAGCGTCATAGCTTTCGCGCCGTCTGCGATACCATTACCATTAACTTTTATTTAAGGGCTCGTCAAGGTCATTAGAGTCCTTTATTACCATTATCGTTACTTTATTTATAAAGGGGGTTCAGTCTTCGATGTGTTGCTTACAAAAGGCAATATTTCAAAAAATGTTTGCATTTCAAAACTCTTCTGACCAGAAAAATTACTATTTACTTATTTTAAATCTAATCTAATACTTGCAATTTTAACTGAAATATAAACAATATTTTTTTTGTCTCGCAGAAAATCCTTTAATGAAGGCTTGAGAGGTACCACTTGAGTGGTTCCTTCAACCCCAACCCCCTTCCGTGGATGCGTCCATGAACCTGGAGGTGATTATTTAAAAAACAATGATATCATTTCATTTACTAAATAGTATTTCGGAAAAGAAGGAAGAATGATACCATGAACTTTGACCCATGGCCGTTAACATCATGAGTAAGATATGCATAAATGAATAGCATGATATGACTTGAGGATGTTGACTGAAGATACTATTTGACTTATGTATCAGATTCAGAATATGGATCTGGTATTTCATTCAAAGATACAGTCCGGATACATCTACATCTTCAAAGGGAAAAAACGTACTGATAAGTTTTCATGCTTTGTAGAGAACCCACCACGGAACTTCGCACGCGCCTACATTCACGACCAGTTCACGACGGGGTTGGTAATAGCACGGAGGAAGAATAAACGATTTTAGCAACATCTGAAGATAGCGGTAGATAGCAAGCATGAGAATAATTTGCGTATGAGGCAATTTGATGCGAATTTTATTGTTTAGTGGTTATGATGATTATCTAGGAATAGCCGAAACCCAAGCAAGGTTGGCGCGAACAGTTCTTTGCTTACTCAGAAAGCATATGAATGTTTTCACCATTTTCCTAATTGCTAGGACTTAGCGTCTTGTTAGGAGTAGGCGTGTTCCTCAGAAAGTGTGGTGAGTATTTCTCGGATGTCAGTGTTATACTTAGGGCCTGTACTTGTAGCATCATTATTGTACTTCATTCAACATTTTTCCTGTCCAGATTCCTATACAGAAATGAATCAAAGCGCTAGCAAGAATAGGCCAAGTACACCAGATAATCAGTTTCTTTTGAGAGAAACAGTTTCAAAAAATGGATCCACACCGCGAGGAATTAGAAAAGGTACGTTTTTCTTGTTGCTCAAACAAGTAAATTTAGTTACTTTCACTTTAAATTTGTTGTCTGTGTTTTGCCCATTCTTTATGAAAGGTTATAGATATATTTTTCACCTACCAACGTAATTGTAACTTGAATGTTCATTCTATGATTGTAATTAAAGAGTATGTTGTGAATAAATTGAAACAATAAATTGAAATAGTTTTGTTGACTGTTGCAATCTAGCCTTTCAATAGAGTACTTTACTCTATTGTCTTTTACTTGAAAATCATGATTGTTTGAAACATGTCTTTCGAAAACTCACATTAAAATTTTAACAAAAAATGTAACCTGCCATAGTTCAGAATTATTACTCTTTTTATGTAATTATGTCCTTGGTATTATGAAATGTTTCGTAGTACCTGCAGCATGTAAAATAATCAATAAAAGAGTTATTTATTTATTGTATGGTATACACCAGTATGACGTATAGTTTAAGTAATCCATACTCTAAACTATAGAAGTATTTATGTTCTTCACCCAAGGAGATGTTATTTATTATAATGATTATATGAGTACAAAATTTATCATGTATATACTTCTGAATAATCTCTTTGATAGTAGTATTTATTTTATGTAAGAAGAATTTACCTTGGAAGAATTACTCTACAACTAATGTCCATGTTTCTGTGAAATCACTTCAATCTTTACTTATACCTAACTTTTGGATTAATTATTTGCATCTAATGTAGGAATGCTTCTGATCACTGTACTCTTTACAAATTAGTTTTCTAGCAAACTTCATCTATAACTAATGTTGCAGATGAAGTTATTTGCTAGTAATAGGATTATGTTATATGAGTATTTAGTGTTATAGAATTTTTCAGAAGTACATTCACTCGTTAATTTTGTATTCAGGCTAGAGCAATGATTAAAGATTTCTTACTTTTATGAAGCATTGTAAAGTTTTTGGCATGGACACATTTCACATCAATGAGTAAAATTTTATCTCCCTAAATTGTGTGTATTTGTGTAAATCACATTCCTGAGTTATCTGGAAATGGTTTTCCCGATTGCTAAAAAATTGAGAGATGAGTTTGAAATAGTAATGTAAATATGTCACAAGCTAGTTTATAGTGTGAAAACAAAGTGAAATTTCTGATATGGTTTAAATTTTGGAGTCCGTTCAAGTTATTTGGGGTTGGGTGTTATTGTTTCTTTCATGAACTTGAACTAAACACTTCACTGTAATTTTTCATTCTTGGTCTAGTCCTGCAGCTATAAGTTATTTTGGGATTTTATTTATAATTGGACTATTATATAATTTTTTCTCCAAATTTTTGTTTGCTTTATTCTATGTTGCAAATGCAATTTAATTTCCAGTTTCATAGAAGAATAGAGTAACTTCCAATTGTCTGAATTGCTTTTATATTATCTTTGTAAATAAATATACACATTGAGAAAAAACAAGACAACAATAAGTATCTTAGCAACATCCATCCATGCCAGTTTTTTTTGGGATTAAAGAGTGTATCGTTACGTCTTAATGTTAATATTTTCCTTTTCTCATTGTGTGCTGAAAAATAAGTTTTTCACTGAATAAACATCCACCATACTTAACTGGGAATTTAAGGTCAGTATTTGTTTACATTAGCCATTCTCTTTTGTTAATTCTGAACCAGTGATTTATTCAATTTTTTATTGTTATCAACAAACTGGTGTAAATAATTAGTATTAATTAAAACACATACTTAATATTGTTTTTCTAATTGTGCTGTAAATTGTTATTAATCGAAAAGATAAGATTTCTTTCAAATCGTTTATTTCTCCTTTTTTGTGTGTATTGACAGAAGTTAAAACGTTGTCTCAACTTGCCAAGTACGAAGTTTCTTTTTCCATCTTATGATTGGAGTTTTCTTCGAATGTGAATACTACGCGAGTTCCAATTCGAGTACTATTCGCTGAAGTGACAAAAGAAAATAAACCTTACTGTTGAGGTTGCGTGGGCAATGTTGAAGGGAAAAGGAATTAGGGTGGCGCTGGACGTCGTCTTTTAGGATGTTAATGATACGTGAGCGATAAAATGTCAAAATTCGAACCAATAACTGTGTACGGTGGTCGACCTCTCGGTCGATATCTAGTCCCAGATGCCCAGATAGTTCCATCACCACCTTAAATTTTTTTTTTCTTTCGAAAATGCACTGGGGAAGTATCAATGTAGGAAATAACTTCGGCGCGTAAATGCCAGTCTCTATTAGTTTCTGTTAGCCAGCGATTTGAGCTGGGTAGTTTTTAAGGGCGACTCCTCCTCTTTCCGTAACCGGCATCCTAGACTAGAGATTCACTTCGGTATTGTGAACCGCTGTAACTATATATGCTTATCCTCGCACTACACTTGGCGTTGCGTATTTGTGTTTTTGCCAACAAGGCCAGATGTAGAAGAGCTATTTGTCTGTATTCGATGTATTTGCTCTACTGTGCCAAATACACGAACACCCGTATCCGCCCTCTTGTCGGTTTTTAGTCGCACATCAAAGGACTCGAGGCAAATGCTTGCGTGAACCGTCCCCACTTTGCGTGTTTCTCTCAGTTGCGCACGTGATCGCGATTTGTCGATATTCTTGTTCTTTAACCTATATTTTAACTTTTCTTATTCTACAATTTCTTTGGTAAGAGCTGGAACATTTATATAGGATGGAAAAAAGGAACAGTATAAATATTTCTTGAATTATATCAAATCATCCCGTCCATCATTGTTGTAAGAAAACTTATGTGGCATTATTGGGTTATTTGCGTGTTTGGACCATGTGAGGATGTGTTTATAATTACGTCAAATATTTAGCCAAATACAGCATATAAGCTACACAAATATCCCAACGCCAAGTGAAGTGCCAGCATTAGGAGTCCGCGCTTGGACCGTCATTTAATTGATAATTTTAAAAACCACAGACTAAAAATTGTTTTGGTAACAGTTTTTAGAGCAGAATTGTATCTAGTTACTAAACAATTATCATCTGAAGTAATATGGTTTGTGAGCCTTTTTTTGGTGGGATTCAATCAACTGTTTTATCCACCTGAAAAGACAGCAAAACATACAAATTCCTCGTCCTTCGACCGAGTTGTTGTAACAGACCGTAAAGTAGCAAAGAATAGACCGCCATAATTTTCGTTGAAAAGATCCTATTTGAATATGTACAACATTTCCTACTATGAATATTTTTGAGTTTTCTCTTTGACAATGCTGTTATGAATTTCTATTAACACACAGCACATAATACTTTTAGAAAAATTTAAAAAATCGTGAAACAATATCAGGAATTTATATACATTTTCGTAGATTTTACCTCGTTTATTTTTAGCCTTTAGCGTAGGCCACTTGGATTCCCCCCCGCTCTATTTCAATTGTGGAGTGGGAAAGAGAAGGGAGAAACAAAACCAAATAACTGTCATTTGGCCAAACAGCATCAGGCGAAGTCAAAAATATGCATTAAATCCGAGATATTCGATTTTTGGTGATGAGTATCTGTTCGGCGATCGCCGTTAACAGAAATTGCCGTCTGTTTCCTTACTCGAAATATAAATTTATTAAACTCAGTAAACAAACTCATTGATGCCCAATAGTGATTCTTCCTATGAGGTTAAGAATTATTAGGTCCAGTTCAGTATGGCTCAATAATTTAAACGGTAATACACTTAATACTGTGAAAGTACTATAGGGTACTGTTACAACTGTATTCAACAAATTATCCAATGTTTTTAAATAAGTATCTGAGAAAATATCTGAAGTCATTGCGGATTACCCACTGCGTAAAATCGAGAGGCCGAAAATTGGGAGCCAATAATTGTACTAAACACAACCGAGGTAATGCATTTAGTTTAAATCAATTATCAGTATCATAAAGTATTACAATAAAGGTACGGCAACTATTATGTACCCGGTTCAAGAAATCCAACTCGTCCTGAATAGATTATACCACTGGTCGAAAACGACAGGTTTTCGTTTCTCTGCTGAGAAAACACGCTGTGTTCTTTTCAGTAGGAGACCAAGCCTTCTGGCAGAACCTCACCTCGCCCTGGGGAACAACGTTCTCAAATTCTATCCTTTTGTGAAATTCTTAGGTCTAATCTTTGATCAGAGACTGAATTGGATTGAACATCTGACAGACCTAAGAGCAAGAACATTAAAATCTCTGAATTTATTGAAGTGCCTCAGTAGCAGGGAATGGGGCGCTGATCGCTACTCCCTGCACCAGTTTTATCGAGCATTCATAAGATCTCGGCTCGATTATGGCTGCGTTGTATATAGCTCTGCTCGTGCAAGCTATTTAAAGTAGTTGGATAGTGTCCACCATGCAGGAATTCGACTAGTAACGGGAGCATACCGCACTTGTCCCATTCCGAGTTTGTATGCCGAGAGTGGCGAACCATCTCTTTACCTCCGGCGGCAAATCCTCATGCTACGACACTTTTGCCACGTGCAAACTTTACCCGACAATCTGGTGCACAACGCGGTTTTTCATCCTTCCTCTTCTTCCACCCGTTTCTACAACAACAGACTGAGAGCAACCAAACCTTTTGGATATCGCTCCAAACAAATTAAGGAAACCTTGAATATACGCACACCTAATGTCTTACATCAAGGTTTTAGTAAGTCTCCTCCTTGGGCTTTGCACAAACCGAAGATTATTTTCGATCTTCTGCATCATGACAAGAAGAACACTCCAGCTCCGATGTTGAGGGTATACTTTCACCTAATCCTCTACAAACACCGGGTCCCTATATTTACCGACGGGTCGAAGCAGGCTGATGATGTCGGCTGCTCCGTGGTATTTCCCCGTAAGACTTGTGGCTACCGTCTGGGTGACTTATGCAGCGTTTACACCGCTGAGTGTTACGCCATATTGAGAGCATTGCGATCTACAAAGTGCTTCCGCGGATCACATTTCCTGATTTGTTTTGATTCGCTTAGTGCCCTTCAAGCAATCCAGAATATGTATCCAGCTGATAAGCTGATCCAGAACATCCAGGATGTACTTTTCTTACTGCAAAGTGATGGAAAGAACATAATGTTTTGCTGGATTCCCGGACACGTGGGAATCAGAGGAAATGAGGAAGCATACGTTTCCGCAAAGTCGGCATGCCTCAAAAATCGCGTGGATTTCTCCACGATTCCAAAACGAGATCTCATAAATTCCATCAAGTTGAGGATTCTGAGTTTATGGAGCAATGAGTGGTTAGCTGTTGAAAGGAATAAGCTCCGACTTATCAAATCATGTGTTAAGTCATGGAGCAGTTCCTGTAGACCAGCCCGGCGCGACGAGGTCTTGCTGACCCGCCTGCGCATAGGACATTGTCCTCTCACTCATAGGTATCTCTTACTACTTGATGATGAACCTGTGTGTGAGGAGTGTAGCTGTTCTCTGACAGTGCGTCACCTACTAACTGATTGCAGAAGATACTCAAATATACGGAGACAAATTGGTCTGGCTGCAGATTTACCAACAATTCTTGGAAATGAAACGGTTAATGTTAATAAACTATTGAATTTTATGAGTAGATCGGGGCTCCTCCCACAAGTTCTCGGGAGGGTTTAAAATTTGCATTCACTTTTCATCTTTACTGTCTTCTTTGTTTTCATCGTTCGTTTCTGTAATTCGAAAATATAATATTTAAAAATTGTTTTCCTTTTTTGTGATATAATGTATTGGTATTCTGTTTTCTTTTCTTTTCTTTCATCTTTGTATTTAGATATTTGTTGAATTCAGGAGGGTTTTTTTAGTGGGTATGGTCGAGATATTCGGCGAGTCCCACACACGGAGAAGAGTCATTACGGCTTTTCTCTATGGTGCGAAACTGCATTTATTACAAATGTATTACAATTTTAACCATATTAACGACAACTGAGTCCTACCGGGCGTTCGACCTACTACCGACCAGTGCTCAGTCAAAAAATATTGTGCTTCCTAAAGACAAAAGACGAACTTTAACAACCATTATATCTTTATCTTTACCTTTAATTAATAAAAACAAATCTTACCAATAAAAAATATAACGAAGTAAATTTTAAAATTTACGTCCATAATTTTTGGAGCCACATATTGCTGGCAATTTGTGCCATTTAAAGTCTCGAATTTTACTGTACTTTTTAAACGTTGTACGACGTCTGTCTTAATCTTCATATTAAAATCGCGGTCCCATTTATAACTGACATTTCAATATTTATATCTTGTGAATGGAAACAGTCGTGAAGGAAACCATATATTTCGTACGAGATACACAAATGGAAGACAAAAGACTCCTTAATGTCTGATTTTTTTATTGGGGCTTTAGGGCTCGCCGACATCGAGGTCATTAAAGCCTTGACATTTTTGCACAGGTAGGGAAAATACTGTTACGCACTAGGGAGACTCGATCATACTCACTAAAACCCTCCTGAAATACCATATATCCAAACACTAAGAAGACAGGAAAAGACTGACAAAAGTTGCCTTGAACATTGAAAATAACGAAAACCAAGAAAGAAGTAATTTTAAAGAGATATGAAAATTTAAAGAAAAGGAAAAAGAAAGAAGTTTGTAAATCCAAACCCTTAATGTCTTGAGAACCCAGATAATTTGTATGGTCTGTGGCGTTTTTTCATGGAGCTATTACTGTATCAAAGCAGACTGTTGTGCACGAGAGAGCCTGTTGTCATTTTTATTCGGCACATTGGCTTCAGTCGGTCAAAGATGTTGGGGAGGGGAGAACTGAAAAGGCGACGAACCTGAACTATTGAATTCTTAGACGTATTTTGACAGGGTAACGAAATGTCCGTTTTGTTGTAGCTATGTCGCAAACACCCCCTCCCCTAAAAAAATGTAAAATCAGATCCCTTTTGCTACATTTGTACGAAATTATTTCGCCTTATTTTTGTACTAATTCGCTATGAAATTAATTCTAAACCGGATATCGCAACTCTGCACACACAGGTCTCATTACATTTTGAAAGGAAATGTGCAACATACTTCTCGACCCGATTATATAATGTTACGTTACGTTCTTGTATGTATAGGAAATATATCATGTTAGTCAGTCATATTCCGATTCATAGTTACGGCAGATGATGGAAATGAGAAATATGTCGTCCCAACCGTGTCGTTTATGTCTTGCGAAAATGGGTGTATATCTCATGATGGATGATTTCGTCCATTCACTTTCCTTCCTTATTTTATAACCTACTTCGAATTTCCGATAAGCGAGTCGGTGGGTAAAGCGACGGCTGACCGGACGACTGGGATTCGATCCCCGGTAAGGTGTGGGAATTTTCTACAACGTCCAGACTCACCCTAGTCCAACTCTGCCTACATAAAATCGGTGCCCGATTTCTCCGGACGTCAAACCGACCGGAGCGAGATTTTGAATATAGGCTTAGTAATTGCAGAGCTCTACCTTCCGTGAGCTCACACCTAGGGGCCTATTTTGGGACTTTCGATTTTTGTCGAGGTATTGTCACCCGCTTTTTCATTTATTTTCGAGAGTTATGAGGAATGTGTTCAATTTACGATATAATTGGTGGGTAGAAGGGGTCTGTCAGACTTGTCCTGCAGAGTTGTTCCCTAGTGATATACCTTCGGGACCGTCCATAAATTACTAATCGTATCCTTCGTGGGTGGGTGGGTGGGTGGGTGAGGGGAAAGGGAGCCATAGCCTTGGGTGCTACATTATTATTTTTACAATAATTTTAATACTTATCATTTTGCAACAATTTTTTGTGCATGTTGTCAATCATAGGAAAACATATGTAACAAATAATTTGTTCTTGTTACTATGTTCTCGTTTATTGCATTTATGTTTGTGTGAACTATGCTTGGCCTCTAATTTAGTAAACATACTTTTCAACTTGATATATTGGCAAGAAAAATGAGAATTATTCTCTTAGATAGCAAGTATGCGAGTATGACAACATATATGCTTTCATTTTGTGAGAATAATTGGAAAAGTGAAATGATTCTTCCAGTGGTGAATGTTCCCATCAACTATCTTTTAAAATGGTGAGATGACTAGAACAGAATCTTGGAAAATATAGATTTCGCCTCATTGTCTGCATGAAAGTTAAGAAATAGACACTTCACTTTTTCTAGACTTAAAACGAATCCAATATTTAATATAGTTTTAAATTATAACAACAAATATTTTCATCAAAAATATAATGAAAAATGACTTATATTACACTACCAAAATTCAAATTCATTGTTTGTATGAAAATGTGAAGTTTCTGATGTAATTGGGGGGTAGAGGGGTTCTGTCAGACTTGTCCTGCAGAGTTGCTCGCTAGTGATATACCTTCAAAAACTACATATTTTCATGTCAAAATATTTGAAAATAAAAATAATTTCAAATTTCCCCAAAAAGTAAGATTTCCTATATTAAATTCTGTTCAAATATTAACCCCTTAATGGCTGAAATTTGGCATGGCTCATTTGTTTTGCTTTCTGAACTGATTTTAAGTGAGGGGAGTACAACAACTTGAACTTAAAATTTTTAATGGACATCCTAATACATTATATAACAATTGTATTTCTGTGATAGTTGTTTTCCACACTTCATTCTTTTCTATCTGTATTTTTAAGATATTTAATAAATTTTAGCATTGTGTCCAGTTGTTAATTATTTATTCTGTTTACATTTTGTATTCCTGGTAAATAAACACGTTTGACTTTTACATGTGTTTTATTATTTTTTTCACAATTATTGGTTTAATTGATATTCATTTTTCACATGTATACTTGCATAAGTTTACATTTTATTTTGTTTTAATTTTCAAATTTTCTGAAAATTCTAATTTTATTTCTAACTTTACTTTATTAAAATTTTGGGCAGAATAGTATTAAAGTTTGTATTTTTTCTACAATTTTATTTTTTTTATTTCTATTATCCCAGACGACTACCCAGTGCCCTTAATGACTAACATGAAAATGACTTTAGATGATTATTTCTTGTTTTAAACAACTGTCAGGGATTCAAGTTTTTAAGCGAATGAAGATTTAATTTACTCATTTAAATTCACTGTTTAATCTCCAAAATATACAAATTGCTAGCTTCTATTGCATGCTATACCATAAATACTTTCATATTCAGCAATATATTTAAAAATAAGATTTTTGTCTTTTTAAAGTGTGAAATGCCTTTAAATTTGTTTTTGTACATTTTTAGGTACAGATTTCCATGAAAAGCAACCTCTTTTTGACCGTCCCCCTACTGAACCTGTTAAATTGACTCCAGCATGGGAAGAAACTAATCTTCCCAATGATGAGCTCAATTTTAAAGGAATTACTATGGAACAGGCAGACTTGGAAATCAATCCCCCGATTGATTGGTAAGGTTTTTAACATTGAAGCTAAGAGATAATAATGATTTCCACACCATGAAGTTAGAATATCTCCAATAAATGCAGAAAAGATCTTACTTCGTATTTCGTGAGGGTTTTTCTTTTCAAAAATATATTGATATAATATCAGTGCATCATCTAACACACTGTCCATGAGGTTACTTAACGCTGAAACTAATACCTATTAGGTATTATCACTGCTATATGAGATCTCCATTTGACCAATATTTCCAGAGAGCTTCTTTGGATATTTGGTGTTCGTAGTGCCAAAGAGGTAGCACAGGTAATCTGGTAATCTCCATCATGTCCAAGACTATTTTTTTTTTTTTTTTTATGAACCCCCCCCCACACACACTAAAATGTGTCTGTATCTGCCCCTGATCTCCATTGTAGAAAACTAGGCCAGTTCCAAAACTTGGTTAGTTCCTTTTTCTGTGATTTCAATTGTTGGTTTAAATTCCAAACAAAGAAGAGCTTTATTAAACAGTCACTCTTAGTATATATTTGATTTTTGAAAACTATTGTTTGTCAAATAAGGGTACATTTCTGGTTTTCATGAAGTATTTGTATTTTTAATTATTATTTTTATATAGGGGGCCTATTAATTTAAAGTAAAAATACAACAAGACATTCCAATGCTATTTCTTTATTGGTATGCTTGCTCCTTTATATCAATCCTCCTAAATTATTTAGGCATATGTCACAGCTTGGCTAGTTTTGATATTTATTTAAATTTACTGTTGTGTCATTCCATTGGAAATCAACCAAAATAAATTAATTTTCTCATCCATCACACAATTTTTCTTTTTTTATATTCTTCAATACCAGGGAGATCATATGATGAAAGAAAGAAAATGGTGTTTTCATTCCTTAGTTTTAATTTTTTTTTCTGTTAAACGTTTGACTTTTAGTGAATCGTTTATGGAGTTATTTCAGGATTCTATTATTGTTAAAGGGTTTGTAAATAATTTTTTATACTAACATTCATGATTCTGATTGATATAATGTTAATTGTTATACTTAAAACCAAATAAATTAAATTTTTCTACCAAAATAAGTTAATAGATTTGTTTGATAATTTTTTTAAAGGCTGAAACAGGAGATCAAATATTTTTGACATTAAGTACTTTTAATAAAGAAAACATATTATAGTCTTCACACAATTATCAGTTACAATCTCCATTCTTAGTAGCAATTGTTAGAGGCTGCTGAGCTAGTAGAAACAGGCTTGATGCAATTCTGAAATGTAATTGTAGAGTAGGTGGCTACCTTTACTTCCTTTCACTCAGGTCTAGGCATCTTTGATGTAGCATTGTTGTGGACTACAATTAACAGAAAACACTTCCACTGATTCAAAGGAATTAATACTTTAGTAGTTTCTGATTGCTTAAAAAGATTGCTTTAGAGAATAAGCTACTATAGTATTGCTTGTTTCTCTATGAAAAGAAATAATTTATTGAAATAACTGTCAGATAAAATGAAACTCTATTACGTAATGATGCAGTGAATTTTGAAATGAAGGAAATTTTGATTTTTTAGTTTTTCTCTAAGCAATTGGTTCTGGAACTGGAATGGTGGTTTTATGTCATCAATTCTTGCTGATAACTGGTGATTACAAGAACCTGAACTGATCCATGCCTACATGTATTGACTATAGTGTGTGTTGTCTCTTTTTTTGTCTAAAGTCTGATTTAATGTTGAGGGCTCTGATTATGTTCCGCTTGTGNGGGGGGGGGGGGGGGGGGGGGGGGGGCTGTGCCTCTCCCAAACTATTTTAAGTTATAATGAAAGTACTGTGTATAATGTTGTTTTTTGATATTTGTTAATACATTAATAGCTTGAATTACACATTTGAACAAATTTAAATAATTTTATGAGCATATGATTGTAAAGTTAACATCAATAAATTTTTATTGAGAAGTCTGGGCACCCTCTGAAATAAAATTCTTACTCGTGGACTGCTGATGTGTAAAGGATGTATCAAAGTGAGCCCAGAGGTAAGAAACCTCTGGGCTCACTTTGTTTGGATCCACAAATTTTCTTATTATACAATACTTGTGGATAACAGGTTATTCCTCATCTTTATGAGTTAAGTTTTGATGTTTCAGCAGGAAACTGATGCGTTTTGGTTAATGATTCCACCGAACTCGATGACATACATCTAATGTCAGTCACTCCGGATTACATTCTCGACATGGCCTGAAAAAATTTGTAGCTTTTCACTTCTATGTCGCAGTTCATATAGCTGTTACTACTGAAAACTGAACCCTCCTCCTCTCAGTCTCCTACTACTCCTAGTATCACTAACTCATACTGTTACTAACTACTTCTACTAACATCTCCATGTGTGCCAAGTTGTTGTTAAACCCAGTAAACGGGTCACCTAGCTTCTACCACCCACCTCCTACCATTTAGATAAGCTTCATTAACTCTCTTGTGGCTCAGGTGTTAGCGTTCTTGCTCTTCACCACGTCATCCTGGATTCAATTCCCGGTGGGGCCAGACAAAATTTGTAGCTTTTCACATTAATGTCCAGTTCTACTGAAAAGCAAACCCCCCTTCTTCTATCCACCTCCTACTGCTCCTAGTATCAATAACTAACTATTACTAACTACTACTAATCCCTCCACATGGGCCAAGTTGTTGGTAAACCCAGGTAACCGGCTCACCTACTAACAAATAGCCTACCACACAACTCCTATCTCCTATCGCTCCATGTTGATAGCTTCAATAGCATGCTACATTTCCCATTTATAAATACTACATAGGGAAGGGGGATGATGTTAGTCAATCCACTTCCACAACCTGTCATTGAACAGAACAACTGAATGCAGATTGTGTGTGAAGGAGGGAGAGAAAGTTATGTTAGTAAAAATGGCACTGGAAACTTGATACTGCAGATGATGATTCTGCAGAATGTTGGTTTCAAAAATTTTCGAGAAGGATAATTTTGACTCCTTTGACTGTCAAACTTTGATAAATTTCTTTGATTTCTTGTGAATAGATTTTGAAGTCACATATGAGATTATTATTTGTGGTAATACTTTTCCACGTTGCATTAGCTCTGTGGGTAATACCCAGCAGTGTATGGCATCATTTCAATCAAATCCAAACTAATATGTGGATTGAATGCCAGTATATCTTTTATCGAAGCTTGATCTAGCTCTCCCTGGCAGTATCAGTCTTCAATGCATTCTTCTACTTGAAACATCTTGTTAGTAATTAGACCAATGAATTAGGGAGATGAGATGAGAGTTCAAGTGGAAGAATGAAGAGGGTTTAGGAACTATCCTTGGAAGGTTCTTCTACTGATAGGAATGTTCCCAGAAACCCAAAAATGGTTTAACCCTCCAATCTTCCATTACATGTCTCAAAAAATTCACACAGTATTTATGCACTGAAACTGCATACACATCTCCAGTAATTCATGAAGTCTAAAAAAAAGGTGAATTCTTTTTTCTTCATTGCTTGCTTGATTGGAGTCAGCGTAGCTTAGTTTATAGTGCTGTACTGCTGGCTCGACAGACAGGATCCAGTGTCACAAAGGATATAGGAGATATTTACTCCTGTTTCAACATCTTAGGCTGACACTGACTCACTTGGCCTTCTGTAAAGTTGTCCATCCTGGGAGTCTAAGAAGTATCAGAGAATCCTCATGGTTAGGAAGACAGAACAGGATGGGACAGGTTAGGAATATCCTTGAACATCTCTCGTTTCCATCCTACATCCAGGCTACTTTTATAAGCTTTGTCTTGGTTGGGGGAATTGCTAGACTTTTTTGTTCTTTATATATATCTTCTAATATACTTGTAGAATATCTTTTCCTTGTTAGTAATTGTATTGTCAAACCTCCTGCTTGATGATTTTGTACTGTGACAATCCTATATCAAGAGAAAACAGTCTCTGCATGATTCCAAAAGTCTGATAATGTTTGGTTTCTTGTTACGTTATCTCCTGTTGCTGGAAGTATCTTGATTAGTCCACCTTTATTTGTGTAGCTATTGTGTCCCTCCCTTCTTTTGATTTGTGTTTTATTGTTCTTTGCATCAATTTAACTATTTCCAGCCTCCTCAGCTTGGGTAAAATTTATTGTTGATGATGTTTGCTTCCATTTGTTGCTAGCAGCAAGTTGTTTCGAGTTGTGATGCAAAGTGGAGGTATTCCAACTACTTCATGATATGGCTCCAAGATATTGCTCTCCATGAGTTCTCAAGCTTTTCTCTTGGAATTGACTTGCAAAGCAACATCTCATCAGAAACTGACCATCTATTTAGTGAGAGGGGTGTTTCAAAATTTGGACAATTTCTATTTCTTCACTAGTCATTCATATTGGAGTTATCTTGTTAGCTTTTCTTTGTAGATACAACCAGTATGTCATGTGTCTAGAGTTTAATTTTAAGTGCTCAAAATACTTGAAAAAAGTAAAACCAATAAATCATGCTTTTATTTTTTTCATGATTTGAAAGTTTTTGAAAGAACTGGAGGAGCACACTTTTCTGCACAAAGTTTCTTGTTGCTGAACAGATATCAGGTGTCTCATCAGTTGATTTAGATTTTATAATTTAATTTTAAGCAAATTTAGTGTATTAGTTCTGTACTGCAGAATTTTTCATAAATTTTGTTCTTTTGACTGGTGACCTCTCTATGAAGAAAACCTACCAGTATATGAAATAAAAATTGCAAACTTTTATTTGCATGCTGTTGCTAAAGTCTAGGCTCAGACTTGTTTTCCATTTACAATAGATTGTCCTTGAAAAAATATTTTAAATCTATGAATTTTTCAAAAAGTTGTGTATTTTTTCTCCCCATAGTGTAACCTGTGTATCTTTTGATGTACTTCATTATTTTTAAATTAAATAAATAAATAAATTTATTGTCAAAAAACAGTACAAACTGCGTATGACCACGTGGAGGGAAAAAAAACTAATTTACTCTCCGGAAGCAAGCAAGGGACCATCCCATCAATTCCGATCAAGGGCCCTAAGGCAGAGGCGGATTCAAAAAATTCAGCAAAAATTCCTAGATAAGATAAAAAGTTAGCTGCGAGTTATAATACTAATAGAATGTCAATATGTTTGTAATTTTAAGCAAAAAATTACATGTAAGTTATTATCGAACTATAGATTATTCTGAGTATAGTGCTTAAAAATTGAAATAACACTAAATTCACGATTTATTGTTACAATAGACCCGCCCCTAGACAAAGCCTAGAGAACCTGTATGATAAATCCACCTCTACCCGAAGGAAAACCGGAGAAAAACCCGGGCCAGGATTTTTAGATGTGTGCATGATTTGTGAACCTGTATTTATTTTATAAGCTTCAAGAGAAACTTCATAGTATTTCTGCTTGCCATATTTAACGTCTAATATCCCTTAAAGCTTTTAAAAGTTTCAATTAATGCTGGTGCAACATAAACCATATTATTCAATTCATGACTTAAATCATGGTTATTAAAACCATGATTATTAAAATCATTTATTTTTTAAAACTATATTTTAAAATTCTTTTAAAATGTTAAAACAAAGTAAAAGAGGAAAATTATACTTATTTGAGAAATATATTTAAATTAAATACACATGATAATAAAGGACATAAAATATTTTGTATAATCTTCTACACGTATAATGAGTATACAAAATTAAATGACCTTTTTAAAGGAACTGTCGGATTAATTCGAACTTTAAACTTGTAGAAACAACAACCAACTGTGAACATTAAGATTGAAATGTTGTGAGAAATTTTGTTTCTTCTATTTTTTCTTAGAATGTATGAGAATTATATGATGCTTCTCCCATTGAAAGGGCATAATTTGATACTGGTTGAGGTGGAACGTGTGTGACCACATTGTTGTTCAGTATTGAAGAAGGTTTAAAAAAAAGTCATTCAAAATCAAATATAACAAAATGTGTTCTCTCTGACATCTTTGTTCTCAATATGATGGAACAGAGTAATTAGTTTTTATAAATTAAATTAGTGAGTTCCTTTTCTTAGATCATTTGTGTTATGTAGATAGGGGCAATAATAGAAATTAACATCTTGAAGAATTTGCAATAATATAATGATTAGTTTGAAAACTGGTCACTCAACAAAGAATCATTTTTGTTTATACTATAAATTAATTGACATAAAATAAATATTCATATAAATAATTAAATGAATATATGAGTAAAAATCTTAACTAAATCAAAAAATTATTAACTAAGTTAAAAAATATGATTTATTTTTATTTTTACAAAATTCCTGATTTTTCCAGCCCTAGTTTGAATGACTTCTTAAGTTAAATATTAATAAAGTTTTGTATATTGATGGTTTCTTTTTTTCTTCCAGGGGTAAACTGGTATATTTAACATTAATTCTACATGGAGTGGGAACTTTATTGCCTTGGAATATGTTCATTAATGCCCATGCGGTAAGGACTTCAAAGTATTAGAATGATTGATATTAAGAAAGTAAATTTTTTTTCAATTTTGTTTTCTAATGTGAATGCATGTATTATTCTTGTGTTAGAAATGGTTTATGTGATACTTCATTGTTAGTTTTAATTATCATTCAATCAGAGAAACAGTTAATATTGTTTAATGCTGAGAAGGACAGTGTATTATATCACCTAATATAATTTCTAAATTATTAATGAAAAGCTTTAAAGAGAATAGAATAAATTTTTCCTTACTTTGTTTTATCTCCTCCTCCTCTTGCTCATACCCTTTTCCCTATTTATCCCTACGACATGTCCTTTTATTTATTACTCTCCTTTCTCACACCGTTTCTGCAACTTCGAGAGTATGCAGTACCACAGTGACACCATGACATTGTGTGCATTTGAGTTTATCACGCTAGTATAAAGGTTGATGCTTGTTCTTTTGTATAACATATTAATTTGTAATTAAAGTTACTAATTCTTATTCTTTTTCTATTCTTTTCAGTATTTTGTTGATTTTAAGCTGAAACCACCTAGTGCAAACAGTAGTGATCCGGCAACTGATATTTATCAGTTACGTTTTATGAACTATCTTACTTTTGCTGCACAGATCCCAAATGTAGTTTTCAATTGGCTTAATGTATTTGTACAAATAGGGTAAGTCACATTTTTGCCAATGATGCTTATGGGGTGATTTATACAAATACCATTATTTTCAATATTGTTTCACTTGTGTATAGACACTGAGGGTGTAATAGATGAAGTATTGTAACATTTATATGATTTGTTTATGATGAAAGAAGTCAGGAATGTAGCTTCTCTTGCTTGATAGGGATGTTATATTTGAGTTATGTTTATACTCAACAACAGAACGACAATAGTGAATTCTGCATATTCTTCTTCTGTGTGACATTGAAGATAGAATGGGTCAAAAACTAAAGTAACTAACATCCATTGTAGTTTTAGTGATATGAATGGTTAATTTATTTAATTATTAATATTTTCATCAGACAGTGAATGTGCTAATGCCAGTGATTTACTTAATATGTACATTTTCCTGTTACATTGAGAAATATGATACCCAGATATTTTGATACTGATAAAATGGCCATGTGGAGGTTGAATGGATAGAATTCATGGTGTGGAAAATTTTGAGCAGTCCATTTGCAAGCTGATATTCAGTATCATTACCATTCTTTCTCAATGTAAAGAATTGGATACTTGCATACATTCACCGTTATATTGTTTAATTAAAAGTAATAATAATTTCAAATCTTTGTCAAAAACTGCATGTTCTAACAGTGCCGTAAGTTGTTTTTTGTGCCTCATTGAAGATCTGGGATGACAAATGTATGCTTCTTTGTGTCAAGTACTCTTGTTCTTGACTACATTCGTGAAGCATTCACATGCCAATTTTACTCATTAGTTGTTTGTCATTGGTTAAGTGTGATTTACTGTCATGAACTTGGACTTGCATAGTTCTAAAAAAGAATATTTTTCATGGATGTAGTGAATTGGCAGTTAAATGTCCATCAAATCATCAGGTAGTGGAGTGTTATTTTATAAAATGGGTGATATGAAATTATCCAAAGAAAAGTGCTAATCGCACTATTTATGGGTGAAATATATTTTGGAAGAAGCCGAGAATTCCAACTAGGACTATGTTAAAAACTTGTCAAATTGCACTAGGTATGGAGGAACCTCCAAAAGTTCTGAAGGGACCTCCAAAAGTGTTTGAGGATATCTCAAGGTTTCTTCGAGTTCTGTACAGGAGAGTTAACATCCCTATAGCCTAACATCCCTAAAAAGAGTTCAAATCCCTACATTTCATTGCATTCACCAAAGTTTTTGAAATGATGGAAATTGAAGAGAATAAAATCTTGCAGCAACTGAGGCAGCCAGGGCAGCTTGGTTGCTTAGCTGAAGAGGAATATAGCTGAAAAAGAAAAATTGAGTCAAAGATATCAAGACAAAAAATCACTCTTGAGTGAAATATTCCTCTACTGCATCTGCATCTTTGTCAGTTATTCATGTGGCTGATCTTGGTGACTGACTGAGTTCACCTGATGCTGCTGCTAGTTCACCATTAGTGTTTTCTGAGATCATGTAGACCTGAGTTACTGCAAAATGAAACATGAAAGTTTTCATCACACCAAAGTTAGTAGCAGCTTTAGATAGGTTCATTTGAGCATAAAGGGCTCAGTTCTCGTTCTTCAAGTTAAATTTGAGACAAGGGAACACAATATTCTTAAATAAGTCTTCTATCCAATGAATCAGATCATGAAACGGAAAATAACATGATGGAACCATGTAAGTTGACTTGGAAAATTAGGTTCCAGTTGTTACAGTTTGCAGTGATGGTTAATTCCTACCACAATACACAATAATTGATTGTAACGGATGTAAAGAACAAATTCTAGCTACTCTTAGACTGGAAAAATATATTGGGTGATGTTGAGGTATAGACAGTATTTCCAAAAATCATAAAAGAAAGCATTCAGTAGGGACAGGAAAAATGCTAGATTTGTTAGGCTAACTTTAGCATTTAACTTATATTACCATATTGCAAAACAAATTAAACAGCGTTTTCAAGTTGCCATTATATATATTTGCTGCTATGGAGCTGAAAAGCTTTCTGCAAATTAATATGACAAGAATTTGCAAACACAGTATAATTTGCAACGTCAACAGCCAGGTGAAAATCGCGACGGACCGGGACTGGAACCCAGGACCTTCTGCTCTGACTGCAGGTGTGTACCACCCGCCTCGACTCCCAAGTCTGTATGCAACTTGTTGACATTGCCAACACACCTCCATGAGAAGGTACTTGGAAGTTGTGAGTTAACAGTATAATTTGTCGTACTTTGACGAAGTGTTCCATACCTCACCATTATCATCTACCACAAAACTATGCTGTACATTCAACATGTGCTAATGTCATGAGAGGAAGACAATATTTCATATATAAGCTTTTAGGGGCAAATAGAAAAAAATTGCAAGGGTATTCGTATTACTTTTACAAAAATATTGTTTTTCCCCCAAATAGGGGACACCCTACTGTGAACTCTTCCATCATTTCCTTTGTAAACTGGTGATAAGAGGTACAAATGAATGAAGTGTGATGGGGTCTTGTTGCAATTGAAATAACAGATCAGCTTCAGGTATCTGGTACATACGACACAACAGCCAATTACTAATATGGGTACATTTTAGATCTTCTCAATTACAGTATTTTATGATTAATATTGTATGTCATTGGAAGTACAGCAATTATTCATGTATAAAATACATCTTTTTTTACACTTATAAGTCTAACAGGTGGTTCTTAATAATTGTATATTTTCTCGTTTTTGACCTTGTTCTTTTCATTTCCTACATAATTTCCATCAAATTACAAGTGATGAAATAATTTCGTTAAGTTGTTTGTAGTCTTAGAGTAAAAATTTTACTTATTTTTGTTCTAGTGGCAATTTGACTTCACGAATAGTCTGGAGTATATTGATTGAAGCAGTGCTGTTTATATTTACAGTAGCTTTAGCAATGACTGATTCAACTGATTGGAGAGAGACATTTTTCTGGTTAACTATTGTGACTGTTGTATTCATTAATAGTAAGTGATTATGACATAGTGGTAACAGAGACATATACTGTGAAGATAAGCATGGATTATTATTTTATTTTTAGTGGCTAATGGGGTGTATCAGAATACTGTGTTTGGAATGGCAGCTAAATTACCTAGCAAGTACACAGGTGCTGTTATTCTGGGTTCAGTAAGTAAACATTGTATTACAATTCTTGGAGTTTGTTATTTTAGATAACCACAGCATCTTGTGGTAGATTGTTATTTTTTTTTTGTTTACAGAACATAAGTGGAACTTTTGCATCAATAATAAATCTTGCTGCCAGGATTGCATCGCCAAGTCCTCGCACAGCTGCTATATACTATTTTATTACAGCGCTGTTTGTGTTATTGGTGTGCTTTGATACATACTTTGCCCTGCCATTAAATGTAAGAAACTTTGAAATTATTGTTGTTTGATTCCCTGTAAATGTTTAATAATATTTGTTTTGTTTGGTTTTGAAGAGATTTTATCGATACCACGAATTGCAAAGTCAAAAGGCCCAGCGGAAGAAACAGCAAGAAGATGCTAGGAGAGGGATATCTCATACTCCATACGGCTTGATTTTCAGAAAATGCGCTTTACAGCTCTTCAATGTGTTTTTTATTTTTTTTGTGACACTTACTCTTTTTCCAGTTATTCTTTCAAGTAAGCATTTTTTCCTTAATTTCATATATTACTGTTAAATTAAAGTTTCTTTAATCAACGATTTTTAATTTTGATTGAAATAAAGTTTTATTACCATTTTTAGTTCTTGATCCTTGATATAAACTATATAAAGGAGGTTCTTGAGGGAAGGTCAAACTTGCTAAATTAAATCACATATGAAAATGTGATTTAAATCACTTATGAAAGTGTGATTTAATTAAAGAAGTTTGACTTATCCTCAAGAACCTTCATAAAGTTTTATTAAGCATTTGAACTGAAATTTTTTTATTATGTAATTGTGAATATATGACATTTTCCCCCTAGGGGTGCAACGCTCCAAGGAATCCTTCTTTGTTCCTGAAGATTATTATGTTGATGTTACATGCTTTTTAACATTCAATGTTTTTGCTATGCTTGGTAGTCTTCTTGCTACTCTGGGTTCATGGGTAAGCAAAAGGAATTCTTCACATTTTAATAAACTAATTATTCAATTTTACTAATTTATTGAATGATGCTTCTTTTACAGCCGTCTCCAAAATATCTAGTAATTCCTGTTGTTTTACGAGTCCTATTTATTCCATTTTTCTTGTTTTGTTACTACAATCCAACTCAGGAACGAAACTTAAGCACTGTTCTTATACAAGAAGACTATGTATATTGGATCGGAGTTATGTTTATGGCAATTACTAGTGGTTACTTCAGTGCTATAGCAATGGAGTATTGTCCAAGGTTGGTCTATCTATTTTTGACAGTTTTGCTGTATGGTAAATTTTGTCATAATTAATCCAGAACTTGTATTCTAAATTTTGACAATTTTTACCTGTACATTAAATTATGAATTGTGTGTTTTGTTGCACTTTCTATGTAATATAGTTGATGACTTACCAATTTAATACTTGAATATATTTGTCTAAGCACTATGCTGTAATGCACCCTCATCAAGTTTAAATAACATACGTAAATAATACAATTTTTATATGAAATATAAATTATTTTACAGCATGAAATACAATTTTAGAACTAAAAGTTCTAATAAACCTTGTTATGGTTATCTAAAATGGGTAAAATTAATTTAATATCTGTTTTGTTATAAACTTTCACTCATGTGAATGAGGAAAAATTTTTCACTTGGGGAATTTTAAATCTCCGTAAAATATCTACTAAATATTATTTTTTATGTCTTCAAAATTTTGGCAATATGTTCCTAATTTGTTGTCATGGTGTCTGGTGTTGTGAATGTAGTGAGAGGGAGTGGTTTATTTTGTTTCCTCAATTACTGATAAATGGTTCAAAACAAAACTTGGGACTTTTTGGAGTGTGGTCTAGTAATGCTGAATACTGACCATTTGGTACCGTGTGAAATAGAGTTTTAACTATGACAATTACATGATTTACTTGTGGAAAGCCATTTCCATTTCCTTGAGATATGCATTTTCTATTATTAATGATGATAATACTTTAATCTAAGTATTTTTAGGTATTCTGAAGTTCTGTGCTGCAATAATGGTTGGAGAAAAGAGATATTTTAATAGAATTTGTCTCATTTCCCCTCAGATTTACTGTTCAATATTTTGAATTTTCATAGAGTGTAGTGAATTTAAAAATATTTGAAAGACACAAACTGAACATTGAAAGGTTCCTCAAAAGGAACAAGGTTTTAAGTGAAGTATTGTGTTTGAAAAATTGTATATTATTTTATTGTAAACAGGAGTCCATGCACACAGTTCACAAGTGAGGTAGAATGGTTACAAAGAGATATATAAGAAGAATAGAAAATATATTTGACACTCCATTGAGACATTGAAATATGTATCACTTATACCTGAATATAACCTCACTAACATGCCTCTTAAATAGGGAAGTAGGGTTCTCCAGTTAATTCATGAATGTTGGATTATTATTGAATTATGAGCTATATTTGTCATTACAAATGAATCATTGAGACTTGCTGTTCTTAAGGAATACCTTAGAATTTTAGTTATGACTTTATTGTGTGGAATAGCTTAAAAATATTGTTCTTACAGTTTTTGAGTTTGGGACTCATTTATGCTTTCCATAGTTAATACACCAAGCACAATTTCACATTGTTAAATATGATTGTTGTAATTTGTTATCCTTTCACTTGATGAGTCTAAGAATGTTCATGAACTGTTATTGTATTTTCAATGATTAGCTTATTCCCTTGTGAGTACATGAAAGATGATGAGAAACATTAGGTTGAGTTACTTCAAATTGGCTTGATGTTGCTCTTCCTCACACATTTAAAGGAAACTTACCCACTAAAAGGCAAGACCATTGAAATCTTTTTCAGGTGGTGGTGGCCACCTTGAATACAATGCGAGATTCATTTTTTCTTGTTCTTTTTATATTTGTCAGGACTCTATAATGTTAAATTGAATTTTTTAAAAATATTTTGAGCATGTTAACAGTTGATGCATCTGTAAAAGTGCAGAAGTTTAGAGTTCTTTTTTAAAAGTAGGAAAGAAAATAATAGTTCATATTATGCTCAACACATGAACTAGAAAATTTCTGCTCTTTGAAAACAAGACAACACTTTCCTGCATCTATTTTTAAATTATTTATAATTTTAAAAGAATTGTTGATGAGAGTAGAGGCTATTAATATGGTTTAGGTTAATAGAATTATTTGAAGACTTCAATAAAATAAGTTGTCACTCTTCAATAAATCACTCTAATATGTTAATTGGTTATACCCACACATCAGTATTCCCATGAGCAACACAATTTTCCATAGCATCACTTTTTAGGTTATAAAGAATCCAACCAGTATAACTCTGTTGTAAACTATTGCAAAATCATTCTGTGTATTCTATATAGTATTCTGTTCCACTTTTCCCAGGTGCGTGGAACCCCAGTATGCTCCTACAGCCGGAATGCTTGCTGCAGCTTTTCTGATAACAGGAATATTCTCTGGAATTGTGTTCAGTATGGCTTTTCCAGCCATAGTTGAAATAATTTTCACATAGTTTGCAATACCCTGAAGTTCATATAAAAATGTTGGTTAGGCTTAGGTCTACAAAACAATCTGTTTATTAAAGTGAGATTTAAGATCATCTTTGTGTATCTATTATGATTGGGAATTGAAATTTCCAATGGGTCTGAACATTATTTTGAATGTTCAGGTATTACAATTCCTTATGGAATTAATGATATTATCTCAGGAAAATAGACAATTTTTCTTAATATCATTTTAAACTGCAAAACTGTTGAAAGCTTTTTGAAATAATTTTCTTAGCATACATTACATGAAAAATGTTTTTGAGAGAGCAAAATAGCTGTTTGAAGAGGGTAATAGTTGATGAGAACTATACTATGTTCTTCAAAACAAACAAACTAACTGAAACAATCATTATTCATATTTATGTTAAATGAATGATTGAGGCAGTCTTGTTAAGAGGAATCAGAAGTTAAAATGTCCATTCTATATTCAAGAATTTGTATATGTTGATTGAAAAATTAGTTGGTAACTTATGTAAAGAAAATTCCACTCCAAAATGTGCTGGTATGCTGAGAGAATTATTGATTTTATTTTCGTAAGACATTGGGGTTATTCAAGTAAAAGAAAATATTTTAACAAAACAAGCTTTCATGCTTATTCATGATGTATTATTTGTATTTGATGGTGTCATGATTTCTAGTATATTTATGCATCTCATTTGTAAATAATTCTTTCTAGGAAATATACTTACATAACTGTGCATTTAGATTGATTACCGATTGTGAGAATTCATAGTTTTTCTTTTTTCATTGTGATTAGAAATGAATGAACGTATTTTCAAAAACTGCATTTATGTTCAGCTTTCAATGACTCTTCAGTTAGAGCGTATTTGTTCTCCTTTATGTAACATTAATGTAATTTTTCAAATCATGGAAAAGATAATTTTAAATTCTTGCATGTCTATTTGTTATTACTAAAGTTTCCATTGGTGTTTTTTTTTTTGCTCAAGGTAGGAAATTATAATGAAAATTGTCTAATATATGGTTACGCGGATTCCTAGTCAACTCCAATAATTTTATCTGATATTTGAGTTAATTTGCAAATTTCACAGTAAGAATGGTTGCTAAATAGTCCTTACATGATTTCAAATTATATATATTTTTGATATCTATCCCCAGAAAATATCAAGTGGAGTTTGTATTTGTGTAAACTTACACCAAGCTCAAATGGATAAATAAGGTATATTTTATATTAATGAAAAAGAAATATAGGATGTCGAATTACCTATTCTGTTGACATTTTAGCATTCTCATCTTCAATGCTCTCTTCTTGGAACTTTCAAATATTTAGTTTTATTTAAGCTCATGAAAATATAAATGCTCGATATATCCATGAACTCTGTACATGTTTTCAGAAGTTTATATTCACTGTAGTATTATAAGAATGTTTCATATTTTGTATAGAGTATATACTGGAAACTTGTCTTTGGACAGGTTTGGTATGGAGCTCACAAAGAAAAAAGATTTTATTTGAGAAATTGTTTTCTACATTTTTACACCAAAATATGCATATAAATCAATTTATATATGAAATACTTTATGAAAGACAGTCAAGACCAATTCTAGAACTTCATTACAAAGAGGTTTTGTATCATTAATGTCCAAAGTCTTTCAGGACTATGATTACATTGGACTTAAAATATTTGATCTTGGTATTTAAGTAAATTTGTTCGTATGCTTTAGGTTGCTGGTTTGTATGATGATTAATTAGAAATTCTGTTATTGGATATATACAGAAAAAATTTATTACCTTTTTCTTGTGTATGATAATTTTCTTTTGTTCATTTACAAGTTTTGTTATCGATGCAGAAAGAAAAATCTTTCCAAAACATTGTTCCATCATTTTTTCTGTTAAAACTTTGTGAAGACGCTGTGAAATAAGCTTTTTGTTTAACTTTATTAACGACTAAAAGTCGTCATGTACTTTGTATATCAGCCATGTAAATAGTGTTGATAAATAATTCTTTTTGCATTATAAAAGTGTAATCTTTACGAAATATAATTTCTGTGTTCTTTTTTATTATAAACCACTTTTATATGTATTTTTTATCTGTAACCAAAGTTTTTAAAGCTAAGCAAAGCAAACTAATTATATGAATATGTACATAAAATTAATGACAGGATAGTAAACCCTGCTTAAAAATTTTACTCACAGTTTGTGAGAGATAAAATATTTTGAGAATATATAATGGAAAAGAAATCATTACATCACTCAACTTTTCTCCAGTGATAACTTTGCAAATCAGAATATGGTAAACTTCTCCATATTGTCAAGGAGTACTGTGATGCTTGAAGTTTTCAGTGCAACTTCTTATTTTTCTGTGTATAAGGTTTTGAAAGATTGCATTTTTAAATTTCTTTAGTATTTTAATTGTTCCTTATGAGATGTCTTATGTTATAAATGTATAATATACAATTTTGCATTCTCTTTGCATTTCAGGAAGAGAATATTAATATTGCACAATTAATGGTCATTTGTAAGTATTAATTTTCAAATTGAAGTGATTGTAAGGACCGGTTGGCCACATGCTCTACTTCCTTTTCTTAAGTTACTGCACCCTTACTCTACTTGCGACATGAAAGTGGAGAATGTGACCAACCATTCCATGTTTCATTGTTACAACTCTACTGCTCTGAAATATCTCTCATTTTTTGTAACTTCTAATGTACTTCTAATACTTAATCCTGGTGTTACTTTACAAGTTCACTTAAGTATGGCAAATGCATGAAGGAAAAAAAAACATTGTAAAACATTTAGTTCATTAATTCCATGTCAGTTATGAATTTTTCCTCTATAATTTATTTGAATAAAAGAATCATTCTCTAGGTAATGTTTCCAATATTTGTATAATGAGAAACTTCTACAAGAAGAGAAACATATAAATAATTTTATTCATCATAACTATGTGATTGGTGCTTTTCTTAAAATCACAAGTTCTTGTGTACATCAGTCCAGATTGACTCACACTTGAAAGCAAAATCACTAATCAAACTATCATGACAAATGGCCATTTAATTGTTACTTTTAGTCTCTTAATCTGTATCTGATTTTTATGCTATAAGAGCATTACTTAGTCAGGATAAATTACATTGAGAATCATATATTGAATTTAAGGAAACTTATTCACTATTGTTGTCATTTATGTTATTAGTATTGCATGTTGCATTGCTACTTTTCATAATTATGTAGGTTTTTACTAGTTTTTGTTATACTTGGTAATTGTGGTGCTTTAGCAACATTATCAAAGCATGATAAATTGAAAGACGTTTCTATGTTGCTCATTTTTTTATTATTGGTGTTAAAAAGCTTTTTCGGCTGCATAGCAACCATCGTCAGTAACATACACTGAGTGTTGAGGAATATTTTTGGCGAATGCTGAGGAATAGTTTTTGTTAGAAAATAGCGTGTCAAGTGAGCATTAACTTTTATACATATATATTTTAATTCTTTAATTTGTACAGTCGTGTACAGTGCACACCATTTATTTTTGAATTTCCTTGTACTCCTGGCAGAAATGATATTACAAATTCTTCTATATGTTACTGTTATAACAATTCAGTCGCTTATAAATATCATTATTATATTTTGACAAGAAAACAGTACTTCCACAATAAGATTTTTGATTTTAAATAGGATTTCAATAAGGTTGAACAATAAGAAGAAAAATAGTTTTTTTGTAAGCCAATATAACTATTAAGTTTGCTCTTTTCTTTACTTCAGTATTAAATTTAAGGAAGTTGTAATCTGCTTTCCCCCACTTGCATTGCAGTAATATTGTTTTGCAATAATATTTAATCATGTCTTCCATTTTACTGAGAGCTTAGGATTTCAAAAGTTTACTTTATTATGAGAAATATTTGATGTAGGCTTAAGTATTACAAATTCAATTCGTATCTGAATTAAACTTACAAAAAATGAACAATTATGGTAGTACTTATAAACCCACTCTTTCTGAAAAATATTAAAATTCCTGCTAGAAAAATTATGAAAACTTAACAACACAATTCTATGATTCAATCCCATTTTTTCCCCATACTTCCTTCAGTTTTTTGTCAGATGTAATATGAAGGGAGCCAAATTATCTTCACTACTTAGGGGTAGCTGATGACTAGTTGTACTAATCAGTGCCTAATTATGAATAGAATGATTTCTTCAATATCTGATTGCTTTTACTTCCTTTTCTGTCTTGTTTTAAAGTTTTCAGAAACTATCATGCAAGCAAATTATGTGGCATAATGCTATGATGAATTTTAACTTATCAGATGCACATGCATTTTTTGCTTATTTGTTTGGCATCTACTAACATTAGTAAAATGTTCATGAAAAGTTTGGAACACTTGCCAGTATTTTAGTTCTGTGCAACTATAAATTTTGTACTTATGAAACCAAACCATTTTAAAGTAGAACAAACTTCAAGAGATTATGGTGGATATGTTTAGTTTGAATGTAAGAGAATTTGCTCAATTTTTAATTTACTAAAAACTTAGTCATAAGCATGCTATAGCATATCCATTCAGTTTTGATGAAAATATTTGAAGTTCCAAGTTGATTCGAAAGGATCTGTAGACATTCTAAGAGCCATTGAATGCTCATATAAATTTTTCTTAGAACATATCAGAAGAAATATATTCTCTTACTTTCAAACCCAACTCTTTTAAACTTGAAAGAGCCAGCCAAGATACTTTTTGTATCAAATTTCTTGGCTGTTCATATTATACCTCATTTCTTGTGTTGGTATGAACGTATGTGTAGATATTGCAAGACGACAATAAATTACAAATACTAAAATCGTTACTACTTATGAATAATTAACTAAAATGACATCATTAAAATATGATGAGCATGCTATAACTAAATTTTGTACATTTGCTTGTAAATCAATTTTCTCAAAGTCTTTTCCTTTTCAAATCCTGTTTTGCAGGTGAATGTAAGAGACCTTTAACTCTACATTGTTAATACAAATTATATGATTCCTTTTGTCTTTTTAATTTCAAAGGAACTGTTTTCTTGTGCTTGTGGATCTGTTCTTTTTGGCCACGATACTAATTGTGAATACTACTTATTTTGTAGTGTCTGATGAGGGAAATTTATGTAAATAAAGTTAGCTTATGAGCAGTCAGAATGGGAAGAGAAATATTTTCAAAGAGAGTCAACTGATGTCAAGAAGACTGAAGGTACCTTGTTGGATTCACTTCTGAAGCCTGTTTGATATGTTATCGAATGAAAGTAGTAACTCCCATGGTATTGAGGGTGTAATTTTTACAACAAACATTTGTTTACCTATAAGGTATAGAATTTATTGCTCTCCACACAATTGAAAAATGTATAAAATATTGTTACTTTTGCACTTGATATGATATCAGTGAGCAAGAAAAGCACTCTTTGTTCTATTATATAAATATATTATAGGTCTTCCTGAGAATTTTGTGTAAATTGAGTGTGGTTTTCATAGTTATTGCTGAATAGATAAAAGTTTTCTTTACTGCCTAATGACACTAAATACACAAATTATTTTGATCATTTTTACAAATTTCTTTTTCCTTCGTAAATAATTTAGGATGGCCGAATTTATACCAAGTATATCAATAAACACCCTATGACTTAACATTTTAATTCTTATCAACATTATTCCTTGAACATGTTACAACACTAATGTGAACTCCAAAACCTTCAAAGAAACTTGTTTTATTAATTATCAAGATTTTAGATTTACAAATAACTTAGAGAACCATGCCACTCAAGATAAAGAATTTCAGTGTTGGGATAATCTGCGTGTTTGAACTATTAAACAACTAAAGCTAACATTGGTTATAAATACCTGTCACATCATTACAATAAATTTAGGTGCATGTGTTTTAACACCATATCATGTATATATGCACATGATTAACATAATTCTGTATGCCATTTCATAATAACTTTGTAAATCCAATAAATAGAAATTTGAAATTAAAAAGTTATGTTTACTTCAGTAATCTGTGATTTTAGGAGAGATGTCACTTAAGGTAATGAGTGACTGATAATCAATTTTACTCTCAAAAGAAAAAGAAATCAAAATCAATTTATATATTTTGCAAAATAAGTCTACACAAAGCTGTCCAATTCCATGAACACTATATTCAGGAGGATGACAAGTGATCATACAAAAGACAAATATTGATTTAATAATATACATAACGAACATTGGTGATTAGATAGACAAATATTCTTAAAAATTCTTCAAATGAACTCAAATTTTTTCAGAAAATGTTTCACATGACGAAAACCTTTTCAAGCTTCTTGTATGGGTAAACTTCCTTTGTTTTAGGACATATTATTTGCCCATTATTTTCAATTGCCATCTGTTCCAAAGCCTAGAATAAAGTTGGAGGTAACACTCAAAGCAACATTTTTTGAAACTCAAAATGATCAAAATATTACCTGTTCTCCATAAACATATCCGTTGGGAAGCATCATCGGCTGATTATGCTCATTCAAAGGCAAACCAGAAATGGAGCAAACCAATCTTGATTGTGAACAATGAGCAAATGGAAGAGGAAAAGCAAGCTCATTGAGGGCCTCTTGACAAACAGGGCAACTTGGATTGCGATTATCACGAGAATTACTATAGCACTGAGTATTCATATTAAGGAACAATACATTTTATAAATTCATTCAAATTATCATACAACAAGATATATTTTGAAGATGTGTATTTCAAAAGGATATGGTGTCTTCAAGGCTGATAATCCTGCTTGCAATGCAACAGTAAATACAGACTGCGATGCCAGCTGAAAGAGGCGATAGTTTTCTTGTCGAAATTGCTCCACAAGTCGATCCCAACGACTTTCATCTAATAATTCTTTGTAAGGAGACAGTTCTGATAAACAACAAATAATTTCATTTTAATGGTTGTTATTACTTTTACAAAGATATCAGGTAGAATAATTCTTTAACCTGTATTTGTTGGAAATGCTAAAAGTGCCATACAATGTTGTACATCATGAAGTTGATCATCTTCAAAACTAGAGAAATGTTTGCGTGCATGCCTAAAAAACAATTCTTATAGAATTCAATAATTTTTTGCAAAACTAAATAATAATAACTTTTAATTCAGACCTGACAGCATCCATACGTTGATCATTCCTCACCAATTCAACAAATTCCTGAATCCTCAAATTGAATTCCATGGTGGATTTCAATTTTCGAAGTTTTGAGCGATTATCATGACACCAAGCAAGACATTTCGCAGTTTCACGCCGTGCCAGAGACTTTTCAACTTCTCGAGAAACGAGGAAGACATCTAAAATATGAGACTTCAATACATGAAGCATTATATATATAAAGCAATTCAATTGCACACTCAAGGTTGCTTAATTATTTACCAATATTTGTAAGATCTCTCAAGTCTGACCGATGAGCTAGGCGAGTAGCAGCACCATAATATCCTCGTCTCAAAAAATATTCCACTAACATTCTATCTAGACGCCGTCTGCGCCACAAGTTAACAGCACTTTGAGTGCTGTCAGTTAATGTTCCAGACCCAGTATGTTCCCTAAGGTGTTCAAGGCGTCTTTTACAAACATAAGCAGCTTCCAATTCTTCAGATATGCTTTCTTCAGCCTGTCATAAATTTAATTTGTCATATAAAAATGATTAAATAAGCTAATTCTAAAAAAAATCCTGGGTAATTTTTGTATACATAACCTTCCGTTTCAAAACTTGTAACCTTTCCACCATTCCTCCCAACAATCTGGAAATATCCCCAGCAACTACAACTTCTGCTTTCAAACCCCTTTCCAATTCAAGTGCTGCTGCTTGAACATGGGACACTTCCCGATCCAATTGTTTCTGCGCAGCGCGAAATTTCTTATTCAACAACTCATAAGGGACCTGTAACGCCAAGTTATCACCAATCTTTAATTCACTCTTCTTGACAAAACGTGAAAACATTTGACAATAAGCACGGGTGATACCAAGTACCTAGTATTGAACTCTCATTACCTTTAAAGTCGGATGCTCGAGAGATTTAACATCAGCCATTGCTATATTATTCAGCATAGGATATGAATTTATTCCTTATTAAAAAATATGAAACTTTTCTAATGTAGAAATCCTTCCATATCAAATCTTCCAGCTGATCTCTGTACCGATTGCGCAAATGCGTAAAGATATAGTATCCTTCGGTATCCTTTATTTCAGTATTCAGATACTGTGCTTTATAGTACATATTGTATGCCACAAGATCACGTTGAACTATAATAAGGTCACATGAACTGTAGTTAAAATGATATTCCTACAGAGTGCGTTTTGTGACGATTTGTACTCATGTTTGCGGACTAAAAGGAATAGGAAGACAACCTCTGTCAGGTTATAGAAAATTTTCATCAAGTTGGGGTTGGGATCTCGTGAAATCTCGTTTGCCGATCTTCTAGCGAGACTTGGCGAGACGGACACCATTTTCGTGAAGTGGGGAGAGTGCTTCTTCCCTCGCGTTCGGTGTATTTTTCTTTTAATTACTGTGTGCATAGAACTGAAATATAGTTGTTAACGAAACGTACGTTTCGTAGTTTCAATCTCGTGTGTTTGTGAACTCTTCATATTTTCGGGAAGTGATAAACAAGAGACTAGAAGCTAGTGATCGAATCGAGACGTTGGGAACTACAAAGCAGCGTGGCCAGTCTTTGTTTCTGTCAAGTTGGAGGGTAAGTGCAGCTTTTCTGGATCAATACCCTCNCGTGGCCAGTCTTTGTTTCTGTCAAGTTGGAGGGTAAGTGCAGCTTTTCTGGATCAATACCCTCAGAAGAAACTTGTATGTTCACCTATTTTGTGTATATTTGTGTTTGTGGGTTCGTTTTAAATAGATATACTGAACCATGACTATGTTCTATGTACATTATGCAGAGTCGGCGTTTGCACTGGTCAGAGAGTAGTTGGTAAGCGGTGGGGACGCGATTGTTGGTACACCACTTCATTTTGCAGTATGGGTCCTTAAGAAACTTCCAAATTGTCTTTGAGTGAACTTATTTTTTCTTTAATTCTGTTGCTATGGGATTATTTTGTACTTTTTTGATTTACTACAGGATTTGTACGCTACATCGAATACACAATTTATCAATATTTTAATGTTTTGTGTTTAATACCATACAGGCGAGTGGACTGTTGTTTAGGTCATGAAATGTTTCCGTTCATTTGTATTGCAAGTTCGCTTGATCTAGTCACCGCCATGGAGTGTAATGAAAGGGTAGGGTGGGGGGAGTTTCAACTTACCATCTCGTCAGTTGCTCTTTCACGATTTGGAACTTCAATTTAGCTGTGATGTTTCATTGTTCTACAATTGTGGTATGTTGTAGTGTTCATTATACCCGAAGATGTTTCGGATTAGCCTAACTGGTTGCAATTCCCGCTTGTTAGAACGAAGTGTAAAAGTGTGTTGTAGTGATTTTCCGTAAATCGTTTTATTTAAGAGTGAAATGTGCGGTTAGGAACGACCAGCTGGAAAAGTTAGAAGGACTTGTCTGTTTTGAGTCGTGATTAATTCACATTATTAGACGTGTACGAAAACTGTTGTTTACATTTTTATTGCGTGCATCCTAAATATCGACCTGTGTAGTGTGTTGAATTTTGTGCTGTGATAGTATTCAAGCAACTCCGCGACACAGTATGAGACTCAAGTTTGACTTGAGAACGTACCTGCTTTAATGTTTTGATATCGATTAAGGTAATTTATATTTAGTTTCATGGTTAATTAATAATTAATCGTGGTAGGTCTGAAAATTTTGTTTTCGGTACTCTGTAGGTATTTTAATTTATACTGCGAGTTTTTAAATGGATAAAGTCAATTTTATTTTTTTAATTAAAACAATGTTTAAGTCCATGAGACATTAACTAACACTACCATTTCTTAGTACTTTTTTGTGGGGCTTTAAGGGCTCCTCAACAACAAGGTCATTAGAGCCCGTTTCTTAGTACTGGCCATGATAGTGAGGGACAGTTTGTGTCCTTTGATATTTCTCAATTACTTTCCGGAAGTATTTAATTGATTCCTGTTATGAATTATTTTAATAGACTTGACACTTTGAATGGGAAGTAAAGTAGTTGTGTTGAAGATAAAGCATAAATAGGTAGTATATATTCTTATTAAGTCACTATGTTTTCTTATTAACTTGTAAGCATTCTTTTATTGGAATGTTTATCAGTAAGTGTAGTTCCTGTTGCTACTTGCATATTTTTGCATTTTTATTGTGCATATATTTGTAAGCGCTGTTTCTATTTCTGATATGTTAGTGAAAATCAGGCTGCTAGTTTTTAAATTACGATTTATCTTAAGGAAGACTTCTTAGGGGCCACTGAAGTACACGTGTTGACCTTTTCTCGTTTATAAACAGTTCTTTAAATTTAGAATAGCAAAAGTTTGTCGAAAATACACATGGTTCCATGTTTACAATTTAGTGTTTTAGAGTACGAAACATGTTTCTTTTTAACTTGCTTTGTTCGACGAATTTCCAAGTTCTGGAAGGGAGTACTGTTAGGGAAAGGGAGTTCGCATGCGTAACTTCGAGTCCGAAAACAGTTGAAACTGTTGGAAGATAGCTAAGTATGAAAAGTTTCTCTGTTAGAATGTGGAACTTCGTAGCATTATATGCTGTGCATAAACTATTTTGGAATATAAAGGAATGTATGATTGTTGTTAAAGTGAGTTATTGAGGAATTTACTTCCTTAAGTGATCAGTACCTCGCGTGTTTCAACTAAATTCGCTAGTGTGATGCTTTGTTTGTACATTGTAATCTGTCACTTTATCGAAGGTACATGATCAGCCCCATAAAACTGTTTAATTGTTGTTAGCTTACAATACTGAGAGAAATGAAAAAAAGAGAGAAGGGATTTACTTGTAAAATACGTGCATTTCCGTACCACTATCCATATCACAAAGCGACTAAGTTATTAAGGATCTGATTTTGCAGATGTCGTGGTTTATGATGTATGCAAATTGATCTGAGCCCTTTGATAGTCAAAAGTTATGTGCGCTGCAGAAACAACGAGGCGTGACAAGTAAAATGACCATTCGTAGAAACAAAATGAGGCATGAGAAGTAAGTTTGGATTTGGTGCGATGTATCTATTAATATATAGCCTTTGTTTACTGTCCTATGCGCACTTTCCTTTGTTTACGTATGTTGCTGATGAGTTGTCGTGCTCGTGTAGCTTATTTTGTTTGTTGAATATTTCATATCATTGGCTATCCTGAATAATTCGCGCCAAATGATATATCCCCACTCCCATCCTGAATAAGATGTACCGATAATACCAGGAACTCATTTACTTGTTGAGACTGCTTCCATTGAATCTTGAAAACTTTGTTGGAATGCAGATGTTTGCCATTTAATTGCTGTATCAACCTTGCGTATGCGTCTGGCGAGAAGCGATGATGGCAGGAATCGCGAGTGGCTTGGAAAGGGCATTCTTGCTGCATGGAGGTTTCTTCGCCTTAGTGCCCGGGTGTGGCTCGTGCTGGCTTCGCGACACTGTCGCGTCTCCTCTCGGACCAGGCAGGAGTCGTTCGGGGCGTCGCTTCCGGCGTCGGGCTTGACCAAGTCTACCCGCGATGTAGAGGCGCTCGCGTCAGATTGTATAGGGCGTCAGGCGTTTTCATGCAAGAGCATCGAAGGAATAACATTTTTCGTTATGATGTATTGGCTATTACGTGTTGCGTTGACCACTTCATCACGTGTTCATCATTCTTGATGGTTTTGTTCATATTAAATATTTTCTCAGCGATCAATTATTTAAACCCCCTTTTTTTAGTATTGAACTCTACATCTCTTTAATTACGTAATACACGGACTATACCCACATCATATAAAGTGCGTGAAAGAGGGTTACAAAAGTTACGAATTTCCACTTCCAAATTACGTTTCGCCAGACGAGATTTCTGCGTTTCTTCGTTAGTAATAATCTCTCCTTGAAACCTTCGGAAAAGTTTCCCCTTGGTTCAAAGCAATCGTCTTGGCGCGGTTTAAGTTCTGCTTAATTGGACTGCAGTAGAAATAATGAAATTTCCGAAAGTTACACATGCAGTTTTGTATCCAACAGCTAAGTCTTGGGAGTTGAGAAAGAAAACTTTTATTTTGTTCTTCGCCGTTCCCCGCATCTCCCTTCTTCGGGACTTGTGCTCGTGTTCACGGAGGGGTGGAAAGTTGCGAAAGTTATTGAGTGAAGGTTATCCCCGTCTTTTTTCCTCTCGTTTTAGGCGCCACCGCCGCTGCTGCTTCGTGGAGTTTGTGATTTCCACCGTGCACGAGGCGGCGGTGGCGGTGGCCAACTAGTTAGTTGTTCGGACTTAGTTTCAAAAGTGACTCGTGGGGCAGCGGGTGACCGCCCCTTCGATTGTGGGGTCGACTGATTCACGAAGTATCGAAGCAACCCGTTGGGATCGCCTCGTCCACATTGTCGCTATGATAGGCGAGGCGGCAGGTGGTAGTGAGGATAATATACGTGGATAGCGTGGCGAACACATACTGCTCACACTTACTGTAGTAAGCGAGCGAAGAAGGCGGCGTGGAGGTGAAATCTTTGGTTCTGGTCGCTCATGTCAGTCTCCTTGTGTGGATTGGCGACGGAGAAGGCGCGCGCAAGCAAGGAGTGGGGACAGGACCCGTATGCGGTCCCGTTGATGACCTTGGTTTGGAGATACACGCCTGCTGACCATTGCTCTTCTCTGCGAGTGGATTCACGGACGAGCTCACGACCGGTCGAAGACACCCTTTCGAAGAGAATTGTGTGTGTTTCGCGATTGAGATAACATTCTTTTAACTTTGTTTTGGTTTTTAGCGTGGGGCATTGTTTGTTAAGTAACTGTTGTGCTTGGAGATAAAATAAATACTCCAACGGAAATCTGCAAAAAAGGGAGTCTATTCTTAAAAAAATTGCTAAGTAATATTTTGTTACTGGAATCACTTCATTTAGATGCAAAAAGTGACCAAAAAAAGTTTACACCCCAACCCTTCGGCATCCCCCCGCTAATTCGAGCTAAATGGTTAAATGTTTTTCTTTGCGATTTTTAGGTTTTCTGATGAATTTAAACTAAAATTTATGTATAGACAATGCATTATGGAAAATTTTGACCAAATTAAGATTTTTTGGAAAAA
>NNCF01126339.1:227367-255631 GCA_002313205.1 Laupala kohalensis | reverse complement strand
ATATATATATATATATATATATATATATATATATATATATATAATAAATCTTCCTAGTAATATGTACAATCTACAATTTTTACATATTGTTGGGGAAATAATTTTTTGTATTTCTAAAAAGATGATACATTTATAGTTCTATCTCTTTCTAAAATGAAAACACTATGCTATAGCCCTTACAGACCTGAGGCCAAGGATAAATATATTTTTAAATTTTTTATAATGTTGTCTACTTATTTATCTATATAGAAAAATATTTTTAAAAAATTGCTGCCTGGAGAGGTGGGGGGGGGGTGTCTCAATTGTGGCGCTTAGGTCTGTATGCTTCCCACAAAATTGATGTGATTGAGACTGTTAAATATGGTTCTATTTAATAACTGAATTATTGGTACAATTACAATTCGTACATTTCAACAGCAGCAGTATAAAGGGGATCTATTGATTTTCCATTTTGTTGATAAAACTGATAAATACGAAATTAAAATGCATGAAACAAATTATCAGCGATGAAGTTTTTTTTGTGGCTGCAGAAACACCTGGCTTAAATGTTCTTTAATGTGCTATCATTGTAATGGTAGAGGTTGTGAAAATTCTGTACAAGCCGAAGAAATTGAAAAACTGATCAGTTGGAACATGTAATTGAAGACAGTACTTTCACAAATAATTTTGAGGAATCTAACAATTAAGAAAATTATTCGGAAAGCAGTGACTTTTCTTCTGTAGAAAGTAGCCAGTGATAGAAATATTTCATATTTCCAATTCATCATATTTTTATATTAAGAAATTTAATAAACGTTATTACAGTTTACTTAATAGTTTGATTTATTTGAATGTACTAAATTCAATTTTTATATAAATTTACATACATAAATTTAGGATATTTAATAACATGTAGAATATATGATTATAATTATAATATATAATATATTTAATTACGAAACCGAAATATACAGGAGTAATCTATAAAAATCGATGTAATATATATTATGTATGTATGAGTGCATAAGAGTGTAAAATTATATATTTAAAACGCATTTTCTCTTAAGATGCTATTATAAGTACTTTCTTCGCCCTTCAGCGGCGAAAATTCGCATAATTTTTTCCAAGACGACTTATTTTGGTCAAAATTTTCCATAATGCATTATTATGCATAAATTTTACTTTAGAATCAACAGAAAACCTAAAAATTGCAAAGAAAGGTCATTTAACCCTTCACATGCGAATTGGGGGGGGGGTTCTCGAGGGGTAGGGTAAACTTTTCTTGGTCATCTTTTGCGTCCAAATGAAGTGATTCCAGCAATAAAATATAACTTACCATTTTTTTTGGATTGCAATGCAGTTTTTCGTTGGGGTAAAAGAGCTTTAGACGTATGGTTATGGAACTGAGTGATGTCAAATTTTGGGCACATTTGCGAATAATAATATATATGTACGATATTTTCTACTTTCACCCAAGTATTGTATTAATTATTTGGATTAACTTTATACCAGTGCAATGTCACGAAATGCCCTCATTTTCGTTTTTTATTTAAATATGAAGTTCGGAAACGTTTTTGTTTTTATTTGTTTGTTCCCAGACGATATTTTCATTTTTTAGTGGACACAACACCGTTCCTTAAAACATTAGTGTAACGGAAAAGTTTTGTCAAAACTGTTCAGTGCGTACATGTTACAATTGATCTCAGATTTTAAAATAAAATGGGTGTTATACGCATGTTAGACTTATCTATGGTTCGTTCTTTAAAATTATACAGCATTGAAATTCATTTCATTCTTCTGCACAATTACGATTTTGAGTTACGTTAGTCTTCTTCTGGCTTGTTAATTGCAGTGCTTTTGTTACAAATGTTCTTTTAGTTTTGATGACTCAAATTTCACTTCAGCACTAATGTGATTTATTTGGTAGTTGTCACACTTTTTGTAACATTTCGTGTTGTGAAAAATTTGCTTACAACTTCTCCTTAACGGAATTCTAATATAACTTGAGTCTGGAATTGAGTTAGTTTTAATCATTACTTTAGCGTTTCGGAGAATAATATTCTATGTTTACTTGTTATATTTTCTAATGAGTGTATTGATTAATTTTTAATATTTTTGGTTGCCAGGCTCGTTTCCTCAAAATTTATTGATTTGTATATTTCACGTGCAACGAATGTAAATTAACATTGTTAAATTAACAAGTTTAACAATGGTAATTGTTTTATAACAATTCAAAATTTCATGGCTAGCCCGGGCCTCTTATCTGACTAGTTGCGTGTCATTCACCATAGCGTGGCGTTATTTCCTTCAAGCGAAAGTACTTGTCACATTCATTTAGTCTCGATGTGACGTAAGAACAGAACAGGAAAGGAATAATGCATACTTGGAGGTTTTTATCTCATTCCTTGAGATACCGCAAATGTAAATCATCTTGGGGCGTGTGGCAGAGTTTGGAGGTGAGAAAGCAATCATATTTTGCGGAAAGCAATGTTCTCCGTGAAACGGGAAGTATATTCTTCCGCTGTTGACGATAGTATTATTGTACTGATATAAAAGGAGCGCGTGAGTGGCTTCGGAAATTTTCATGTAAAGCCGTGTCGTGAACAAACTTGAAATTTGTACACTGCACCCAAATAGTCCTCTGTGCAGTCATATTTTTCTCATGGCAAACGAATAGTTTGAAACCTGTTTGGGGGTCGCCACGCCCTAGTTATCCGGACGTGGCTTACCGGTCGCGGCAGCTGGTGGATGCACATGTCGGGCGGCCATCATTGTCGGAGAGGTTGAATGGCGGCGAATTTCGTCGAGTGCGACGTTGCGGCAGCGGTGGCGGCAGGAGCCGTCGAGGTGGCCTTGCGGAGGAAGGAGCTGCTGTCTTTGCCCGTCCCACCGTCTGTTTTTTTTTTGCGGCTGGCGTGGGGGCGGGCGGGTTGCTCGGTTGCGGCGGGCCGTGGAATCCTTACCCGCCCTTTCCTCTCTTATCCCTCTTCGACTGTCTTTTCCTCCTAGACATGGCACGATAACACGAATTGGGGGAACGAGCGAGAATGAAAGGGGTGGCGACGTTGTCACTGGTCTGGAGTCCGTTGCGAGGTCTCGGGCGAGCGAGTGTTCTGGCCTTGGAGTGAAAGTCGGTGGCGGCGGATCGGAGCTAAAACGTCGCCGCTTGTGACCTGCCGGTTTGGCCGAGCCAGTCGGCCGCCTCGGCTGCTGCAGTGGCGGCGGCTGTTCCCTGGAGACTTGCGCTGGCAGTGTAGGCGGTGGTGGGGCTTGGGTCTTTTGTGTCGGGGAAGGAAGGAGAGGGTGGCGAAGAGCGAGCGAGCGCGTGCGAGTGTGCGGGCGCGGTTGTGCAGACGTGGCACTTTCACGGCCGCCTCCGTCGCCACTTACAATCGCAGTGAGCGGCCCGGATGCGCACGCTGACTGCGACAGCCAAGATGTTGCGTCGACGCTTTCGACACGAGCGATGGGAAATGGTGTTCGCGTCAGGGCTTCTTGGTTGAGTGAGGCTGCCGAGTCAGCAGTTTGATGCTGTTTTGGTATCAGAATTCCGCGTTTCTATTATGTGATTTTACACACCGCAGTTTATCAGCACTCGCGATTCGAAATTTAGTTTAATACCGAGAAAAATATTTTGGACAGAGTGGTCGTAAGTCGCGAGGAAGAAAAACCTACTGCCAATATGAATTTTTGAATTGCGGTGAATATGCTTGTCAAAAAGATCGGGAAATGTTATATATAAATTCATTATCCCCTCCGTGGCTACGGTGTCAGCGTGATCTCTCGTCACAAAGTCATCCCGGGTTCAATTCCCAGATGGGGCAAGATAAAATTTGTAGCTTTTCATTTCCAAGTCTGTTTAAATTGCTGTGATGTATGAAAAGTTTACCTCTGCGACTAACAACCGCAGTTGTAATATTTGGATACAGCAATCTGGATCCTATCTAGACGCTGTTTCTCCGATCTCGGAAAAATCCACGATGTGTGGAGTGAGTAAACTCACTCAAAAACTGAGCCTGGCACACGTCCTTCGTGGTCCTTAGTTGACCGAAACGGGATACATACATTATATATATTCTTGTGCGCTTACTTGAATACCAGTAATTCTGACAATAATTCCCATAAATTGTTAAGTCAAACTGTTTTCATGAATGTTTTATGAAAGTTGTTTTTTTGACCCAGTTAGCGCGAAAACTCGTTTCTTGATGAATTAAAGCCCTTCGAATTTTTGAGTGGTAATAGCAATAATAAGAATAAATGCTCTTTGTATTAGTTTATGTAATATACTAAATGATCACTATACATTTTTTTTGGGGGGGAGGGGCTTTAGGTCTCGTCAACATCGAGGTAATTAGAGCCCATGATCACTATACAAATCTTGTGTGTATTCAGTTCAAAAAAAATGGTTAGAATATTTTTCTCATTTATGTTTTGACTAAGTCATGTCGAGATCATTTGTAGAGATCTGACTTCAAAGAAAGAAGTGAATTTACTAGACTTTCAATTAGTTATATTCGGTATGATAATGTAAATATCTAATATACTGCGATTATACAGGTATAGACATTTCGTATTTGCCCCTCCCCATGTTGTTCTCTAATGACCTTGCCGTTGATGAGCCCTAAAGCCCCATCTAAAAAAATCTAGATACTTTTCGTAGTTATTCTTGTCTTTCCACTGTCTATCGTCAGAAGGGGATCTGTGGGAAGTTGTGACTAAGCGTTGAGATGACAACGGATTCCCCTTGAGAGCGGGTTGTATTGAAGTGTGACTGGACTGTCATAGTGAATATTTTCATATAGATTGTCAATGCATCTCCATTAATTAGATTTGTAAACAAGTCCATTTCTTTGATTCCTAAAACTAGTGTCGGAGAGAAGCGAACATTTTAGGTGAACTAATTCTCACGTAGAACTATTGCTTATAGTATTAGTTGCAATTAACTTTTTAAAAGTAAGTAATCTGTTGAAGTTTGTCAACTATTCTTTCATGTAGAATAGTAGCAGAAACTTTTCGACTAAAACTTGAAAAAATATTGAAGTTAATAATCATGTATTTATTACGGCGATGTTAACTAATAATCTTTCAATGAAAAACTAATCCTACCTCGTCCAGTTTTAATGTAGACATTCTGGCACTGAAGACTACTTGGAATCTGGCATCATTGGTTACATAATTTAGGTTTTAAATATTGTTGAACGTGTTGACTACTTATTGTTTAGTTAAAAACATTTGCTGCATATTAGTACATGCAATTCGAGAAATTTAAAGTAAAATTAATTCTGATATAAAACAGTTGCGAAGTTCAACAATAAATCAATAACATTAGCTGTAATGTTACTAATGTACATTGTTTTTAAATTTCAACTAATTTTTAATCCTACAGTCTAAATACAGTTGATATGTATATGGCGCTCACTCACTTATTTTTATTGAAAATAATCAATCTTAACTTATATTTTAAGTAGTTGAATGTGTTTTCGGAAGTCTAAAAATTCTATGGCGTAATTTTGGAGAATTGAAAAACTTCAATCTGGGAACAGGGAAGTGTATTATAATGATAGAAGAATAATTTAGTTGATAAAATAATTTGGTGAGGTATATCCTTAGCAGACGAATTATTCGTTCATGGTTTCGTTAATCTTGCAATGTGACACCTCTTTTCATGTATGTTGAGCTGGATTTGAAATTGATTGTTTGGAAGATACTATCACAATTCTTGGAATGCTTCGTTAACGAAATGGGATTAGAAGTGCATATAAATGAATAACACCAGTGACATGCACTTGTGAGGAAAACTTTCATTCAAGGTCAGTTTCTGCGAGAGGACCCGATGTATTGTATTTATTTCACTTTAATTACATCGTTTTTGTTTTCGTAATTTATCATTTGCGAATGCTACTCCGATTTCGCAAAATATAAATAACTTCCTTGTACAATTGTGACAGTAAAGACGACATTGTAACTTCGGAATAGTTCGATCTGTTGTTCACATCTACAACCAGACTCGAACGCGTTTTATCGAACGCGGACATCGATATCCTTGCACTTGGGCGGGGGATGGGTACGTGGACTTGAGAGGCACCGTGTGAGCAGCCGTAGTCGCCATCACTGCTGCCGCCGCCACGGTCGGCATACCAAGTTGGCTGGACGGGTTCAAACCGCCGCCGCCGCCGTTGCCATTACCACTGCCGTCTTGCTGACGTGGTGCCGCTCCGTCCGCGGGCAGGCTCGGCGCCAACCAATGAAGTAGAAAGTAACACCCTAATCTCGCCTGATAGGAGCCGACGAAGAGCTTACGCCGGCCGCTTCAGCTGGCATGTGCTAGCGAAGCGGTTTTGATGCATTTTAACGATTTTTGTATTTGCCTTGCTGAAATAAAGTTGTTGGATGGAAAGCTTAGAAACTGAATTTCCGTTGAAACTTTTAAGGTCTCGTTTAAATTAGTTTTAAGCGGTTACTGCGTCTTGATCCTTTCCTCGCTTTAACGAGGGACTGATATGGTTGAATACTCAGCAATTATTAATATTGTCGCACCTCATCTGTCACCTACATTATGCTAATGTTTTTTGTTTGTACATGTAACTAACGCAGTAAAATATTTATTTTATCTTGGATTTAACTGTTTTTGTGCACACCACATGATTAGATCGTAAGCCATTATTCCCTCGAATTTTTTTGTATTCTATCAATTTGACACTTTCAAATCACATATTTTTAACGTTAATTGAATTCTGATGTAATAAAATCAATGAAAAATTTCAAAATTCTATAATTTGTTTGTAAAATTGTTTATATAAATATGCGCGATCGTTTTCGCATTCTCTGGCGATAACGTGGTGTGGGTCGGCGTACGCTACGCAGCCGCCGCGCCGCGGGCGCGACTACGTTGTCCGGCATCGTCTGACGTCATATCTTGTGGCGGGCCGTTGGCGCTTTGCCGGCCCTGCCCCTGACCCCTTGGCGCCCGGCCGTGCGTGCATACACGACGTGGAAATTAATAATAAGCATCTGTTTGACGAATCGAGTACCTTCGTATTATACAACGTAATCTCTGTGTAAAAACTGGCTATTGTCTTCGTGTATTATCTTTTCTCGTTCATACGTTTTAGCATTTGAGGACTTAAAGTGATATTCTTGTTAATGTACCATTCAATGTTAGGATTATTGAACTTTGGGTACTGACGGTAGTAATATATATTTCTTCAAAATGTGTTATGCATCTTAGATGTTGAAAGAATTTCCTCTTAAATGATCTGATGTTTATAGAAATTCATTTCTAAGGCAACCATAAAAAATCCCAAGTAAAACACATTGACAAATTTGATATTCTAGCTCCAAACAATGATTTTTTACTGTGGCCGATGTTGGTTATGCGACGGATTTGATTTGTAGCGAAATGTCATTACTAAGCGTAAAATGGTATCGTTTGAATGCATTATGCAATTACGTGAAATGCGTATCACAGTTTTCTTGATTGTCGACATGGTAGTATTTTGTTTTTCTGGTCTAAGCGGATTTGTATTAAGAACTTGCGAGTTCAATTAAGTGTTATAATCGTTGAAAGAGAGATTTCCTGAATTTCTTGTCCGCTGTAGAAATACTAAGATGTGGTAGATAAGAAGGTAGTATCTTGTAATTGTGTGAGTGTAAGTGATGTTTTGGTGGCTGTGTTGCCGTGTCTCACCGNTTGTCCGCTGTAGAAATACTAAGATGTGGTAGATAAGAAGGTAGTATCTTGTAATTGTGTGAGTGTAAGTGATGTTTTGGTGGCTGTGTTGCCGTGTCGCACCTTCCCTGGCCGCTCATTGCCGACGCGCGCAGCGGTCGTGGAACGCTTTGTTCCGCGGGGCTCACCCGCTCGTCACGCTGTTCTTCGGACGACGCGGTGATGGTGTTGGGAGGGGAGGGGATTCCGCGTCTAGGCGAGAGAGCGGGGCGAAGGGGGAAGAGCAGGCAGGTGGAGGCGACGACGACGACGCGCCAGGGCCGTCCGTGTTTATCGGGTAGGGTGTGCCTGGAGGAAGTTGTGGCAGTGGGAGCTAGCGGGTGGGGTGGGTAGGGACTCCTGACCGTCGTGGCTGCCTGCCTACCATCACCACCGACCGCTATGAAGCTCGTATCGCGCACGTGATGCGTGTCGTCGCTACGGAATGTCATCGCGCAACGTGCGCCAATTCGCTGCGAACGCCGCCTGTGATTATTTCACAACGTTCGGCCCCCGCGCGACACCTTTTAGCGATGAGATTCTAGGTGTCTAGGTGACATGTTAGCTGCATCACTCGCGATAAGTGTTTATGGGAATACGATCTTCATGAAGAAATGCAAATTCCTTTAACGTTCAACACCTAACGCGCTACCGACATATTATTGAAATTGGAATATTTCATTTGAAGGTTACCTTAGTCATTCCGATTGAAGGCTTTATGTTACATTAGTAATGATGAGTAATACGAGTGATAGTGTCGTTCATTTTAATGTTATTCGTGATGAATTGATATGGAATTTATTTCGTCAAATAAGTACAGTAACATAACATTTATCTGTAAGACAAAATTTACAATATAAAAGCATAATATAACCTTTTTTATGGGCATTTAGGGCTCGCCAACAGAGTTCATTAGAGCCCTGATAATAATATACCAACATTTTAAAAAAATAGTTAAAGTAAAGTTTTTAGTAAATAAAACTCATGCCAACATCTCATACGAAGACGAAAAAATCGTGATTTATTTATTAATTCGTATTTGGTTTTATTTACTTAAAACCTTATTTTAACTACAATTTTTTTAGTTACTAACGTAATTTTTAGTATCAACAGAGAATTTTAATTTAGTAAACGTTATTTTAACTACAATTTTTTTAGTTACTAACGTAATTTTTAGTATCAACAGAGAATTTTAATTTATTCTTGGAACGCATTATTGTTTGGTTATTTCACGTTATTGCCACTTCAACTCCCAGAGAATGGGAAGTCTTTCATTTACCAATAAGTATTTTGTTGAACGGATGTATTTTAAATTTCCGCAACACTGATGTACCGCTGTTTATTTAAGTATTCTCTCCTGAGGAACAATTTTGTAATAATCGACGTGAGACACATTTATAAATTAAGGAACCCATTGTTGTTTCGTAACGGTATATTTGGAGAGATCTGATTTAATTTCAACAACTGAAAGATAATTTTTCTTAAGAGACTACGTGATGCTTCATTCACTTCGCAATGTTTTACCGGAGTAATTCTTTCTATGAATAATACTTATTTATAGATGACTCGCTTCACTACATGAGAAGCAAGTTGCAAGTGTGACGAGATTGGTTTGACATTTAATGTTTACGAGTTGGTCGAATAGTTTAGTGAAACTGCTGCTCCATTATTGTTATCGGTTTGTTGGTGCGGACAAAGTCTGTTTCTGTGTGCTTCATTTCCGGAGTGTCAATCCGGTCCCGCGGTGCAACTGAGCTGCTGCAGTATGACATCCATTTTCCTTCTATCGTGTCTTGGTGCGAGCTTAGGATCTGCGAATGAGTGCGTACAGCTCTTATCCACTATCAATCAATTAATAAACATTGCTTTCACGTTCTTTCGAAATTGAAACATTTTATCGTTTATCCTAGTCTTTCCAATTCTCTTTGGTCTGTCTCCCATCTCCTCCGAAGGGCTCTAATGACCTTGACGATGGCGAGCCCCAATAATTGGTCGCTTTTTGTGTTACTAACTCAGCGATGCAGGATACGGTAATATCCTGTACTATGGGGTTGTATTGTGTATGCTTATTATTTGCGTTTGGTACAAGATAAATATTTCAGTTACAAAATTAGACATTTTAAACTATTTTCCATGCTACGATAAAGAAATGTGTACGTTCGAATGGAAAGTGAAGCGTTAATTTCGGAGAAGAATGAGAATAAATGTACGCTTTGTAAGGTACGATGTTTAAAGTATAATGTATTATTTATTTTATTACGCTGCGAGAAGGGTTAACGGTTACTTCAATACTGTTGCAATGTTTAAATACAATATCACGACTCCCTAGTTATGTTTTGAGGTCGCATTGGCTATGATTATAAACAACTATGCAGTGCACCTTATCCGTCAGTATAAAATTATACTATTGATTACAACTTTGTAGCCTACTAATGTTGGAGTTTTGTGCGTGTCTAAGATACTGTTTCTTGTTATATTATTTATATTAATGCTTTGCCTGGATAAGTATAAATATTTCATTTAATCCTTTTGAATTTCGTGCTCACTACAGCTCAAAAGTGGAGTAGAGGAACGTATAAGTACTTAACGAAACAAAGATTTTTGATTGTCAGTGTTTTATTCGTTTATCTTTTAATGTAATTCCCGAACAGAATGGTCACTCTTGACTTCTTTCATGCTAAATTGAGAGTTGGGTGCGGTAGTAAGTCACTTAGGCGTTGTGTGTAATGAGAATGTAGTTGTGTGCGAGGTCTTGTAAATTCATTTCCGCCGTTGAATGTCACGTGTTTCGTCACTTGTTTACGTTGGCGCTGTGCTTGAGCGAGGAGCTCCTTGGAATGGAGTCTGTCTTGTGAAGGTTTGTGGAGTGTCGCGCGCCGTGCGCCACCGTTCCTAAATCAGTCATCGCTTCGTCGTTCCGCCTCTTCAACTCCCCCCCACTCTTGCAGTTTCTCTGCTACTGATTCCCTCCACCTCCGCCGCGGCGCACTGCAGTGGTATTTATAAATATGCGGAGCTGAGTTCCTCCGTGCTTGGAAGACGAGACCCCCAAAGCGACAACGCGTGTACCCACGCTTTCTATCTAACCTCCCACTCAGCGACGTGTTGTATTCCGGAGTCTTCTTTAGAATGGTAATTTCTTTAGATCTCATAATCTTCAAGAGTCCTCAACGTTCGGTCGTTTAGGTTCCTCACACCCGAAATGTACGAGCGTTTTTTACATTAATCAGTTGTAGTTTTTTGTGGATGTAGCTTGTAAAATGTGAGAAGCGAGCATGAATGATTTGATTGAAAAGGAGAATTCCTTCTACATTATGTCCATGTGATCAAAGTTAGTTGGTTACGATGATCGCTCCTAGAGGAATGCAACGCTCGTCCGCCCAGCACGGGGTTGTTGCGCTGCTTTTGTTGGCAGACGCTCTGTGGGTACCACTCCGTCTGGCTCCCGTGCTCCCCCTGGCTGCTTCCCCTCCCTTTCCCGTTTCTCCCCCTCTCCACTGCTCTCTGGCTCTCCCGCATTTCCATCTTTTTGAATGGAGGTCGCTTGACAACAGGCGGCTCTCTGATCTCTCTCTCTCTCTCTGACCTACTGTTTTTTCTACCTTTTCGTTTGAAAGAAACTATCGCCGATTAGGTATGTAGTGTGAGATTTTTAATCGTTGTTGACTGTTTTTAATATATGTCTCGTTTTCATTTTATTGTAGTTCACATCGATTGAAGTTTGGCTTTGCTCCATTGGATTCGCTCTATAGAGATGTACAGTGGACGTAGGTGCATTCTATAGCCTTCAACATATCCTCGCAACCATCGGACCTTATTCCCAGAATAGTGTCCCTTTAAGGATGCAGAATAGTGTAATAGTGACTTCATTATGAGTAATCAATTTTGTACCTTCATTCTTATATTCCTTTTATTTTTTCAGTCATTTTCGGCGCTGGTATATAGAAAATTTATTTTTGTTGGAGGCGTGATCATGATTGACACGAATATGGTTTTAACTTGACCAAATTTGAACTATCTCAATACGCACGCGCTGTTCTAGTATATAAATTTAGACTAAAATGTTAAAAAGTTACTATTCTTAAGTTTTACATAATTATTCAATATTGATCCAAATTTTTGCTTGGTCATTTCAAGTTGACGCACGTCTTGGAGGAACTACTAAGAAATGCGTGTATATCACGTGCAAAAGATTTTTCCATGAAAAGCAATGCATATGTAAGTCTCAACCCAGCATTTCGTCTCCAGATGGAAACTATTATCGTGAGAATACTGTTTCATGATATTAGAAGTGTCCATTGAAGTTGACTTCATCTATGTGAATAATAAAAATAGAAGAAAATTACATGTAGGTAGGTACGTGCATTCATCGTTGATAGCAACGTAATAAGATTTCTCATAGAAATCCATCAGCTTGAATGTGTACTGGATAAAATAGTAATCGGTATGTGGATTGGGGCGTATTCGAAATTTTAATTTTTCATCTAAAATAGCTCTGAATTAATCTCTCGTCCGAGCGAAGGGGAGTGAAGCAGGTCGGGGAGGTGGAAAAGGCTGCTATCGATCTTCTAATCATTGTAACGCCAGCGAAATTAAGTTATCGTAGTATCGCGCCGTGTTTTAAAGTGCAGGTATTGTGTATTCAATACGGAAATACGATTTGTTTTGTGGTATATTATGATAATGGATTAACAGGTTTTATATTGATTAGCATTTTGTCTGTTACTGTTTAATTATGTCTACACACAATGCCATTATATTGTTTTTTTATCTGTAGATTGTTGAATTGCTTAGAAATGATTGCGAGAAGGGCAATGCTTGAGGAAGGAAAGTTATTTAAACACTTCGTAATAAATGCTATTATATTGCAGCATTTAATTATTTAACTCGGATTTTTTGAGGAAGCGAAAGCAGTATTGTTTGTGCTAGTCATCGATTCAGAAATATTCGGTAGATATACTACTTAGCAAACAAATATTTGTGTAATGCTTCGTAAAAATGTTTAATTTTAGTAACGTCCGGTACTTGCCTTGGTTTAATGCTTCTCGATCTCAGAGATCATATAATGAATAGTTTTAGTTAGTTTTTGTAGTCTTCTTAAAATTTACAATACGAATGTGGGTTTGGAACTGGTTCAGAGACTAGAAATGCGTAGAGTGAGGTAATGTGGTGAAGAGTACATATATTTTCAGTTCTTAAAACTTCGAAACAGTCCACCTTGTAAAATGATCAGTAATTCTACGTTTCCTAAAATTTATAACAAAAATACTAATTGCGATCATAATTTCATTTCGCGCTATTTTCAATTTAAAGTAATGTGAAGACATTTGGCAATGTTTGTCGCATTTTGTTACACAGTTTAATTTCTTTTGAGAAACGGCCTTCGTAAAAATGTAATTGAATTATTATTACACGTCATTATACGCGTGTACTGAACTTGTTTACAAATTTTAAGTTTCCGTACAATTTTGAGAACTTACAAAACATTGCTGACCAATTTCAAATTATTATTAGAAATGGTCTTCTTGAGGTATTTTGATGCTGCATTTGTGAACAAACTTTTCGTACTTTAAATTACTTTTTTTGTATGCCGACATGTGTTTTTCTTATTACTAATACACCAAAAGCACAACTATTTATTGCAGCGTTTCTATCATTAGTTTTTGAAAGTGTAAAATGATTGCAAAATTTCTCGTGATCGTCATTTAGAGACATCGTTTGATTAAATTAAACTTAAGTTTAAATGGTTGTGTAATAATTAAAGTAGTGTATAAAGCTTCCCCAAGTTTTCTTTACAAAGTCATGAAACACAGTAATATGTCATTCTTATTACACAAATTAATGAAATTATTTCTTCGGAATTCAATCTTTCTTTCAATATATGGTAGTTCTTTCTGAAATCATGTGTAACGTGAGTTGTGTAGAATGTAGGCGGTAGCTCGGGCATGTCCTCGTGAAATCCCGGCCCTGTTTCAACACAATTAATGGAGCTTATTTGTTATAGCACTTTTTACTGGTCCACTTTTCACTTCACATAGTGTAATATTTACGTCACAATTATTACAAATGAGGTAAACGCGTTGCATTTGGGTCGGAGCGGAATTGCCTTCTTCCCTTACAATATAGTGACGTGAACTTATTGTGGAGGTGTGTTAAACACCTAATCTCGTCAGGCAGAAATACTTACACATCGCAGCAATCGTATTATAGCAACGTGTTGTGTACGTCATTAAATGAGCAAAATCAGGAAGAGGAAGTACTACTTGGTTCCCTTCTAATATATATTGTACGACAATACATGTTATTTCATTATTGTGAAGTTAAAGAAATCTTGGCAAACTTCTTTATGGGTAGTCGAAAGGATTAAAATAGTCCAAATGAGGAATATACAAACATGCGATATGTTGCCATTATTTTACGTAGATATGGGTTCTTGTGTATTATAAAAGAATGGTTAAGATAAGTTGTTGGACTTTTTCATCTGATGTTTAGAAAATACCTTTCTCACGTTTTCATGTTTTTCAAGTGCATCGCGTTCGTGATTCGTTCCCTCCATGCTTGTAATACGAAACACGTTTGAGTCCGATAACCTTAATTGTGTAAGTTTGTTATTGATGTGTGATAGATTATAACTTGACGCTCGTTGTACTTGTTTGTTCCGGACATCCCACCTCCATGGGAGGATTATTTGATTTTAATCAAGTGGTAAGGTACGCTTCTTTTATCTTTTAGACAAGTACAACTTTAATATTTAACTCTCTCTTTAATATCAATGGAATGGATGAAAGTTTGCTATGCTCTTCATGGTTTCAGGAATATTCGGGTTACTTTAATAAGAAGGCTTCTTTTCACTTATATTTGGTTTCGCGTGTTACGTTATATAACGTGTATTATTAATTATATTATGCAATATCAGTTATGGAGTAGAATTCTTTTTTTCTCGGCGTTTTTTCTGTACTCCAAATACTTGCACAATAGACCGCTGAAGTATAGAATCGTGATTATTTCATTGATCGTTTCTGCGTAGTATCTTATTAGACAGTCACGTGAAAAACATGATTTTCTATTCAAAATTGATCCATACATAGATCTTTCAACATTCGTGTTTACTATGAACGGGAAATCGATTGGCATAGTTATAACGTCAATACGGATGAATTGCAATATCTCGCTTTATCACTTTTCACGATGCCAAGGATGGAGATATTGCAGTTGTTTTATTTTCTGTTTAATTTTTATACTAAAAGTACGTCTGTATGGACGATTGAAAATAAAAATTATTGTCGCATTAAAAATATTAATTGAATTATCTTGACTTAAGTTTTATCTTCCTGACACTCTAAGCTACTTCCATGTTTGATTTGTAGTATAGACATTTCACATGTTGGTCGCTATACTTATACTTTGATTTATTTATAGAAATACTTTGAATAAAACATTGAAATATAAATAATTTTTATTTAATGTTTAATGTTACATTATAGACGTAGTTAATAGTATATTAGTTAATTGTTCTTCTCGTGGTCAGTCGCAGTTTAACTGCTTTTTATTATATTGCAGTTATTGGCAATTTTTATTATTATTAGCAATATTATTATTGTTATTATTCAGTTCTTGGAATGTTATATGATCACCAGTATTATGGAATTATATTTTTCTTTTTTCACGAAACAGACCTGTCGCAAGCATGAATCTATGGTTTCTCCATTTGTTACGAATGTTGTGAAACATAGCTTTCGTTACGAACCCCCCTTTAAAATGGAAATCTTAGTAATTGACTCGACGCACGTTCAGCCGATCCTGAGGGGTTGTCCTCTGCGACAGGGAAGGTTGGTTGAGAGGAATGTTTTAACCAATGTTTTAAACATTAATTTTTCTTTGGTTATTTGAATATACGAGTGTCGCAAGTTTTATGGTCGGGATGCGCTTACAGTCTACTCCTCTAGAATCCCCTCTCAAGTGAGATTATCATAAGCGTGCTATTTCTCTTGAGGCGGGACTAGCGCGCCAAGTTGGCCAAATACGCGAGGTATATAACAGTTTTCTTCATTTTTATTCTAATTGCTTTGTAACACAACATTATTAATCATACAGACGAAAAAATCATGTAATTTCTTCCTTTTTTTCGTAAATAGTATAGTATATCCAATATTCAGGAATTCCCTTGACTCGTTTAAAAAGCAGAAAAGCGTTTAAAAACATGGTAGCTGTGCGCAAAGGTTTCGCGATTTATGCATCGCGCCTCGAAAAAAGTCAAATATTTTTTGTAATGTTCGGTGACTTGTAGATAAACGTTTTGTAAATAAAATTCTACGGAACGTGTATTATAAATCAAAGTAAATTTCCATCACTTTCGTGATATAAAACTTGCTTTTTAGGAAGTGTTTCCTACACAAGATGTGATGTGTTGCACCATCAATTATAATTGCAATTATTTCACTAAAATGACCGACGAGTTATATTTTTGAAGTTGAAATCACAATAAGTACATGTTACTGTTCATTTATACCAATTTCAGATTTTTACTTTCAACTACGCTAGTCCTACCTTCAAAAAACAAATTAAATTTTAGTGAATGGAGCGAGCATCATCTAGGAACGTCAATCAGTGGCTGGCTATTCCGTGGTCCATTCCCCCTGCTGCGGTTGCGACACTTTCTGCCGCCCATCGATGCCGTCGGCCGACTCTGATATCCGAATCTTTCTCCTCCCACACGATGAGGCCGTCGTCGCTTTTGAGCCGCGCCATTCCTCCCGGGAGAATTACCAGCGGCCCCCATCGCTCGCTCTCGCACACTTCGCAGCGACCAAGACCGCAGCCGTTGAGGGCGGGACGGGATGGGACGGGGCGCGAGAAGAAGAAAAACAAGCGCGGCCAATTGGGAAAGTTTCTGCTCTTACATAATCGGATCCCGCTGCCGTCGCCGCTGTAGCTTCCGTCTCTCGCGACGAGCAAGGCCGTCGCTCGCCGCTGACTCCCCTCCCTTCGTCGCGGCAGACGAAGAACGAGATACAAGAGTTTAGCAGAATGGGAGGGGAGGCCGGCATTTGGTGGCGTTGAGAGGCTAATTGTGTGGGCAGTTGATCAAAGAGACGGCTGCTGCAGTGGGCTCGACCGCATTTATGAGTAAACGAGCGCGGGGAGTGTAAGGTTAAGCAGATTGCGGGTTTAAAAATAGCTGTAGAATTGTGTGGGAAATATTTGGGAGATTTGAGAGTTAAGTCAATTGTGTCCTTTATTCTTTGCTTGTTTTAAGCTCTTTCGTGGTTAATGTACGGTACATCTTTCGTACGGTAATTTTGAAATAATTGCAATTGTAGTAATGCCGAAGTAGTTGAAAGGCTCTGCAATAAAAGTGAACTTTGAAATGCGTTCGCCTGTTACTGTACAACATTCGTACGAGTGTTGACGTTTTCAGTTTCCAATGTTTGTGTACCCTGCTTCGTAATGACTTGAGAAAACCTCTCGTACTCTCATTTCAAGTCGCATTGTCTCGTGATGGTTGCAGTGGTTTTTTAAGTATTGTCTTCTCATACTGCTTCTTGTATGAAACTCGCACTCTACTGAACACACGGTGAACATGAAAATGTTCGAATTTGCTTTATCTTTCATGAACTGCAGCTTATTTTATTCAGTTGCTATTGTTTTTGTAGGTTGTGTGAACTCGTGTAATTTTCTGTCGTGTTTTTGTGAAGAATGTTCGTAGTTGTATAATTAGTACCATATCACCATTTCCAAATTTTTATTGAGATACGAACGGAAGACTAAATCCCCATTCACTGATATGGTATAAATTATACAACTATGAACATTCTTCACATGATACGACATTTCGGTAATAAAACTTAACAGTTGTTTGATAGAACTACCTCAGTATCTCTCCACATGCGGACGATTTTTAATTTATTACTTTGCGCATTGTCATAATTTTTATATATTTTGTAAAAGCTATACTTTTTGGGAAGTTATTTTGTATCGTTTTTAATAATTATTTTTACTGTTCTCGAATCAGTTTTTCAGAGACTGGGCCCTCGCGCTTCTCCTTACGCATTTCTTTTAAATTCGTCTCCATTTGTGTAATTACTTGATGCGATCGACGAATTATTTCTTCCCATTTTTTGTAAGCAAAACTCCTTTCGCCATGCATTGAAAAGAAATGAACTGTTGGCATGGACCTAGATCTGTCGCTAAAGGATGTAAATGTTGGCTCTTAGCCAAGGTGCGGATGTGAATTGTTATCAGCTTGTGTTGTTATAATGTAACATTTAAATTAAATATTGAAACAAATTAGTTGAAAGAGTTGTTTTATTTGTATCAGTATATAGTAATAAAATGTCCGGGAAATCAGTGTTGAAAAGGGAAGAGGAATTTACGATTGCTTTTTCACGCTTTGGGTTCTATTCTTTCAGGTATCAGATTGCAGGATGTCAAATTGAAACTATATTGTATTGGATGTCGATGAAATATAATTAGTTTATTTTAATTTTAAAAATCAGTTTTACATGAGGTAATTAGATGTCAAGGGACTGTCCAGAAATATGGCTTAACGAGTTTCATTTAAAATGTGGTTCTTTTTTTCTTGTTTAGAAACGCAGGTTCTGTGAACAACGTAAAAAATGATTTAGTACCCCTCCCCCACCCCTCCGTGGGCTTTATTTAATATGCGTGTTGATTTGTTTTCAAGTGCATTATATGCAGTGAGCTGGAAGCGGGGGGGAATCGCCTACCTCCCGTCACAGGTTCGTTAGCTCGCCGTGTTTTGAAGGATTTTCCTTGTGCATGCGTAACCAGCTACAATCGATGGCCCAAATACACGCCGGCGGCGGCGCTGCGCATTCGTTGCTAGGCCTCACTGGCTGCGGCGGCGCCTTTTAATGGGTCAAGTTCAGATACTTCTTTGGCGTGTCCGTTTGTGCGTACTTCATCTAACTCTTGGTGGATTTTCGTGTTGGGTGTTGTCAACTTTCCATAGAAAGTCTTCGCCACCGCCGCCGTGCATTTGTGACTGGGGAGGGGAAAGAGTCGAGCGCAAGTATTCCTCCGCGGAGAGAGAGTTCTTGGAGGAAGGGGGGGGGGCAGGAGCACAAGTTGTTTAGCGGCGCGGATGGTGGGGGCGATATCGGATGCGACGGTGCGTCGTTCTACAAACATTCGACTCGCTGAGACCGTTCCGTGTTGTTTTTAAGGCGCTGGCTGCGTGATCTTGGCGATGTTACAAAACAAAGTGAGCGTAATGGATTTGCAGTGTTGTTTCTCAGCAAGTGACTCTTCCAGTGTAGCCGTGTGGGTTTGTTTTCACTGTTCTCTGGACGAAGCATTGTGTTAACTCTTTAACGCCCAATAAATGCAGTAATAGCACGTTAATTCTTATCCGGAAAATGACTTTCTTTCGAACGTGCTTGCATCAAAATCTTATCAGGTTACTTGTTAAAAACAATCAAATCAACTTTATTTCCCGATCGAATTTCATATCGAGCGGGATAAAAGAAATTCTCGTTCATTTTCAACTTTCAGAATCCTTCCTTGACCTGTAGAATTGTCTTGTCCCAACTAGAATTTTCCTTTTACATAAATAATAGCCCACAAAAAAATACAAAAAAAGAGTATTACCTAGCAATTCAAGCATCAAGGTTGAAATACAATTTTTGAAGTGAAACTCGTTGAAGTGGACGTTTATCAATTGCAGGTTATGAAAACGTGTGATTTGTGTGCAATGTATTTAAAAGAAAAGTTAAATTGTTGATGGTCATTTCATGAGTATGGAAGGGAAACCCCACAGATTGAATTGACATCCTGTCCAGAGAACACGGAGCCGTAATTTATTTTTATACAGCATTTAGATTTTTCTTGTTATATTGCCATTTTCTATAATCTGATAACATCCAATCCTTCTTCTGGAATTTGATCGTGTGTGCTGCATATTTAAATGGCTTTCCTAAGCTTAAGTGCGACCGAAAGGCGCTTTTCAAACTAGGGGCTAAATTACTGTAACCAGTAAAATTAATTACCCTGACGAATTGTCTTTACTACGAGGAAAAGAAACTCATTCGAAATTACGAATACTTTTCGTTCATCGTAACTCGGCCGTTCGAGTCCAGCTGGTTTCTATTTCTCTTTTTACTTTACAATTATACAATATGTATAAGGAAAGTATAGTAATCCGCCGAAAAAAAAATTCAGATTATACTATTGACTTTAGATTGTTTTCAAATTTTTGCGATGTCCAATGTCGCATGTGTGTGTGAGAAGAATTTTGTCTATCCGATAATTCAGGAACAAATTAATGAAATCAATCCACAGTAGAAAATTGACTTCGGCTTCCATTACCAATGCATTCAATTTCTGGACAGCTCATTCCGACTTCCTTTACACACCACACCCCACTTGGGTTTCTTAGAAATAAAAATTTTGAAAAAATAATTGTAAACATTTCAGTTGTTCAATAAATTGTACATACGGACTGCTAAACAGCATTTCCGTATATCACACCGTTTACAAGATAAGGTGAAAAATTATTTCGTAAAAGTTTGTTGCAGTATTTATTTTATGCCTTTTGGCAGCATGTGTATGGTAGTATTATAGTTTTATTGCTTTGTAGGTTGTTTACTACTATGATCCTTTCTGAAGAATTATGATTGGAAAGTTGAGTGGGGCACACTACAGATTTTTTTATGTTAAACGCAGAAAGACTAGTAGATTCGCTAATGGACACGTGTAAATATGAAGTATTGAATGATCGGCCTTTTTCATGGTCTCGCATCAGTTTTACTGTAGACGTAAAGAAATGCCTAACGAGAGTAAAAATTCTTCTGAATTCCGAGATCCTGTTTATTCTTGGGTGTGGGAGCGTGAAGGCGCCGCGAGTTTGCTATTTGAGCAGTTGTGAGTGACGGACGAAGATGAGCCCCGTTCGCGCATAGAGATGCATTTTTCCCATGAGCTGGTCGAGTGCGTTAATACATCTCCCCTCTTTCTTTGGTTCACTCGTTCACGCAAGCACGCGCCCTCTTCTTCGGTTGTGGGGGCGACCTTGGGGCAATCTCGTTTGGTCCGCGCGGTCGCCGCCTCTTCGCCAGGTTGCCACTGGCTGGCAGGCAGGCTGGGAACCCGCGAGCAGTTACGAAACAGGCAGGCGCTGTCATTTGCCGCTGCCCTTGCAGACGCTAGTTTGCCAGCGAGAGCCCGCCACGGCTTCGCGCCGCACAACTGCTGCCGCGCGCCCAGATGCGCCTGCGTCTGCGTCAAGTGGAGTGCGGAGGCGGGCGGGAGGATAGAGTCGAGTTGTGGCCATCTTGTCGGAACGTATCAGCTGCTAGATTTCGCTTGCTGTGGGTATTCGGTTCATTGATTTGTTTATGTCGGAAGCCAGGTATTGAATTGAATCGGAGATGGATTACTTTCGCACATGGCAGGCGAAAGAGCGTTCTTTAGGTCAGAACTATCACTCTCGTTGATTGATTGTACAGTGAATGAATTTTTGGGTGAATTAATTGAATATACGGGGAAACTTGGTTGTGTTTAATACATTTTACTTGGAACTAAGACAAATTAATGGATTACACGAGTTGCTAACTCTTTAAACTTTGTTTAATCCGCGTATTATTATTTTAGTATTCTTGAGCGTATTGTTCTTTGTAAGTTGATAACGACTTTCATTTTCACGTTGTATTTGACAACTCTGATTCCGGACTCATTGTTACTGTGAATCTACTAGAACTGGACTCCCACCGTTGTCGCAGCAGGCACCTGTACCCATCATGGCGGCCGGACGAAGCTGGTCTAGCTCTCTGCTGCAGCATTGCTCCGCCGCCACCGCTGCCTGTTCCTGCTTCTCTCTTCCCCTCCCTCCCCACCCTCTTTTTCCATTCTGGTTCCCGCACGGAGGACGGTCGGCCGGTTGGCCTGCCGCTCGGCCCGGCGCGTCTGCCTTGCCCGTTGTCCGAGTCAGCGCGGCGCGCCCGCGTCGCTGCCAGCCAGCCCGCTCGCTCGCTTGCTCGGTCGGCGAACGCTCTACACCACCCGCACCCTCTCTCGCTCCGCCCTCTCTTGCCTCATCTCCTTCCTCTATTGATCTTCCCCCTCCCTCCCCTTGCGGGCCACACTCCCCCTGCCACTGCCTCCGCCGACGCCGCTGCCCCGGCTGCTTGCGTCCGTCCGTCCGTCCCGCGCCATGCCGGAGTGTTCGCCATCCTTGTCTCGCAATTTCCGTTACCGTTTAGCCGCCTCTCAGGTTCTCGACTTGTTTCCTACTGCACACTTGCTCGCAGCACTTGCTCATTAGGAGCGGTCAAAGAATAATAAATGCGTTGGCTCGCCTACCGTGTATCTGAATTCCCCCCTTCGTTTTGAAAGTTTATTCTGTAGTCTGTTCCCGAGAGCGCGGGGGCGGTGGGCGCAGTTACTTCATTCAATTACTCAATGAGTTTCCCTCGTACGTTGGCCGCAGCGGTGCGGGCGCGGGCAGCCCTTCTCCTTGGACTGGCGAGTAACCGAGCTGGCTTTTACTTGTGTTTACAATCTGCCTCTTATGCTACACTCATTCGGCTTGCGTGATTGACGTGGTCGATTGTTTTTTCTTTTCTTTTCTTTCAACAATGACTCGGGATGTGGTTTTTACGAACTAAGAAGTCATTTAGTCGCTAATGTTTGATAACTTGAACACGTGTGTTGTGTAGATGTTTGATAACTCGTGCGGCTTATGTTATTCTGAACCGTATCTGTCTGTTGACGTTTCTTTTNGTGTTGTGTAGATGTTTGATAACTCGTGCGGCTTATGTTATTCTGAACCGTATCTGTCTGTTGACGTTTCTTTTCGAGCAGAAGAAAACGAAACGCGTCTATGTTTTTGTAATAAACATTTCCTTGTGTGTTTTTGGGATACATTGCGTAGTATTCAGAGTCAATGTGGTTTCAAATTTGGTTTTCAGGTTTTGTTGGACAAGTCTCTTTTCATTGTTCACATATTATGAGTAGTGCTAACATAAACATTCCGAAACTCCATTAGTATTCCTATTCATACCTAGTCATTAGTATTACTGTACTGAGGAGTAAATATTGCTTCTCGAAACAGCTGATTGATCGGGAGTTTATCATCGCTAGCATTATTTATCGCGTAATGGAAAATATAATGTCTCTAGTATAATGTGTTATTGAAATGTAATTTATTATTGAATCGTGCTCAATAATAAATCTTTTCGCTTTAATGGTTAAAGAGTCATTTTAGTCATTTGTCGAAGTAATATGTTTTATGAACTGAAAGTTCCGCTATTTTATAAAGCTCTTAGACTAAACATTTGCCAGTTCACTCACTTCCAACAATTTTACTTACCTCGCTAGATATTGTATAACCACTGCAGCTAAATGAAATGTGGACAAGGATGACATATTAAAACAAAACGAATCTCACCATTCTGTTATGAACAGTGTGCTTTGTTTCTCGATACAAAGTGTCAAAGAAAATATAACTTTGTACTGTTGTGCATGTTCGAAACTCGAGCACGCCTCATGTAACAACAATATTTGTTATTCAGATGAACTATGATAGGGCAAAGTACTGATATATTGAGTATATATAATGCAATTTATAAAGCATGTAGTATAAACTGGGAAGTGGTAGAAAGTTTTTCTCCCTACAGCAAACTTCTTGTCACGTACCTTTCTAACAGGTATTTCACGTTTGTGAGCTCATCGTCCTATGTATTTTCTGAGATTTGGATTTCTTATTTATAAATTTGGAATAATTTTAATATTGCTTTCTTGCGACAGACGATCTGTTTTTACCAAATATTTTAGTGTATCGCAGATCGTTAAAATGACTATTTCTGGGTACACGATGTGTTAATTTTATAACTTAGCAGATAGTATGATTGTCTCTGCATTTTAAGTTGTCTCAGCAAAATTTCATCAAGTATGTACAAATAAGCAGGTAAATGCGAGAAGCAGAAAATGCAGATTCCTACTAATAACGTTAGTATGACTATATTGGAATGAGTATTGGACAAATGAATGTTTTTTTTCTGTTTCAACAAATTAGTACATAGTGGTGCAAAGTACTGCATAATGATGACTTAACTCGTGTTGTCCTTGATGCTAGGAGTTGTGTACGAGGAGCAGAATATAAAACGTGTTGATCCGTGTAATTCTTTAGGAGAAGAAAACAATAGCTTGAAATTTGTTTAGGAAAAGGTAATTTAAAGTGTATTATTTTAATTGATGACGTAATGTATTTATGGTATTCTGATATGGTAATGTATATAATGTATATATGGTTTCGCCAAACCTGCGAAAGTAAAGGGTACATAGTAAACACAGTAGTCTTAAGGATACATTTATGTTAAATTTAAAACCTGCTGAAATGCATATAAAGCGTTTTTTATTGTAATTTTTCTTATAATTTTTTTCGTGCATTTGTAATACTATTAAACATACTTGAACTTTTGAGGATTGTCAAAGACATTGTATCGTTTATTTGTGTGTATACTTGTTGTTCCTAGTTTGGCTTTATTGTTTTTCACGGAACGAAAAACGTTTGCCATAAAATTTTTCATATTTCTGTATATTTTTTGAAACACTATTGACTGCAAATAACATTATAATCAAATTAATTAATATATATTGGCCATTGGAAGCGGTGTCGTAGAGCAGTGGCAGAGAGGGAGCAATGATAAAAGAGTTGTCGGCGTCTTGTTGCGTAAAAAGACGGCGGCGGCGGCGTTGGTTGCGTGCGCTTGGTTGGGCTGTTGGCTCCGCGCACCGACTACCACGAATCGCAAACTTTTCTTGTTTCCCAGAGTTGCGTCCTCCCCGATCCCCCGCGATCCGCCTCGCCCCGTTCGACCTACTGTACATTGTTTGGATCCGTTTCGGAACTCGGGCGACGAGCGACATTCTCTAAAGCACTCTCAGCGTTTTGATGAAGTGTTCACCCGCCAGTTGGAAATTAGATACAACACACTTGCATTGAGGCAACTTGCCGTTTGTGTTGTGGCGTGTCGTCTCGGGAAGTTAATAAATGGTAAGATATTGGGGTTTGCTACATCAAATCCTTTCCTTGTACTTCGACTTGATAGCTGGTAGTTAATTGTTCAGTTTATCTTTTAAGCGAAAAAGTAAGTAGTTTGTGTGTCATGTCAAGTGCCGATAACTGCATTTCTTTTGGTGTGATGCGTCTCGCGTGCTTCACGTAAGGAACATGAAGAATACGATGAATATTTTCTAATTGTTTTGTAGTGCGTGAGTTTCATTGCTCTTGACGGTGGTAGTTCTTCGATTGTTGTGTTCTTTCCCCACGAGTTCATTTAAAGAGGGATGTCAGTAAAATGCCCATTTTAAATAATATTGTTCCTTCAATTTCAAAGATATCCTTTCTTTACGTGACACACTTACTGTTCATTCATTACACTATCATAAAAATTACTGTTCAATACTACTGCATTTTTGAAGAAAACTTTGTTTATTATCTTTTGTAATAAGTTTTATGCATCTTTTTCTCAATTTATATTTTGGCAACGTAACAGCGTAATACTAATACACCATTTACTTTTGGATTATAGAATTATGAAAATTAGAATCAGTCAAGGGTGAAATAAATTATTCATTTTTTGATCCATACTAATGTATAAATGCGAGAATGTCTGTTTGCTACCTAATCACAGCTAAACCACCGAACAGATCGTGAAGAAGTTAGGGGAAAATGATTTTGACCATAAATGTCGAAGAAATCGGAAAAATAGATAGGTACACTCACGCTGCCTAAAGGTTGGACAACTCTGAATGGCAATATTCTTCATCTCGAAGAGTTTTACTAGAAGGTCCGCGAAGGTTAACCTACTTTATCGAAAAAACGTATAAAAATTGGAAATGTTAAAATACTTTAAGAGAGTAGTTTAAAAAGGAGAAAAATCTATCATATTTGTTTTGTACATTTAACAAAGATAAAATAGTCTTTATAACGTCAAATTTGGACGAATAGTTTATGCTTCATAGGCATGTTAATGTTACGATGAACCGCGCTGCGACCCTTGTCTTGCTTCGGAAACGAAAATTCGACCGGCGTGACTCCTTACGAGTGGGTTCGTTTTCCTTTAGATTCTGAGATGAATACACACTTCCCGATGAACCACCATTGGGAGGAGGACGAAACAACCCTAGAAACCTCATGGGTGGAGTGAGAAGGGAGGGGTATGTAAGAACATTTAATCGAAAAAGGCGAGTTTATTTTGTATATTTCGGGACCTTGCAGATATAGTACATATTGTATTAGTTGAGCTCATATGGGTGTTAAATACCCCTAATTAAGGGTAAAGTGGTGACTTTTCGATTGATTTGTTTCTATCACGAACAATTTACGTAGGTAGTTTGATTGAAGAATTTATTCATACTCGCTGCTGAATGTCAAACTCAAAAGTGATGTATACAATAAAGTTTTGTTTTGAAATTGTTTTGTTAAGAATTAGTAAAATTAGGATGATATACAAGTGTTTAAAAATCAGTAAGTAAAATAACTTTGATTTTACAATATAGATACATTGTAGTTTTTCCTAGGTAAAAGAAGATTGGTCTAACAAGTACAAAAACACTCGGTAATCAACTTGTCAATTAATAGTTATTCAATGAATAATGATAAATGAAAGATAATATTTATAAAACAATTCTACTTTTCAAAACTGCCCGTGCTTGTACGTAAAATTCTACTTCCCATGTGTTTTCATTTATTGTTGTGGAAAAGGTACATTTATACTGAAATAGAAGTTTTTTAAGCCATGTAAGTAATTTAAAACTGCCATAATCCCAAAAACAAATGTCTGGGCACTGACCCTCTAGTTTTACGTCTGTTAGTTTAAAAATTCGGGTTTTTTCCTTGTCTAGTCGCACACAATTGCCATTATTTCTTTAGCAGCGTATTTGTTTGCTACGGTTTTGATCTACATGTGTTCAGGACTCTTGTGTTAAGGTCTATTAGAAATTTACGTGAAATACCTCTCTATTTTCTTGTTAGATTTCAAACCAAATCTTCACCTTCGATGAGTTCAGTCCAGGTTCAGATTATTAATTGCGTTTACATCACTCGAATGCTTTTCCAAGATTCTAGGTCGCCAACTCACATCATCATGCCTTATTAACGGAACTCCTTTGCAACCGATTCATTTATTTTCACTAGATCACGATGAGCATCCAACGAAGGACATGATCGTTAGATCAAACTAATTTAAAACTATAAAGGAATGACTTTTAAATTTGATCACGTTTTACAAAATTATGTAGAATTCATTGTACAATATTTTATCCTCTTGTATTAGACGTCTATTAAATTTGATCGTTGCAAGTTGAAGAATTTAACCTACTAGAATATGTTCGCAGAAGATGAGTTGTGGAGAAGGTTTATGGATTTAATTGTGTAGCTCCGCATTTCCTTAAGAAATGTCGCGTATGACAAACTGGACGAAAGGATAGGAAAAAATGAGATAATTAGTAATTAGTGAAATTAGGTCGTGAATGAAAGTGAAACTTAGTTTCAAAGTTCGTAGTGAGTTATAAAAAATACTTCGTTCATAAGTAAACGGAAACAAGTATAATTTATAATATCAACCATCTAAAATATACTAAGTTTTTAACTACATATTTACGAAGCTAGCATATATCATTTAACGTAATATTATACTACGTGAATTTAAATACTTCCCATTTAGCGAGGTATAAACCTCATACTTTTTATGAAAATAAATCCATATCAAATTTTCACGTTCTGTCAATTTTTTTTCGCGTTATGTAGCTATGGAATGTACATAGCTATAATTGTCGGACGTATGCTATTGCCCCCCCCCCCCTTCTCCGTATAAAATCACCAAGACAACTCCCAGGAATATGCACGGGGTTATGTTCGCTTTTTTTTTTTTCAGTGCGTGCTTATTTACTGTCTTGTGTTACGTGTAGAGGCCTACTATTCCACCCAGTCATTTATGGGGCGAAAGACTTGGGAAGGATCCTGCGGTGACATTATTCTTCGTGACACGGAAGAGGAGCTATACACGCGGATTTACATATTAGAAAATCAATTGACACTTAATTGTGCTTTGAAGCATTTTCTCCTATTACCGCCCACCGACAGCGATGGTCTAGTGGTAGCTTCCACGATCCCGCTAAGCGGTAGAGCGTAGGTTCAAACCCTGCTCGGCCGAACTGCGTAAGGTTTTCAGACATGTCGGTTTGGTACCATAAGTTCCCTTTCAACCCAACATATCTTCTTCTCAATTCCCTTATCCAACGGTTGGGTGGAAGAGCAGGCATTATGGCCTGAACCTCGCCAAAAGTCATAAAATAAATAAAATAAATTACCGTTCATTTTGTACTTCCAATTTGCCAAGTTTTTGCTTCTAAATCTTTACACCTCCTGAATCGACTAGTAAATCTATCATTTCCGAGTACTTGAAACCCAGTCGCATAAAGTTGTATCTTTCATCCTCTTCCGTAACACGCACTTATCTCGCGACCGGCGCAACGAGAACGCCTGTGCCTGGGATTATTTAGGTCGCTTTCTAGGGGCTTCGTTCACCCTGCCTCCGCAACGCAACTCGACGC
>NNCF01126339.1:207164-227226 GCA_002313205.1 Laupala kohalensis | reverse complement strand
GCATTTCGCGGCAGCCGCGTGGGGGAAAGGATTTTCGAATGAGGGAATAACGAGATTATGAGAAACTGATTCACTAAATTAACAACTTATCATTTCTGTGGTGGTGAGCCGTTTCGTGCTTCAAAATGAGAATTTCATGTTGTGTATCTTTGTTGGAAAACTCGTACGATATCGAGGTGAAAATGGCGAGTCGGGAATCGAACCCGGGAGAGCCGCTTTGATCGCAGGAGTGTTAACCATTACACCACCCCTGCGATCAAAGCAGGATTCCGGGGTTCGATTCCCGACTCGTCGCTATTTTCACCTGACTGAAAGTTATCACGTATCTTCTCCACGTGTTTGGTACATGGAAGAAATATATGCTTACGATATCGATGATCAGTTACTCGAATGGAGTTCGTCAAAATTCTAAAAAGGTGTTGACCCATCTCGTTCGAAAGTTTCTCACATTAGAGATAGTGATATCATTTTGATGGTTGATAGTTTCTATCGATGTAAATATTTACTTACGTATGCGTACGGAAAGTAGTCTATCCTGCTCTTCAGATACCTGTTGCCATCGATCTTTAAGGCAACTGAGGACTATTATACGGTGCAGAAAAAAAATGCCTGAATGTTGTGCTACCTTGTGCTCTGCGCTCTTTCCATGGATATGAAGTGCTTCTGAAATGCACTGACGTCATAAATTAAATTTGTTTTGTGATTGAAATGAAGGAATAGTTAATTTAAATTTAACATTTGCGGATAGTTCGGTTTTCCTTGTTTTGTTTTCGTAGATTGTATCATGGTTTACAGAAGAGTAAAGGAAGGTGGTGATTTCACATGTTTTTGTCGTGCAATGCGGTTTTACAACATCGAAATCAAATGACATTTTAGCGTGCATGTTAAGATCTTCTTGGGTAGTTGTCGGTTCTAAACGGTACTATTGTTAGTCAGCTGCTTCGCGATGATAAGGCATGAAATTCGATGCTGTTGGAAAGGAAAACTAGTTCTAAGCAACATTGGTTCGAGGGCGTCGTATAAGTTGGTATGTTTTCACGTGTGATGCAAGTAAGACAATTGCATGCGTTCGGCTACAAAACCAAATGCGTGAGCTTCCATGGTCACTACCTTCCGGCGACTGGCTGGCTCTCGCTGCACGTTGTTGCGTATTTATGAAAGTCGTTGCTTGCCAGCAGTTCTTACCAACCGCGTATGGGCTTCACTGTGGACTCCGCGATCGCGAAGCACCGTAGTTTGTCTTTAATATCCCACCTCTTGATTGCTACTTCCGCGTTCAAAAAAAAAGTTTCTTTCCCTTCCCTATTGAAGGCGTATTTCTGTTTAATTGCCTGTAATGAGTTTAAATTTGTTTCATTAAGTTTTATTATTCGTACAGGTTAAATTAAAATTCATTTGAATTATTATTTGCAATGTAGTGTTTCCATATACTAACAAGTGATGTTCTATAATTATGTTCCAACGAACTTCATTATTGTTTCGGTTTCATTCCGAGGGTTCGGCTCCTGTAATTTTGTTTCAGGGGTTTAAATCGTAAAAAGTAGTGTTTCTAAATGTATCCAAATTGGCAAAGTTCCGGAATGAGGCAAATTGTTTCTATAGGAGAGCGAGCAATAAGAAGTTTCTAACTCCCTTTCACGCACCGCTTCCGTTTTACTGCCGTGAACTTGGAGAAGTTTGTTTACAATAAATAATACTAGGAACTTCGAACATCCCCATCGCGATAACCAGAAACTGCTTGTTAGGTAATTGCAATAGGTGGGGCGTTTGTCTCTGTAAGCGGCTTGTGTGCTGCAGCATTGGTGGAGGCGGCGGCGAGGGGGGGGCAGCAGGAGGTGGTGGAAGTCTCGTGTCGCGCGCTCTATGTCCAATCGGCGTTGCACCCACTACGCGCGCGCGCTGAGCGTGTCCCCCTAGCAACAACCGCCGTCACCCCGCCCTTCGTTGCGCCGACGACTCTGTCCTGACCGTCGTCTCTGCCTCCCTTCCCCCCCCCCTGCGGAATCACCCACCCGTCCCCACCCGATGACTGCCACGCGCGCGCCGCTACGCCTGAAAAATATCCGCTGGCTCATCCTCTCGCAACGCCCCCGCGGAAGCTCTGGCCAACCGTGGGTTAATATATTCTAATTTGCCGTAAGACTGTGAATGAGATGTCTGAATTCGGATTGGACGGTGGGGAGGCGGGTGCGAGGGCGGCGGGCCGGTTGGATCAATATCTACAGACACCGTCAGCCCCAACCGACGCAGCGGCGGCGGCGGCGGCAACCGGCACGGGGATCGCCGGAGCGTCACGGCCCGCCGCCAGCTAACACGTAGCAGCGGCCACGGGATAGTAGTGACGCGAAACCCACGCCTGTCGGCACGAAGTAGTCGCTCTCCCTCCCGCGCGGCGGAAAGAAAGTAAAAAGTTGGCATGGGACACGTCGATAGTCCTTGCGCCGATCGTTTCGCTCCTTCATCAGTCAGTTAGGGAGTTCGTTTCGGTGCACGAGTAAATTCTTTTCGCGTGTTCGCGACCGTAGCGCAGCTGCTGGCGCGTCTCGTTCCGCGTGCGTTTCGGCAACCGTCTTTGCTTGGTGCCGTGGTTCTGGCGTTCTCCCAGAAATTCTGTCGCAGCCTAGAGGAGTTTCCAGCTACTACTATTACTACTACCACTGCTGCTGCTGCTGCTGCTGCTGCTGCTGCTGCTGCTGCTGCTGCAGCCGCCGCCGACCGCTTCGCTGTCCCCATGGATATTGTCCACAGTCTCCTTTTTTGCGTCGCAGCTATCACGTCAGCGTTGCCTCCCTAGTGAGTGGAGGAATGTGTGTTGGTGTTACGCTTGCGAGTGCGCTGCGATTTTCTCCGTGTGTTCCCTTCTCTTTCCATCTCTCGCGGGCGCCTGCGCGCGCGGCCGAACCGCTACCCTCCCTCCCTACCGCACCTCCTGAATGTTTTCTCGACGAACCGCGACGATGCGAAATTCTTCTCCCTCCGCCGCCACCCGTTTCGGGCACTTGGTGCAATCATTGAGTTGGTGACTGTTCACCGACCGGCGTCTCCATCGCCGAAACACTGTCGGAAGTGTTTTGCGAAGATCCATGTGCGACGCCGACGGAGTCCTTGAGCTCGTCGATTCCTTCGTGCGCTTTTAACTCGTCCGTTCGCTCTTTGCGATTGGATTAGTGTTAAATCGCTTCAACCCCGAGAAATGCATCTGCTCCGGAAAATGCCTACCGTGGCTTGGCGTAACATGCTCTAATGAGTTGTGGGAGGCGATGCGTGAATGCAGAAAGGTGGAATAATCACACATCTCCTGTACGTCCATAAATTACTTTTCTGGCGTTGAACGTGCTAGTTCGATTCTTGGTTATAAGAGCACATGTATTCGAGTAAATACTGTCGAATTTTTCAAAATATATTTTCCTGCGAGTAACATCTAACAAAACGGTAGAATTGATGGAAGGGTAAAGAATGCGAAAAGTGGAGTGACGAAATTTTCGATTTAAAGCTTTAAGATTTTATGAATGAAGATTTACGTGCATGTGCGTGGCAAATTCTTATTGATTTCGCTCGCTAATAGAAACGTAGTATGGTCGTTATGACGTTTTATTGAGGAAAGAAATGTTGTGTTAACCGATCGTTACTCTCTTCATACATGTTGTTTTCTTTTGTTGACAGCGTAGTGTGGTTTTCTCTGAAATTAGCAACAAATTCATCCAGAGTATTACATTTGGTTGTCGAACGACTGTGGGGGCGCTAATTTTTGCGTTATTTTCTTTTTCAGTTGGAGACTTAACTAAGCGCGTACATATANATATATATATATATTATTGTTACACAAACAGGATTTACCTTAATTTGACTATGTATCGGATTGATTGCAGCTTATCGGTATTAACAGAGCTTATCATTAATTGTTTCAATCTGAAAAACATAGCTATCATCTCGCCGTTTCCAGGAATTAGCTCGGGTGTGGTTTTGAAGTTGTTTTTTGCGTAAATAAACGTTCTTGATTCCCCATTGACATGTATTAAAAATGTATCATATTCAATTGTCATGACAACTGTGAATCAAACCAATGACAATAAAGAAAAGAACTTGAACGTAGAGAGTAGCTTGCCGAATAAGCGCAATGCGTACTCATTGAATGTTCCCAGAGAAACGAGAAAAGATAGTTCGCAATATGTTCGCCCAGAATCTACACATTGCTAATTGAATACGATCATAATTTGTTTCCCTCAAGATAAATAACTCCCGTATTATTTCAATGCAAGAGTTCATTAAATACTTCGTTTGCTCCAACACTTATTTCATTTGTTTCAAATGTTGAAGATTTCCACTTTTTACCAGTACAAAATTCAAATATCCATTTTATATAGGGCTAGAATTGTTTTATAAATTCGCGATACAGATTGAACGTTCTCAATCAGATTCAAATGTAATGGTATTAAAATGTGAACTTTAAATTATGACTAATATTCTTTGGAATGAATCCATTTTATAAATTTGCTCCCTTGTACTAATCAGCGATTGACAAATGTTACCGTTGCCACTTGGTGTCATTTGCTACTGACGAAACACAAATTTGAGAAAGGAACTTCTAGGCTGATGTTTCATTCGTGTTTGATTTTTTTAAAGTATTTGTAAACGGATGTCGTTCAGTATAGCCCCCAGCTATCTGTAGCAAGGCCTAAACTTGTTTCTCAGGGTAGTGGTACCGCGTTGATTTTGTGTTTTTCTTTACTGATGTATGAGGAGGTATTTAGAGGTCCGTTTTATCTCGTCCATGTTCATTGCTGCGTACGTCTCACTCGTTCTCACGCAAGCAGTTTGCCGCAGGTTGCGATGGGGTGCGTGTGGGAGGGGGTGCGTCCTTCATTTGCTGCGTCGGCTCCTTTCCCCCAGGGTCCGCGCACCCTCACCCTTCGCGGGCGTCCTTCGCCCTTTGCGCGAGGCAGTGTCCAGCCTACCAGCCAACGGAGCAAGCAAAGCAAGCAAGCTAGCTAGCAGCAGCGGCTGCTACCCAGCGGCGGCCGGCAGACCCGTGCTCGTGTCGGGTTCAAGTTGGCATCGATCGTTCGGCGTCGGCCTGGCGAGCAGCTCGCTGCACTGTCGGGAAAGCCAGCGAGTGAGCAGACGCCTTCGTCACCGCCGTCATACACAGTCGTAGGGGGAAGTAGGTGGGAAGGGTGGCAGGAAGGGACAATAATGTCAACCGAAAACTCTTCCTTGGTGCGCGCGGGCGATCGAACTTCTCTCCGCGTCATCAGGACTCGCCCCCTCCTCTCCCCCCGCACTGTCTATCGCCGTCCCCCTCTCTCGTGTGATGGTCACATCATTCCAGACTCTTGGCGTGGGAGGGAGGCAGTTGGCGTAGATGTAGTAGTAGGTAACTCTGTGCAGACTTGCTTCCGTAGGCACTTAGCGAAGTCCTTCCGCACGGGTCTGTGGGTGGGGGACGTCGTTTCGTCGAATTTGCACTTCCCCGTCGCGATGTCCCATCTCGCTGATTCTGCAAACGCCAAACTTCACGCTATGTGTATGTTTTACGATCGAGGAGGAAAAACGCATTTGCCTTTTGTATCTGATTCTTACACTTCGTATTTCCTCTGCTTCGGAAAGATGACTATTTAATTTCCTCGAGTTTTAGTAGAGAGGTCGTGATAAAGAAATCTTCCTAGGACTAAAACTAGAGATAATAGAGATTTTCTAGGGCTAACACTGTATCGTGTTTTTTAGTCACTTTCTCAAAGGCACTACTGCTTAGTTATAGTGTGTGCCCGAAACGTCTTTTGCTTCGTGGTATATTTATGAACATCAGGTTTCAATTTTTATAGTGCATTGTATGCGCTAATTCAGTGGTCTGTTGCGGATTAGTTACAATCCATTCTGCGTTCCTAATTTCCTTTCCACTTTTGTATGGACTAATCGCCGCTGTTATGCGCATGCAGTCGATCTGACGCGGAGGACATGCCTGCCGCACTGCCCTCGAAGCGCTACGTCGTTGCTGACGTCGCCACTTGCACTTGCTCGTCGCCGCCGCCGCATGGCTTCCCTGGCCTAGTTTCGTTCCCGCACTTCTGTCTCCTCGACATCTTTTCGGCACTTGCTTTACTTGAACTTCCGCACTCAACGAATGGGAGGAGAAACTTTCTGAACCGGAAAGTGTATAATCGCTGTTATGAATACAAGCAAGATCGATTGTTTAAAAAGGGACCGCCTGTGTTCTGCGTGTATACGTCGATACTTATTTTCGTAGTTGTAGGTATAATTGACTTCATTTTATTGCTGTGTTTCTCTTAAGTTACCCGAATATATAAAATTATAAATTAAGATAATGTATTAATGTTTGATGTATCACGTACCATTATGTATCATGATAGCCCACACCTCTTTAGTGCGCTCTTTGTAGGGAAGCTATTTTTAGAGCAAGTTACAATCTTTTCCATTCTGTTCCAGGACGAAACGTACAAATGTTCGCCTGTCGTCAGTTGTCGGGTTAAGAAACAGTCTACGGAAAGAAGTAGTGGGTAAGAATAACTTTTCTACTTTTAGTTTATGTACCTCAATAAGTTTGGGAGCCAATTGTTCTTAAGTGAGCAAAATATCAAAGTTATACATTCAATAATTATTAGAGTTCTTACATGGTCGTTTCGAATGATGTCCAGTTGTTTCCCACGGGGTAAAGAAACGGTCCCTGTCTTCGCGGGTGTACTTCCAATTCTTACGTTTTATATATTTGTATGATTTGACGTATAATGGGGAAAAGAGTTTTGGTAAATTCTTAAATAAACAACTACTGAACATAATTAAGCGATACCTCTTTCGAACATTTCAAGGTAGGGTAATTGAGTCATTATCCAGCTTTTTTAAACAATTACTTATGAATTTGAAAAATTAATTAATTAATTAAGAGTTTGAAAAATAATAAAACGTATTGATTGATACGGGAGAGGTTAAACTTGGTTAGTTTAATTTTAGTTTTTATACCTATACGTCCTTGGTTCGACTTGGCGTACTGTTTTCTATTATCTAAGAACCCAAGTATTATTAGTACAAAGTAAACGATATCTAAGAGTTACTCCGACACCTGTAAATGCAGGCATGGCCAGCTGATCTCGAGTCATCCATACTCCATACTAATATGTAAATGCGAAAGTGAATGTCTGTTTGCTACCTAATCACTGAACCGATCGTGATGAAATTTTGCCACTGATTGCCGCGGAAGCGAAAATTCTACCGGCGCGGCTCCCGGCAAGTGTGATCGTTCTACCTGAGATGCCTAGATGAATAGACACACTTTCCATGTCTTCGCATCTTCTTTTCAGGACACATTTTGGCCCCCTTCATAACTGGATTCGGGAGACGGGTACTTGTCAGAAATTTCCACCATCACGCGACTAAAGTGTACTTAGCTGATGTATGAAACTTCCTATAGCTCATGCTTCCGGAATTATATTTTTCATTAAAATCTTCTTTCACTCGACAGTAAAAGTCCGAGAGCAGTCTATTTAAATGAATGAATGTTTGTTTGTATGTCTTTTATGGGCTCCTATACCATTCATCGATTGTAATGAAACTTTGGCAAGTTGTTGTACACTCGCCCGTGAAGTTTTCTGTCAAAAAATAAAATAAAAATATTAAAAAATAAAAATAAAGACGATATTGCTGTTGAATACATCATTCTTTAAGGCACAGAAGAGCTGAGTCACACTCAATGCAGCCCATGATCACCCCATATGACGAAATACACTATTTCGGGAAGGGAATACGAACGGATTGAAATGTAAAAATTAGCGAACATTATTGATATTGTGATCATACATTTTGGGACCGCTGAAATCAGTAATTGCATCCCCAAAGAGACCAAAATCCACTATCAGTCCGTAAGAACTCCAGCACCTCTATCGAAGGGGATGCTATGAAAAAATAATCCAACATGACATACCTGTGACGAGTCCTTAGTTATCGGCGTCTCCAAGTTGATAGTAAAAGCCCGATATCTAAGTCTAAATAAAGCTCTCATCGAAGGATGACAACACTAGCGGCCTTTGTGAATGGGGTGGAAATAGGTTCACGTGTAAAAAATAATTGAAAACTAATTTTGAAAAAAAAAAAAAGAAAAAAAAAACAAACAAACAAACAAAAAGGCACTGGACATTGACTAACTTTCGTTTCATTATTAAAACTTGAGATAGTTATTTTTGAACAAAAGCAATTTCTGTACATTTTTAAAAATATTTCTAAGTACGTCAACAGTTATGCAGTGGTTTGTCTGAACATGAAAGTATGCATGTTGAAAATCAGTTGTGGAAAAATGACGTCAATTCCACGACTAGCCCCTACACCTATTTCTAGGGAAGGGTATGCCATGTAAAATTTTTCCGAAATCACATTCATGAGGAGTCCAATGTTTTTGGTACCGCTGAGTTGATAGTTACGTCCAAATGCACTACAATACTATCAAGCCACCAATATTAATGGATAACATTCTCATAGGATAGCAATGGTAGTGTGAGAAAGAATAAAATTGCAGACGTATTACAACATTTGCGTGGGCAAAGCCACGGGTACGCGTCTAATTTAGAATACGGTTTTATCTGCAAAATAAACGTGGTGTTGGGTTTAGTTTCGAACTTCATTATAAAAATAAATCAAAGAAGGTAAGAATAGTCCGAAAACCAGTGTACTACCTTACAGTATTGGCGATTAGGAATGAGAAGTGGGTTGGGGTGGGACTAAAAAATATTGACGATTTTCATTAGCATATCTCCTGCATATTTCCACTAAGTATGATTTTCTTTCTCTCTAAAAAGTTGAGTGGGGATGCGACTGCCCCCCCTCCCCCAATCGCCACCTCTGCTATTTTACAAAAATATACTGCAATAAAGCACCGAATATCCGAACGTGAGTTATTCGAACTGGCATGTACGAAACGAGAAGTAAATAAAGCAATCACGATTATGTGTATGTTAGCGATTGCCAATCCCAGAACTTAAAAGACCCGTCAACACAGGGGAACTAATCGTGTAGATAGATACGCATGTCCCCTGTATTTTTCGTTCCTTTTCTGCATGGACGAATAAGTCACACAAGTATTGTACGTTAGAACATTTAAAGGTGTATAGATGACTCCCAATTATTTCATTTTAGAGATCTTATCAAGAAAAGGAATTAACTTATTCGTAGGGAAATGATCGTGAGTTACGTAATGTTGCATTGTGCATTTTTTGTGGGGCTTTACGGCTCGTCGACATTGAGGTCATTAGAGCATTATTCTATTCATAACTGTTCTAATATTCTGTTTACTGTGTTAATGCTAAATATAGAAATAAATGAAACTTTCCTTCAATTAGCAGATGGGGGAAAGTAATCTACATTAATATTAAATGCGAAAGTGTCTGTATGTTTGCTAAATGCTACCTAATTACTGATCCGATAGTGATTAAATTTGGCTAGGTGATAGTTTAGACGACCAGGATGAACATAAGCTAACTTTTATTTTAAAAATGTGTGAAAAGATAGAAAATGAAGTTGAAGATAAATGTCGATGAAATCGGGGGAAAAAAAGTTATATTCGCTTACGCTAATGGTTAGTTATGTGACAGCTATGAAGGGCCTCAAATATTGTTCGCCTCAAAGAGTTCTAGAAAAATATGTCTATCTACAAAGGTTTCTCTACATTATCGAAAAAAACATTAAAAATAATACTTCAAATACTTCAATTTAAGAGTAATTCAAAGGGGAAAAAAATCATCAAAGTTTTTGTTTTGTTTTGTGCATTTAACAAAGATAGTATCATCAAATTTGGACGAGTAGTTAAGATTTTATAAGCATTTTAATGAAATGACGCAGCCGCTCGACTGGCGGGGTTTCCGACGAGTGGGTTTCTTCTACCTGAGACACTGACATGAACAAGAGAAACGTCCATGGTATGACAGAGTTGAGCCACCATTAGGGTTGGTGGGGGGGGGGGCACTAGAAACCCCATCAGTGGAGTGGAAATAAGAACATTTCCTGAATGTTCAGACAAACGACGACAGGATATCGTATAAGATTAAGGTCAGTACATGGGAGTTAAACACCCTAACCAAGGGAGAAGTGGTGAATTAGGCTAATGGACGATGTTTTGATTGATTTTGTTTCTCTCACGGACAACTTCACGTTGCTTGCTCAAATGTGGTTTCTTGTAAGAATTTATTTATTCTTGCTGTGGGGATGAAGTGAAAGTGGTGTATACTATCAAGTTTTGAATTAGATTTCTTCTATTATGAATTTGTAAAGTTAGGATGCTATACACTTTTTTTAAGTGAGTAAAATATCTCAGAATATAGATTTTATTTTTTTCCGAGTAAAAGAAGGTTGATCTAAGAAAAATCCCGGTAACACGGGGTAATCAACTAGTGTTTGCCATACATCCAAGTAAATAAAACAGTCTTGTTAATAGCGTCTGTCATCAGTCTTCTTACCGGCCGGTTAGCGCAACTCTGGTAACTAATCCGTCCTGTAAAGATAGTTTTCATCACGTTGGTTAGCTCCGCCACAGGAGAGAGAATTTTGACCGGTCGATAGATGGTTGAGCGGATAAGCATTATCGAGGCGAGTGAACTTCAAATATGATCGCGTGGACTTTGCCAATAATATTATTTTTGAAAAACTGGGTAACATTTCGTTAGTTTTTTTGCATTAAATAATTACCTAGTAATCTGAAAGAAAAATACGATAAATGATATTGAAAGTAAGTAAAAAAATCTCTAAAATCACTAAAGAGAAACAATTTAAAAATTGGTATTCTGTTTTCTTTTCTTTAATCTTTGTATTTAGATATTTGTTGAATTCAGGAGGGTTTTGTAGTGGGAATGCTCGAGATATTCGTCGAGTTCCACACACGGGGAAGAGTCACTACGGCTCTTCTCTATGGTGCGAAACTGCATTTTTCCCTACTTGCATGGGCTCTAATGACCTCCATGTTGACGAGCCCTAAAGCCTCCCCCCCCCAAAAAAAAAGTCCAATAATAAATCTTATGAAATGTTTTTTGTTGTTGTGGCTATGTTAGCTTTCTATGGGTATCTTGTGTGGATGGTACATGGTGTGGATTACGAGAAGTGGGAGGTGGGTAGCTATGGTAGGGGGTGTAGGTTGGTTAGTCTGATCCCAAAATCTTGGCTCACAGCAAGATGAGTTATCAGTTAACTGTCAGTTACCAACTTGGCAAGTACCCGACAGATAGATTGTGGCGATAGACGACCTAAGTCGAATTAAACGTCTATATTATCGTACAGAACGTTAGTATCATTTAATTTTCTAATTTATCCAAAATCTTATCTTATTCAACGTATTAAAGGCGAGAATTGCTTCTCAAACTATTTGGTATTTTTTAGAAAGAGTTCATAGAAAAATGTATATTCCTAAAACTGTGTAATGAGGCCGACAATATTGTTTACTGTATACTTACTAACAAGAACAGTCTATGCGTGTTACTCCTGATATTAAGTGATTTTTTATTGTTTGAATCAACCTGACCGTTCAGAGAACAACATTTATTCGGTATATCTACGCTGCATTGTATTATACCCCTTCAAAAATATTCCTGTAAAGAAACACGACGTTCCGATAGGATGCAGACTAACCTTGCGGAGCAGTGAAATCTACAGGTGAAGTCAAGTAAGAGTATAGCCAGAGAACACTGAACGCAAAAAGCTGCTTCTCTCCTTGGGTTGAATCGCGAGTTCCTTCGTAAAACATTTGTGCAGAAACAACAGCTTCATGTTCGGATGTTTGGTTTATTTTGTTGAGAAAATTGTGACGTATACGTATGTGATATTTATATGTTGAACGATTGACAAAACGTTGCGATTGAAATATATTTTTAGTCTGAAAAAGGTCTTTTAAGTTAATAATTTTGTTCAGAAACATTACTCTGTCTTCTACCCAAGTTACAAGGGAAGTTACCAGGGAGTGGGGTGGTTACACTACAACATTTTGTAGGTTTGTTCGATTGACCTGCTTGGTATTCGAACTTGACCTTATTACTGGAATGTTAGCAAGTAATTATGGGTGGAATAAAATGTAACTTTGATTTATGTGATTACCTTCTTTGTTAAGTTTTCACTTTTAATGTACGTGAGCAATCTTTAAATTTGGCGAATATACGAAGTTCGTATTCAATTCAAACTTGCGATAGACACATCTTGGCTCGCAGAACTGCTGCAACCCACTAATTTTTCAGATGCATGCATGGAAGCCGAAGTACTTGCTCTGTGTCGTGTCTCTGGTGTAGACGATAAAATTACTTCTGATTCCTTCATCGAATTGCCTTTGTGAAACCACCTCCGCGATCTCAAGGCGAATTCACTGCTAGAATTAAAACAATGAGATAGACGTGCACTTTTCATCAGGCCCAAAGGGCCGCTGTGCTTTAGCAAAGGGAACATGCTTGGAAGAATTATCCGAGGAAGAAACCTCATTGAACACTGACTGCGTAGTAGGAGTTGCATTAACGATGCGTGAATTTACTTTCTTACAGCTTGCGACAGTTTTTCCTTGCGAGCTCTAGAATTGGTTTCTAGCTGCAGTTTGCAATAACTACGAATGGCATCGTTGAAGAACTTCTTTCGTAACTTACAGTAAAAACCAAATAAAACTGAAACCAAATTTATCTGCTTTTTCAATTTAACATACGAAAAGAAGAAATGACATGCAGATCTAGCACGTTGACGAAATTATCGTTGAACATGCTAGTGGTTTCCAAGAGCAGCACTTTTCTTTAGAATCAATTATACCTTTATAAAACCTTAAAAAGCTGGTGAAAATAAAAGGGTTGATAATAGTAACGAATAGTGCACACACATACTATCAAATCATCGATAAATAACTACATTTTCATTGGTTATGCCTTTAGCCCCCTTAGCCATTGGACCTGAACTCGCAACAGATAAAGGCATAGTTCGCCATCTTAAATAGCCCCCTTAGCCTCCTCCCCCATAGCTTCGCCACTGTATAACATCGATGCTTCATGGTGTTGAGACGTGCATCGTTTTGAGCGGCTCGAGTCTTCTCCGCCCCCGTATTTCTCTCCCCCCCTCCCCCCTCCCTCGTCACCGGAAGTGCCTCTTTCCGCGCCGTGGGCGGACGGACGGGTGACAGCGTATCTGCGGCGCTCTGGTGTGAACAGCTGGCGCATTGTGAATCCGCGTTCGTTCGTTTGTGTGTAGCCCCAGAAACCTTTGTCAGTTTCGCGTCTATATGCGGCTGGTTCTTCACCCCACTGTTCTCACCACCATCTCCCTTCCCTCTTCTACCACTCCCTCCACGGCATTCGCATCTCGAGGGAGAGTGGGGAAATAAAGTAGGCACGGCGTGGTGTGGAGCAAGGTCGGGGTGAATACATAACTTGCGTTATTTGTGTGGTATCCTTCATCGGGCGGCGCCGAGGAATTCCGAACGCGTGGATGGGGTTTTCGTTGAAGACGCCACGTCCCTTACCCTTACTCCCGAAGCGTTTTGTTTATTCTCTGAGAGGGTGAAGCGTTCGTTTTGCAGTGCTATTAAATCGTAATTTTTCACTGTCGCCCGCGTAACACGGGCTCAGTGACCGACTGACTATCCGCATGTCCAACGCGTTTCGAATCCGGGTTAATTTATTGCCTCCCCTTTGTATTATGTCGGTGGGAGAAACAACGTGTTCCCCAGGGTCGTAAAATATTGGTCGGACAGCTGTCGAATTCAGTGATTCGAAAGAATATTAACATAGTGATGTGGAACGTGCGCTTTATTTTATGACACCGTGAAGAGTGAGAGCAACTTCTCAAGGATTAACTGGAACCTCATTAGAACGACTGGGTTTAGAATTTTTTAAATGATTTTACATGTGAGATCATAAAAAAATTAGACATAAGGCAAGTATGTTTTTAGCGTTTAAAGTATGCAATGAATTCATTCACCAGTGAAGATACTGATCAAAATCCAGATGTGACAACGTATCTTTTATCTGTTACTAATCATTATTTAGAAGTAGATGAATAGTTCGGGATAAAGAGTATTAAGAAATGCTTGTGTGTATATCAGCTAATTCTGGACTCAAGCATTAAAATTAAGTACTAAAATAAAATCAAAGTTAAGTACTGAAAATTATCTCCTCCTATTGTTCTCTCGTTGACCATATACAGTTTAGAAACATTTGTTTTTATGGGAAACCTATCTTGCGGTAAAAACGCAGGGGTAAACTTTTTGTGAGAACCTTTTTGTCATTTAGCGTAGTTTCAACAATCCGAATGTAAATGATTGCATTTAAAACATCACCTCACCGTTGCTATTAGAAGTACACTTTCATTTTACAATTCTTACAGATAGCTATATTTTAACTTTGTAGTTCTTGCTTTGTCGGTCCATTTACACATTTGCTAGTTTTCCGAAAAAAATAAGAATAAGCAGTATTTTGCGTTTCACTAGTATGTAGCTTATATTTGTTGGGTGCCTCCTGATGCACGGGGGTCTAGGAAACTGCTAGTTTAATATAATGAACTATGAATGTTTTTTCTGATCTTTGATTTATGTATCTAGTAAATTCATCGATTTAATTTCGTATTATATGCGATATCACTCACAAGGATTTTGTAATTTTTGTACGAATATTCTTTCTGAAATTTCTATTGTATATTATTGAAAATTGTATCCATTGGATTGAAATAAAATTTTATTGGAGGTTTGGTTGTGTTAAATATCTGAGTAGAAGTGTTGAACACCTATTAGAAATAAAATTTATTATGGATGGAAATTCTTGAATTGCTCATGCGCATGTGGAGTTTCCTAATCTTTCAAACATTTTTGGCTCACGACATTTTCGGCCCATGTCCAACCAGTTTCCTGTCGATATTCTCGTGTCCGACCAAGAGATAATTATAGCATTTTTTAAGGGTAACTTGAAGTCTCATTGTAGCAATATCAACACTTAAGAGTGCAAAATAATGAATGCTGAAGACCAAGGATGTGCCACAATTGATTAAGAATAATTTGAATTTACTAATAAAAATTTGGTATTTTTGTCCACTGAGCACGAATTTTTATAGTATTGTTTTTGAGTATTCATTGTGATTTCGAATAAATTATACTTCATAGTCCTAAGTCATTCAAACTTGTTAGTGCGAAGTTATCGCAGTCGTGCATCCTGCCATTTTCTCCTGTATTTTTTAATTCAAATAAATAATCTTCATGTATTTTACTGCCGTTGGCGCAAAAATTACATTTTTTGTTCCGTGGACTTGATCAACCTCGATCTGAGAGAAATAGTGCCCAGGAGGCAGATTATGATCAAATTTCGTCATATAATCGAGCGGTCAGTAATTGAACAATACCGGAAGTCTACGAACTTACTACAACTCTTATTCAATTCTTTTTTTTTTTAAATATAATTGTTTATGAAAACGAGGGGGAAGAATTGGTTAAGATGCGACATTTCGATCGCGTATTTCAGCCGTGTTGCAGACTACTCTGAACAATGGACGAACGCTGGGTTGCAATCGCTGTGTGTGGATCGTGAACGAGTGCGTGCTCCGAATGCGTTCGACTGGAACGGACTTGCAGCGCTCGCGAGACGATTTTGTAATTGCGTCGCCGCGACTATTGGCGTTGTCAATATAGCATCTTTGCTACCGGTCAGACGGCGGCCGTGGGAAGGAAGCGAGGCTCAGCTCCGCCATCGCTACATGCAAGACGCCAGACTGATCGCTTTAGGGACGATAATAGAGTGAGCTTTTCTTTAGCAGATTATGTGTAGCATTCGCTATTACTTTGGTTCTTACTAAAAGCATTGTTTAAATGTTTCGCCTTAGTTTAATATTTCAACTTGTTTTGAAATTAGAGAAAAGTAGTTTGTCTCGAAACTAAGTATGAATATTTTGAGTCCTATGGTAAGGTTTATTATTTGGTAATTCAAATGTCGAATTTTACTTTTCTATGACCTTAAATGTATTAGTAGTACCAATTTAAATTACATTATTATTTCAATTAGTTAATTGTCATGTTGAATGAAAATGGGTGGCGAGACGGAGATTCGAACTCAGGACCTTCAGGTTGACGCGCTGATGCGCTTACCTATTGCGCCACCCCATTCGCCTCTGGACCCATTGCGATGTTATGGTTGTTTTATGTCTGTCGAGGCGCGTTGAGAGCAACCGAACTCTCTATAAAAATTTTCTCAGTGGAGGAATTGCACTGTAAATTGTTGAGGTTGGGTTACTTTGTTTATAACGCACCGATGACGGATGACATCGGTTTATTGCAAATATTGTCTTCGTCTGGAAGCTCAGGTGAAGGGCAAGAGTTGTATGTCGAATTGATCCTTTCCAGAGGAGAAATAATTTTTACGATGTTATATTTCGTTAATCCGATTATATAATACACTATATTCAATATTGCATTATACACACATGAATACGAAAATGATATTTCTTGATACATTAGTGATTGTTTATATTCAATTATCGTACTTTTGTTTTGCAACTAACGATGTCCGAGGCCGAATGTGCAGCTAAGATGTGCCATTTACTTGTTACATTACTTGCTACAAATTTTCTCAGTGGAGTGAGGAACTCGCGCGGAGCAAGGACGTATTCGTCCAGAGCTTGTGGACAGCGAGCAGTAAATGAAAAACTCTATAAAACAATTGATTTATCTCACGTTTCTTTCTTAGTCGTAAGAAATGTTTGAAATAGTACCGATACTAATGTAGTACCTGGTCCGTGTTGACAAAAAATGAATTATAAAATAAGTTTGCTTTAGCGAGATTCGAAACATTCATTACGGATCCAGTACTGTACATTTTACAGTATAATACTGTAAAAAAAAAAATACATAGCCTTGTCAATATCCATATCAATGCGTAGTAACTTTTCTTTTGTTTTATTGATTTGTCTATGTATTAAGGCAGTATATAGAAGTCATATACGGTGATTAGAAGACATCAAATATTTCTCTTTCATTATGCGTTTTTAGTTGCGACTTTTCACTTACGCTCTAATAATGTATACAATTGTTATCTAATATTTGCTACCCATACTGCGTTTTCTGTGGCATTAAACTATTCTGTTCGGAAACGAGACCATNCCCCCCCCCCCCACCTCCCGAATAAATAAATAAATCTGCGTCTATAATTAACTTTCAGTTGATGACACGCTTAAGCGGTCGTACTACGTACTACTTTTCCTTTACAGAAAATTTCAACAAATTGGGAAAAGTTTACGAGAAGTTTTCCATCACGTACTTTGAACTTCATGTGAAGTACCCTTTATTTCCTAGTGATAAATTTTTTAGAGCGGATTCATCGACTGGAAGCAGATACTACTAATATGAAATGCGGATAATATTCACTAATTGATGTACAGAAAATTCTGAAAACGTTTTCGGTATCAAGCATATCAAAAATGAGTATTTTAGTCAAAATCTCGCGATCGCCTAAGACGTTTTATATACTATGCTAGAGAGAAAGTAAAATTAGAACCATAGTATTCGAGCGATCGAAGTTATTGAAAGAAATTAAAATTGAATTCATGACGAAAGGAAATCTGAAAATGCGTGGTTCCGCGTCAATATGAACCCGTCAGAATCCCCAATTCATCTGCTTGAAAATGTCTATGTAACAGGTGATGTTTTATGTAATAAACGAAAGAATAATTTAAGCCTCAACGTGACCTGCGTCTTGTTAACTGCTTCCCTGTGTACTATTAGTCGTACTTGGACAAGCCGCGCCTGATGTTTTAAGAACTAGTTGAGTAATTCGTTCTCAAATGAAAACATTTCTTCAGTATGCATCCCATTGGCTTACATTTCGTGTTTGTGAAAAACTTTGCTGGAAAAGTTGACGGATTGTTGAAGATTTTGCGCTCGCAGGTTGGTGTAACGCGGAGCGCTGGCGCAGACTGCGCGGCGCGCGGCGTCCCGACGCAGCAGCGGCAGCAACGGCGATGGCAGCGGCGGTGGCAACGGCTGCAGCGGCGGCTGAATCGATCTTCGATTCGCCCCCGTCCTCTTTCTCCCCCCGCATACTCGCGCGCTCCCCGCTCTCATCGCAGCATGAGCTGCTGCTTGCCTGGTGCTGGTGCTATCGCCCCCTGTGCGCGACAAGCGACCGAACGGCTGCCGGTCGCTGACAGCGCAGACAGCGCCAACGAGAATTCTCTCTCTCTCCCTCCCCCTCCCCTCCCCCTGCTCTCTCTTCCATCAATCCCCTCTCGCCCGCCCTCGCCAATCTCCTCTTTCACGAGACGACGGGTCAACTGTTGGAGCCACGATAGTGTAGAGGCGAGTCGAGAAGACGTCCCGGATCTCTGCGTTGTCCGTTCAGTCTCCTCCTCCCACCCTCTCTCTTCCTGTCTCCCGCCTCCGTCCGTCCGTCGCGCTCGCACCCTATCCGCCTGCAGAACAGTGGCAGGCCGGGGCTCCGACGTCGCTAGATGTGTCGTTTTGTCCGTTTCCCCTCTGCGGAGAGGGCTCCAGATCCTTCCCCCTCCCCATCCCCGACTGCTGGAGCCTCCCCGTCGCCCCTTCTCCGAGCCAGCGCCGCCTGGACCCCTTCATACAACACAATCAATACACTCGGCACTAGGCTGCCGAGGGTTGGAATAACACCTGGTAGCGGGAGGGCTGTCTGCTGGACGCGGGGCGTAGGGCGCCACGTCGTTGCGAGCGCAGCGCACGAGAGCCTACCGTGTGTGTCCCGCCAGCTTCCCTCGCGCTCCCACTCGATCCTTTATCGCGTTACGTGCGGCGGGAGATGCCCATTGCCTGCGTCTGTAATCGCATTCCCGCCTGCCGTGTTATTTTCGTTTCTCGTCGATGCGGTGGCAATCGCCTTACACGATCGGAGTTATTTCCTGCTCTGCGAACAGCGATCGATGAGAGTGTGCGGAGGGCCCTTGGAATCAATCGCCGCCGCCTCCATTGTCTCGTGGTTGAATCATACGGAGTTCCTAATGACTATCTCGAAACACTTACATTCTACCTCTCTACGTTAGTTCTCGCTTTTATGCACGAGAAGTTGCGTTCTTGTTTTGTCCAAGTTGAGAGAAACTGTAATTTGACTTAATGGATGGCTTGCTTAGGTGAGAAGTTTCTATTAGCAGAATCGAGTTTTCGTTGGATGTCTTAAACAAATACTCCTTCTGGTTAATGTGTAGTCTGTAATCTATTCTGATAATGTATTTATGATATAATTTTTTAAAGATTGTTATTAGCACTCGCTTAAATAATGGAGGTGAATCAGTTTGATAGTTCAGCATATGAATCGGTGAGACTGAATGACAAATGTAAGAATGTTTTCGTAAATGAAAGGGAAATAAATCTGATATTGATCGATGAATGAGGGTATAAGAGATTTCAGGTTTCCAATTATATATACTTCATTGTATGTATATGTATATTTTTAATTTTTCTAATGCATCATTCTATTTTTAGGTGAACTTTAGACTTGCTATCATTTACAGCTGATTGTTTTATTATCACTATTTCCTTTCAAGGTAACATAAATGTATGTTTATCTAGCCTTCATATGTCGAGGGAAAACAGTTACGCACTAGGGAGAGCCAACATGACTCTCCCCGCGTGTTGGACTCGCCGAATGACTCGACCATACCCACCAAAAAACCCTCCTGAATTACAATAGATCCAAAATGTTAGGGCTCCAATGACGTCGTAGTCGGCGAGCCGTAAAGCCGCACAAAAAATAAATAAAAAAATCAAAACGTCATTGTTCCTTTCTTATAGATGTAAACAATTTACTTTAATGAACGTTCAGTCCTTATTTTACCATATAACTTTAATGAACTTTGAGTCCTTATTTTACCATATAACTTTAATGAACTTTCAGTCCTTATTTTACCATATAACTATTGTCCTCTCACTCATAGGTATCTCTTACTACTTGATGATGAACCCGTTTGTGAGGAGTGTAGCTTATTCTCTGACAGTGCGTCACCTACTAACTGATTGCAGAAGATACTCAAGTATACGGAGACGAATTGGTCTGGCTGCAGATTTACCAACAATTCTCGGAAATGAAACGGTTAATGTTAATAAACTATT
>NNCF01126339.1:154830-201611 GCA_002313205.1 Laupala kohalensis | reverse complement strand
AATAATATTCAAGAACTCGCTTGACTCGTTTGAAACGCACAAGAGCGTGTAAAAAAATCATGGCGGCCGAGCGCGTCGGTTTCTTGATTTATGCATCTCACCTCGGAAACAGTGAAAAAATCTTTCTCATATGTCTGGTGACCTATAGATAAAAGTGATGTGAAAATACTTCGAAATATTTACTACAAATCAAAGTAAATTTCCATCACTTTCGTGATTTAGAAGTTGATCTTATTTTGTAAATAAGTGTTTTTTTTTCATAAGACGCAATGTATTTCGCCATCGATTAGAATTGCAATTATTTCATTTAAATAGCCGGTGAGGTATGTTTTTCAAGTTGAAATCACAATAAGTATATATTACTGCGTTTATTCATGTCGATTTAAGATATTGTAGTGATTTCATTATATCTAGGCTAATACTACCTTAAGAGTTATACGTTATTTCACAGTTACGTTATTTCTCCGGCTACGGGGGAGTGCAAATGCATTGCATAATATTTCTTTTTAGCAAAAACTAACATCGAAGAAGTTTCTAAATTCAATATTCCATTTCTCCGAAATATGGGATTTTGAATTTGTTAATCAAAGAATCAATATTTTAAGAACGTCCTCACCTGTTTCGTAGCACAAATTTAAATCGCTGAATTTCATTATTCTTAGCGTCAGTTGAAAGATATGACACTTTTCTTTTGTTATCAGCAAAATCTGCTCTCGTAAAATCTAGAAGGAGATTTAAAATACTAAATTCTTGAGACAACGAACCAACGGAATCGTGCTACTTCAAGGGAGAGCTTTGTAAAGGAAGGATTTTTTTGTCCATCTTGCCGTTCTGCTGTGCCGTTGGTTCGCCCTACCTCAGTATTTGTCGAAACATGAATGACTGAGACCGGCTTGGGGGAAATTTGTGTCGTGGACATGCATACAGGCTCCAATAACCGGCTCCTCTTGCTTTTCTTTCGACCAGGTCATCCTAGAACACCTTACTTTCATTGCTCGAAAAGAAAGAAAAAACAAACTTCTTTTAATGGAGATGAGAACCGTCGCCGTCCAGAAACTAGAATTTACCATCTGTTCATTGTTCACATGTTGCTCTACAACTGTCAGAGGGGTGTTGGGTTTCGGTCCATTATGAATGTAAGTGCATGTTGGTCAATGTTGAGCTTTCTGAAGAATCTGAACTGACATTTTTTTATTTAAGCCGAATAAAACATTTTCAAATCATTCCGACGTTTTGACCTTCACCATCAGGGTTAAATGAATTACTTGAAAATATATTTAAAAAATTCCGAACTACAAAATCGTACGCATTACATATCCTCTCGAACCATTAACTAGTACAAATACATACTACAACGTATTTGTATCATAAATGTCGAAACGTCGGTATGTTTTGAAAAATATTATTTGGCCTGAATTAAAGAAACATCCCTATTGATAAATATGACCAATAACTCTCACAAGTGGACTGAAATTGTTGCAGAATATTTCAAGTCACTTTTACTTATGCCGATCTGTGTGTGTTTCTTCAAAAGAATCGTTACTGCTCGGAAACGAGGCGTACAGTTCTTTTCAGTTTTTAGTATTTAAATCTTTGAACTTCTTATTACGAATAATTTGCTCGTTAATATTATTACTGTTGCCTTGTTCTGAAGAACATCTATATCACTCACTACTCCTTTTCCCGGATCACATTTTTTCGTATTCATCTTCAATCAGTTTACCAAGTGACCGTTGATGGAATTTCCTGTTTCTTTTCGTATTATTACATTCGTGAAGGAATGATGCGTTCGTTTATGGGATTGTTGCATGCGGATGCAGCGGTTGTGTTGATTGTATGTTGTTTGCGGGGTGTGCGGAAAGAACGAAGCGAAATTGGCCAGTGATTGGCGTGACGTGTTGTTTCCTTTTCGCGCCGATCATCAGCTCCCATTGATGCGTTCATTAGCGGCGGCGGCGGCGGCAGCAGCAGTAGCAGCAGCATCGGGGGAGCATTGGCTTATCGGCGCTACAGCGGAGCCTCGTTAGGACGGAAGCTCCCCCCTTTCCGTCCCACCGTCACCCCTCCTCCCCCGACACGTTCTCAACGGCTTCCTTCGCTCCGTGCCAATTTATATTTGTCTCGGAAGATACGGGAGTGTATTCCAGTGGGTCATTAAATTTATTTTCTAGAAGAATATCACTTGATGTTCCTTTCTGTTTGTTGCAGAGATCTGTTTTTAGTGTGGAAACTTTCTATGTGCATATAATATAAAAAGTGTTCGTTCATATATCCACCAGGTTAAGAAAAGTTTATCTGTAGTTAAGTTGAATTAGGGGAGAGGGGAGATAGGAGGGGTAAGCGTAGTAGGAACGGGATAGGGTAGTTTGAACGTCAAAGTGGCAGTAAGCAACATTTCATTTTGAGAGTTTCGGCGTTAGAACTTTTTCCCCCTAAAGCCAACCTCCTCCTACTCTGGTTCCTCACTCCCCTGTTAAAACTTTGCGCGCGCAAACTTTTAGTTCCAGCTTCTCTCTATCCCCCTTGTTCTTGTGTTTCTCTACCCCTCAACTTTATCGTACTTAACTTTATAGTTGGAGGCTCATCTCCTGGCACGTGCTACAGTCCTTTTCAAATACATTTGTCTGCCGCGACGCTCGCTCCCCTTGTAAGGCCCTGTGGACCGGGTCGTGTCCTTCGCGACTCTTTTTCCCTGATTGTCGACTCTTATTGACGCATCCCAGTCACCTACTTAATTCGGCGCGGAAAGATCCTGAATTTCCGAGATTTATAATGTTCCTTGGTATGTATTGTTCCTGCAGTGTGGTGGATTTTTGATAATTGTGCGAACGAGTTCATTGTCGGGATTGAGAATAAAATGCTTAGTGTGAATTGTGAGTTATTTTAAATACGGTCGAGTATATTAAAATAGTATTAATTTAGTAACACACGTTTGTAACAGCTTTAAATTATTTTAATAGTTCTACGAAGTGAGTACCATTCTTATGTGCCGTGCCGGTTGGTTGTTTCGTAGGATACCGCTGTGTAGCGAGTGTGAGTAGTGTGGCAGTGTAGGAGGCCTATGCGCGTGGGCGCGGCGCGGGTGGGAGGGAGGGAGGGAGGTTCGACCCCGCGAGTTCTGCGTCCCGCTGAATGAGGGCGCAGTTCCCCCTCCTTCATATCCAAATGAATGGATGGCGGGATGAAAAAGTTAAATGCATGAATGAAAGAGAGGGAGAGAGCGTTGAGTTACGAAAAATGGCGCGGAGAATACACCGCGGATAGCTATTAATTTTCTTTTCGTCACGATAGCATAATTGGAGATATGAAATAATACGCCGACCGTCGTTTGTAGTTCTATCAACGATTGTGTGAAACATGTGAAGCATTATTGTTATTCAGAATAAAGTGAAGTTGTAGTCAACGTTCTTTTACTTGTCTTAAGCCAGGAATTGCAGAACAATAATTAACCGAATTTTTTAAAAACTTATCATTTCTTAAGTGTTAAATTTTAAATTTTATAAAAAATAAAATTGTTGCATTTATTGGAAACGTACTAGTTATAATGGACATCAGGTTTGAGTATGTAGATGGTTTTAAATGCACTTTGTATTTCTTTCTCTGCGACTAAATGAGTATGATAATGGAAGATGGTGTCTCGGGAGTTTCAGAGGTTCATTTGTATTAAATTGGTTCATGATTTAAATGATCCTTAAATTTATGATATATTCATCAATAGTAGTATACTTAATGTTCTTATGTGTTTGATTTGCTCACAAGTGAATTGAAAGTTTTTGCTTTTTAATTCAATTCTTGTGACTCAAGATTTGTGGTCATCAATGTTAGTTTTTTAATGCATTGAAATCATTAGTGGTCAATAATTTCCCCCCGGAATGTATCATTTCAAAACACTGCCTTGCAATTCTCAACACCTTAAGGGCAATTTTGTGAGGGGTGATGTTTTTTCAACTGCAGATAGGAAAGGAACCAAGTTGGAAAATGGCAGTTTGTGAACGAAGGTTGAGGAGAAGAAAGTTAAGGAAAAGTGAAGTAAAGAGTTGGCAGGCTCTGAGCTCAGCGAGGGACTTGGGGTTGGGAAGTAGAACTCGCTCTGCTCACCAGAAACTTTAGAGTGATCACCATGGCAACTGGTCTGAAGGCATCGGAATGTATTATTGTGCCTTCAACATTCTAGTTCTATTTTTTCTAATTGAGGAACATGGGTTGACAGTGACACCTACATCCTGTTTAGTTGTGGTTTGTAATAACATCTATAAATTATTATGGGATAAACTTTTTCTCTTTGATGTGACACATTTTGTCAGAAAGATTTATAAAATCTTTTTTCAAGTTGTCTTATTTATAGGAAATAAGCCAAAACTTTATATAGTTAATTCATGACCTTTGAATGTTTGTTTTTGTTTTCATCAACATTTCCTCTGTTTTCTGACAATTACTTTCAATAGTTTTAACGCAATGATTTTTTGTGTTTCAGGTGGGTGTGCCAAAACGCCGTGATGAAGCCGAAGGTGTGTGGGGACGTATAACACAAAGCTAATCTACCATTGGCTTTACACATCATCGGGAGAAGAAGTAGTGCCAAATCCTTCCTTAAGTTTCATCAAGAATTTTATTTTAACATATTGGTTTAAAGAGTGCGTGTGAGAGTTTTTTTTTTCTTCTAATAGTTCAGAACAATTTGTCTCTTAAAATTTTTGAGGCCGCACCGATGGACAAACGAAAGATGTTGCCAAAACGCCCACGCATGGAAAATCTGCGCGGCCCAATTTCAAACGGCCCCATGCAGACAAGACCCCTAGTGGCATTGTTGGATGGCAGGGATTGTTCAATTGAAATGCCTATTTTGAAAGATGTAGCTACAGTTGCTTTCTGTGATGCACAGTCTACATCAGAAATACATGAAAAGGTGAGTGTGAGTGTGTGTGCATGACAGGAAGAATTTTACGTCCTTTCCACTCGCCTGGGAGAAGGTCTTCGAAGTGGTTTCTGCTACTGTTCAAGTACATGAGTTATCTCCTTGCCTAGAGCAACATGGAGATTCACAAGTGTATTAAAATTTAAGAAATGTACATGTGATTTGATTGGTTTGTTTAGTCATGTGATTTTGTGAATAGTTTTTGGTATTGCCTATTCATGTGTATGTGTAACACATTTATACACACTTCTTAGAACTGGTGTGTAACAAAGTATAATTTTTGTGTTTCTTTTTTAGTAATTATTTGCAAAATAAATGCTTTTCATTTAGATTTAAAACATTTTGTGAAAGGTTTTGTGAGCAAATTTAGTTTTCCTCTTGCTAATTATGTTCTCTATTTCATGTTAAGTTGAAATCGTGTTTTTTTTAAGGGTAAGTTACTTTTCAATTTTCTTGGCCTAGTTTCTTACTTCAGTGGAATTTTTTAAAAAGTAAGAAATGAATATTTGGTAGAATATAATATTTATTCATATTGAATATATTTATTGTTTTTAGGTACTCAATGAAGCGGTGGGGGCCCTGATGTGGCATACTATAATTCTCACAAAGGAAGATCTTGAAAAGTTTAAGACATTGAGAATTATAGTTCGTATTGGTAGTGGTGTTGATAATATTGATGTAAAGGTATTAACCATTAATAACTTTTATGAAATCTTTGTATAATTTTGTATTACATTGTCATTTACATATTGTCCAGTTCATCAACTTATTGTGAATTTTGTATTACAATGTTTGTAGTACTTTTAACATTTTATAAGCTTTCCCCCCTCCCCCTCTCAATTAAAGAGATCGCTGAGAATTCCAAATTTTTTTAGAACGGAGTGTGGGCATAGTGTCTAGTATGTTTGACATTTCTGCGACTAGTTCAAATCCCATTCAATCTAACTGAAAATGTGGTGGACTTAGCAATTATAGGTGTTCTTGGGATATTTCTGCTTCCTCTGCTATTTATTCATTTGCCATTTGCACCATGGTAATGCATGTAAAGTAACTTGAGTGGGTAATGCATCAAAAAATCGTAGCATGGGTCTTGCCATGCTATGAACATTTTTAAGCAGTTTCGTCAGATGTTATGATGATTCATAGTATCTACTCTGCTTCTACTTCAAATCTTTGCTCACTTAACTACAAAATAGAGTAAAAGCATATGCTTCATTTTTGTGTGTACCAGTCATTGTCTCATTTTCCACACAGCAACGTTGCAACTGGAGAAGCTACCCAAGGTTATGTATTTGTCCTTGATGAGTTTCTATTCTTCATAGATCTTGCGAAAGGGGGTATTTAATTTTAAACCAATGCCACAGTTCCGTGGAGTGGTTTAATTTCATTTGTTGTTTAATTTACTTTGATTAAAGTGCAACAACAAACATTGTTTCAGTGATGAGAACCTCTTGATTACCACCTATATTCTCAAATGTACTATCATTTGACAAGAATCTCATATACCAGATAACAATCATACTTGGGAATTATTAACATGCTCTAATAGATTTTCATATCTACTTAACAAAATACAAAGTTAGATTTCATTTTCAGCATTCTGCTATCTCATCACTTTATTTTTTCCTTGCATTTTTTATTGTTTGATTTAGTGCATTTATGATGATTTTAGTGATACTGTTAACCATTTTGAATATAACTTTAATGAATATATGAATTCCAAAAGGTATCAAGGGAATAACACATGAAAGATAAAATAGTATTGCATTAACTTGTATTCTTAAATTGTTTTTGAGACTGTCTTGGTACCCAATTTTTTGAAAGAGGAACATATAAAATCTTTGCATTGCATTTGAAGAGGTACACAATAATGTTGATGGATATTGTTCTTTGTACCTCATATGTATCTTTTATTATCCTTTCAGGCTGCTGGAGAATTAGGTATTGCTGTTTGTAACGTACCCGGGTATGGTGTGGAAGAAGTAGCCGATACAACACTGTGTCTCATCCTCAATTTGTATAGACGCACGTATTGGCTAGCCAATATGGTTCGTGATGGCAAGAAGTTTACTGGGCCCGAGCAAGTGCGTGAAGCTGCTCAAGGTTGTGCTAGGATACGTGGAGACACCCTTGGAATAGTTGGCCTAGGTGCGTAGCGAATAATAATTTATTTTTCTTTCTCTTGTGAAGATTCCTGGTTAGTCATGTATGTTGCACAATAAAATGTTTTTGTTAGTTTGAAGACCATTAATTAAAATTTTCCCGATAAGCTATTCCAAAATATACTCAAAATAACTATATGCTAGTGAAACGTGTCATAAGCTACTGTTTAATTCATAGTGTGTAATTTGCATACTACGTTTGTAAAATAGAATTATTGTGTTCCATGATATCTTAGTTAATTGTATTTAGTGTCTTTCTTTTAGTGTCCAGCCCAGTCAGTTCTGGTGCCATCTCAGAATTTTGCTTTAAGAACAGATCGATTCGCAATATAATTGTTTACCTATTAATACATGAAATTATAATTTAAATAATGTATAAAAATTGGAAATCTTAAAAACTTTATAGATTGCAAGGAAGAAATAATACACAACACAGGAAAAGGAACTAATTGAGTCTCATCCGTGGTTGGCAGGTCATAATGACCTCTTACATTGTTGAACTTATTATTAGATACATGTAGGTATAGTGACATTGCATTGCAATTGCTGCCATACTTATTTCTCCTCTTGTTTATGCATAAGACTCAATTTTTTTTACCCTCAATGATACGGAAAATTATATATTGGTGGGTATACCGGTATATGATTTTTCTTCTTCTGCATTTCTGTATTATTGGTGTGAATTTAACCTATTACATAAATAGTAATGCTACTGAGAACAAATTACCAAATAAAAAAAAGTAATAATCTGGGGGGGGGGAATTAAAACATTAGATTATATAAAATACACAGGACTATTTGTATATCAAAAGTATTAGATAAAATGAAATTCATAGGAGAAACCAGGGCGATTTTTTAATTAATTTTACTCTGGGGAAAGAAAGCTGGATTGAAGAAGTACTCAAACGAATTATGCTCTATAATATATCACTTTTAACGATGTCTGATAAAAGTTTTTAAAAAGTTAACAGAAGTGTTTATCTGGCAGTGTGTATCTTACTAACACTGGTAGCTATTCTCGTGGACTCGCAAATGATTTATGATGCGCTGCTTCCAAAAATTTTTGATTTTACACATCTTATTTCAGACTCTAAATTGAATCTAATTCCTTTAAACTAATTTCTGTTATTCTCCATTATTTTCTTTCAAACAAAATTTTAATAATGTATCACATTTTTACAGTTGTAAACGTTTTGCTCTTTTTCTATCACTAAAACTTTTTCTTGTCAAATTTTTTGTTTGTTTATATCTATCAATTCATTAAGTTGAAATTCAAAAATTAAATAGCACGAGTTATTATTATTTACAGTACACTGGTAATACATAAATCTATAAGTATAAGTCAGTTATTCTGTGTGTCCACCTTCACAAAAAGAAGCAAGTGCATTTGGTGCAGGATGATTATGAAATATAGCCTTTATTATATTAGCTTGAGCATATTAAAGTTATTAATATATACTTCAATTGCTTTCTTCCTGGTCATTTCACAATCTCTCAAGTTTGATTTATGTAATATCAGAAGGTTATGGGAAATTGTAGGTGAAAGAGGAATATCAAAAGTGTTTGTCTTTCACTCCCAACAGGGACCCAATTCACAAAATAACAAGTTTGTGAGTTACAAGTAAATTTTCTCAAGTTTGTAAAAATAAACAGTTGTTACCATTTCACTATGGTACACTTGAAAACTTGTAATTACAATTGAATTCTTACAATTTTGGAAGGTATTTACTTGTAATCCACTGATATTGTTAGGTTACTAACAATTGTTGCTGACAAACATCAATCTAGTAGTTTTTACCTAGCTCTAAACAAAGGTTAACTGTCTTACAAATGTTATTTTATTAATATGTGGTGGTCAAGTTCTTCCCTGGATGATGAAAAGAGCTATTCATTCATGTACTACTACACAGGAAAACTTCTAGGAAAAGAGTGAACTTGTAAGAATTTCATGAACGCTTTAGAGACATAAGTAAAACTGGAAGGAAAAAAGGGACATATTACAAAAACTTTTTACAAGAAAAGAATCTGTGTTTCTTTTACTATATATTTTAATATAGTTATTTGTAATTATTTTGCTTAGTTATTATTAAGCAGTTTGGAAAGTTATTAGTGATAAACTTGGAATATTTCTATCAATATGTAAAAAAACAATCACTATGCTATATGTCCAAAGCTTTGCTAAAGTATGTTCTAAAAATACCAAATTTGTCTGTAGAAGTAATTGTTTTTATTCAAAGACACTTGGAACATGGGCTTCAGAATTTATTTAAGACGTAATAAACAACTGAACATTGTTTTGTTTGGTTGTTTGTTTGGTTGGTTGTTTTTGTGGGGCTTTAGGGCTTGACCTAAACCTTGACATGAGGTGAAATATACCCTAGATCTACTTTATAGTAACTCCAGAAACTGATTATGAACCATAATTGGTTGTCACATTTAGAAAATTCTCTGTAATCTAATTAAACCAGTTCAGGAAATTACAAAAAAAAGAAAAAAGAAGATATTAAAAAGTGTACTCACAGTAATTACAGACCTTTTTCTACCTGACTTAATGTATTATGTTGTATATTATGTCAATGTTAAGTATATGTTGTAAAAGAAATATGTTGTATATTATGTATATGTTTAGTATATGTTAGCCAAGATCTCATCAGGGTTATAAATTATAGAGTGTGGGCCTGTTAATTTATATAAACTGCAATATTTATTTAATAGAATCAAGTTCTTTTGTCTTCAATTAATCTTAAATATCAGAACAAAATTTTGGTTTTTCAGTGTTACATTGCCTCCTTTTGAATAATAAAAGATAATTTGTATTTTAAATTCTTTTTCCAAACTCCATTACCATAAATATATTAAACATAGCTCAGTGTCTACCCACAACCTAATTCAGTCAGTAGTTTATGTGCAAAACTTTTTCGATCAGTGTGTCGCCTTTGTCATAGCTTCCTTTCTTTATCTTTTGTTCTTTACTATTCCATTCACTTCCTTCTCCAATGCTTTCATAAGTGCTTTCCAACACTTTTTTCCTTCTTTTCCTCTCTTGTAAAATTTCTCTTAACTTCTTGAAATACTTTTCACAAATCCTCCCATTCTACTCTTCTCGCAGTTCGTCCTAGCTTTCTTCTCCTCTCCCTTAAGTAGCTTTTGTTGGTATTCCTGCTTCAGTAAAGGAGGGCATGGTGTTACATTACTGGACTCAGAAGGTTACTAAAAAAAACAAAAAAAAACAACAACAACAACAACACACACTTTCAACTCCACATAGCTATTGCTGCTTGTGCAACTTTTTATCCTTTCTCTCCTTTCCCAAGTTTTCCTTTAAACAGAAGGAGTAAAGTAAAATTTAGACATAAATTATCTGAATTGAGAAATGAGATATTAGATAAAAAAAATAAGTGTCAAATTACTAAACTCAGTATCTCTCCTTCCCAATTCCTTTGCTCAAAGCAAGGGGAAGGTGATAGATGGCTTTGTAAATAAGTATATAAATATAAAAAATGAGTAAATTTTACTATGCACAATTAGAAGACATACATTTGAAACTAGCATTTATATTATATTTTTATTTCAATCTCTAATGATTTTCTTTTCACCTTCTAAGGTAATTTAATTTTCTTGGAACTTTTACTTTTAGGTCGAATTGGTTCTGCTGTAGCTCTGCGGGCGAAGGCATTTGGATTCAATGTTATATTCTACGATCCATATTTACCCGATGGAATTGAAAAATCACTAGGACTGACTCGTGTTTACACTTTACAGGCAAGTATTGTGATATTATTTTACGCAAGATAAAAATTAGATCTAGTATTAAATATATTTGCCTTATAGTATTAAATGTATTCTTATTGGATGAAATATTTTCCTTGAAATAAAAATGTTATTTTATCTTTTTACTTGTGTTATCCCTATTAATTATTTCCTACCTCAGTATTTGTAGCACGAAAGGATATAGTCTGTATTATCTATATTAAAACATTTTCCTCTGTTTCACACCTCATTTAACTCTACATGTTAAATTATTTAAAAAATGCATTCATCACCTGTCTGCTGCAACTGGTTGACTCTTTATTACAGTGACTTTTTCAGTTGAGCACTCCCTTGTATCAGCCAACTTGATATTGAGCTTAGTTTCAATTAGTACACTGCTAACAATTGTTTTTTTTAGTATGTGTATATATCATTGATATTTTTTCTTTGTATTTGTTTAGTTTATGAGAGATTGCCTTGTTGAGTTTGTTACTTCAAATGCAATAGGCTGTTGAAAACGTGCTCTTGTTACCAAACCATCCTTTGTTTACCTTCTTTGTTAAGTGACATTTTCAGAACTTTAATAGTATAATAATTTTTGAAATAAATTGTATAATAGTTTAATGAACTATTAACTTAAGCGTTCCATAAGAGTTTTTATTTTCTTCTTCTCCTGTGTTTGGAGACATTTGTTTCAATTGCATCACTCCTCTTATTCCTCTTTTCATAGTTTTTCTTTTCTAAACATTCAAAACTAATTTTCTTTTCTAATTATAATTTATTTTCACTCCCCCTGAGGAAATGCAAGATATTGCAATTTGACTTTGTGGCATACCTACATCTAATGAAGCCTGAGGTGGGAGTGTTCTTTAAGATCCCCTAATTCAAACCTCTCACATGTGCATGCCATGCTTGAGATTACATAAGAAAGTTACAAAATTTCACTTTGAGTTGTATTGAGTAATTATTTCACATACTTTTTGAGTGTTATTAAAATAATTTTTTGTTTTATCTCACATTATTATCTAAGTTCTTCTGATATAAAAATGGGGAGGGAAGAGCAGTTGTCTATAATTTTAGAATTTCCCACCACCTAAAACTTGACTTGCATTGGATCCTTCTGTGTATTTCCATTGTTATACATATGTTTGGGAATTTAAAAATAGGAATTAGTATTAGCTAGGTGGTGAAAGATCAAGATATATCGAGAACATTTTCAGAAATAAAAATAATAAAAATGAAAGTTATTTCAGCCTAACTTACCTTGTTGAATGCATGTCTGACTCCAAGGATGACATTGAAATGATTGTTCTCTCTGTAAAAACATTAAAAAATTAAGAAGTTTTTGTGAAAAATTAATTTGTAAAATTTAAGAGCACAACTTATTTTTTGCTTAAATAAATAAATAAATAAACATAAAAGAGAGAGAGAGAGGTGTACAAAGCAATCATAGTGATTCTATAATCAAAATCTCCAACAGATAAAATTAGTTTCACAAGGCCAAATATTTCAGGACATTATGCAATATCAGTTAATAACTATTACTTTAATATGTAAACCATGCTAATCCAATATGTATCTCTATATTTTCCCCCCATATTTGAAGGTACAATGTTGATGAAATTCATAAGTTNTTTTTTTTTTTTTTTTTTGTAAATAAGTCTGCTTTTCCTGTTGAACAGAAATGGTTGGATGTACCTGAACAGTTTTACTGTTCTATTGATAAGTAAGCATCCATAAAATTTACAATTATGTAAATGGAAACAATATTAATTTTAATTTGAAATTTAGTGTACTAATTAAATAGTAGAATTTCTTTTCTTGAAAATATCAGTTGCAACATGGTTAAACCTTTAAAAGTTGCTCAGGTCATCTAATTGTCTTCAATTATTGTGTATGAATTATTTTCATATACAAGTATTCATCTAAAGTAAAATTTTGAAAGTAAGGCAAATCTTTCCTCCATTAATGGCTTCAAGTAATTTAGGTAAGATATTCAGTACAGAAATTGGTCTACTTTTTTTTGCTTCAGTTTTAGTTTTCAGATTTATTAGAAGGAGCTAGTGTAACTTTCTGTCCATGTGATTTGGAGAATACCTCCAGAAAGAGTAAATTGCAGATATTTGTATAAAATTGAGGAACACTTCTATAGAAAAGTTGTTAGAATTTTGTTGGGTTCTGTTTTTCCATAGTAAAGGGTTTTTGCAAAACCTCTTTTTTTGCAAAAATAAGTGATTTTGAAATTTATAATTGTTAAATCTGAATTATTTACATTAACATTTTCCAGATAGCAAATATTCAAGCACTTCTTGTTTATTAACAGAATATAAAAGATTCACAAACAGATTAACACATTAGAAACCATTATTTTTTGAATTAGCATTTTTAAGGTTTTATCATTATGAAACTGATTTGGGGGAATGCTCATAGACCTCAAATAGTCATTTATATGACTTCAGGAAATGCCTTTTAAAATCTAAAAAGGCCACTGGCGTTAGGCCTTATCCCAACCAGTGAGGTAGATAATTTTTCTGTTAAGATCTACTGTCATATGGCAGTTAAAAAGAAATTGGGTGTTCTTTTAGTGCAGGCATTTTTCTTGTACACTTGTACAATAATTTTTCCTTTTTTTTTTATTTTTTTACTGTATGCATATATTTGATAAAAATGCTCAAATATGGAATTATTGTTGAACAATATACCACCTAAGTTTCGTTTTTCTACAAAAAGTCTAAATATTTGTTATAGAGTGTAATTTTACTTACATCTCCCCTTAATTCCTATTAAAATCTATTTGTATTAAATACTAGCTTTATTAATCTGGTGTTGACAGGGAGTATGAATTGATCATACATCTATTTTGTTCTTATTTTCTATTAGTTGCTTTTTCAATTATTTCTTTTATTTATATTGTGTCACAGTACTGTCCATATTCGTAGTCAAAGCCATGTGCTTCTATTCTGAGTCTTATTACCTTGCTCCAAAGCTTAAGGTTCAAAAAGGTGAGATGGCTGAAATATGCTGAATGTGGTATCATCAACAAAGACTTAAGCTTGCAGGGGTGTTTTGGGGCTGATCGTGAACTTGTGTGTCATTGGAAGTGGTGTTATGCTTTTCAGTGGCCCTGAAAACCACGGTCTCAACACTAACATCAACCATTTTCTATTAATTATACATTTCATTACTTTCCCACCCCTGTCTAAAGGTTGTATTTTTTCATGTGGAGGGTGATCGTGGACTTCTGTGACATTGGGAGTGTCAGTATTCATTTCAGCGGTCCCAAGAATGATATATTCAAAACCAATTCTGTTGTTTTTGATAATTTTTATTTTCCACCTTACTCCTACTCCTACCCGTGGGACAGTAGGGGTGTACTATCCACCATGAGTACTGATTGTGGACTTACATGGAAGGGGGGTTTCACTATTCATTTCAGTGGCTATATTCATTTCAGTGTTAATATCAGGATTTTTCATTATTTTTACTTCCCTTCCTCTATCTACGGGGTGATAAGGGTGTATTTTCACCGATGAGACTATTCGTGGAGGTAAACATCAGTGGATGTGCTATAGTCCCTCAAAATCATGTATTCAATATCAATATTGTCATTTTTGATCCTATTTTTATATCTCCCCCTTCCCACCCCTTTCCTAAGGGTACTAGGGTTGTCTCGTCCCACAGTGTTTGTCGCCTTATTGTCAGTTATCTGTGTACCAAGTTTGGTTGGAATTGCTCCAAGCATTGTGGACCATACACACACATACTCATCCATTTTTATATGTATTTAGATTGGTCTAATGCTGAAGTTGAATGACAACATGAATTAGTTCTAAAATTCATGTAAATGTGTAGTAGTAGCAGCATGAAATGTGATAAAATGATCAAAGAAATTCAGTTGATCATTCTTCTTGGTGAAGAAGTCAGCATGGTCAACTCATTGGTTAGAGTGCCAAATTGCTGGCTGGATGGCTGAGGTTTGGTCCTCAGTGGGGTGGGTTTTTAAAATCATACTTCCTCATCCTGACTGACTTCCTGCTTTGAAAAGAGTACTGGGTTTATCCTGAGGTCAAAGTGGCCGAAGAGAGATGCTGGCCACATCTCCTCCTAGTGCCAATGCCCAGTGATTGCGGAGCTCTACCCTCTATGATCCCCTTGGGCATCTTTCGAGTGTTGTGTGACAGTTTGACTTCGATTCTTTACATTGTTAAACTAATATTTTACAGAAATTACATGATTACCACAGTGCAAAAATAATCAAGATTGTGAGAAAGTTCATCTTCTGTACTTTCTGAGAAAGAAAAATTGATTTTATGTATAATATAATATATAATTAATATATAATATAATATATACACACACACATTCTTATTTCAGAGACTATCATATTACATTGACCCATTATTTGTCCCCAGTTCTTTAATATTTGTTTGAGGGCCGTTGTTGTTCCTGTTAGAAAAAATTCTCTTAACACTGCCATCATTTTACTGTGAGGATAAATTTTTACATGTTTTACAAGAGTTGAGTTACACAACTTTTCTAATATCAAATTTGTGAAAGTCTCTCACATTCAGGTGGCATTCATGGGTTCATTTGAATCTTCAAAATGTTGATTTGCAGAGTTGTTTATTTTCTTATTATAATTTTATATCCATTTAGATATGGCATCCTTTCCAAAGTTGAAATAGGTATCACTTGTTTCTTTTGATTGTTTTAACCAATATAGTTTTTGTCAGACTTTCTGTTATTCTCTATTTATCCTGGTCACACCGTGATTGAACAAAAAATAAATATAAAGTAAACTTATCAAATACATTGTTTTTAAAAATTGAAAAAAGAGTGATTACAACCAAAACACGTTTTTGATTGAAAATCGTTGAACCTGATATCATTTTCTTATGATAAACCTACAAACAAACTCTTGGTTATTGGAGTGTTCTACAATGTTTTCACTTGAGTTCTTACATTTACACAGTATTGAAGGCGGATAGCAATTTTCGTATTAAAAGAAAGTGTGTACAAAGCATTAAGAGACAAACACAGTGAAATCCTCTTAAGAGACACCAAGGGAATGAAAAATTTGTCTCTATAAGCGGGAACTTTTATAAGTGTGAAATTTAGTACAAGTTAAATCTAACATAATATGTTTACATCAAATTAGTATGGACCTAAAATATCTCTGCATTTTAATTAAAAGTACCAGTGATATTGATCCAAAAGCTGTAGAATCGTAAATTTCTTTACGAATAACCTTCTGTGAGTGCAGCTACCACTACCATTGCCTTCAGCTTCTCTCTTGAACCGATTTCTCTGAAATGTTATCCCCGGGACTTGTTAACCCATCAGCAACTATGGGCATCCTTAAATCATCCAAACACTGTTTTTTTAGTTGTCATTGTGAAATTATTATTACAGCCGGTGGCACAGGAGAAAATAGTGTGGGTCGTTTTTGTTTATAACTACTTATAAGATTATTTATAATTACTTATAAGATTATAGAAGTTATTAAGAGTATTGTAAATACATTGACCTGGAAGTGAGAATAAAAATAAACTGTCAGCCACACTGTGTGCACAAATGCAACCTTTTAGGAAGTTGAAATAGATTAGTTTATAGAATTAGTAGAGATAATATATAAACTCAACATAAAAATATGTTCAACTTTTTCCCATTGGTTTTAGGACTTGCTTTTCCAGTCCGACTGTGTGACGCTTCATTGCACCCTTAATGAACACAACCATCATCTCATTAATGAGTTCACTATCAAGCAGATGAGGCCTGGTATGTATATTTACTAGTATTATTTATTCATTTAAGTATCACAATAAATTGGTCCCGGCGCTATTAGGGCTAGGGTATCTTTCATTTCCCTCACTCTTTGTTCTCAATGTTTTGATGTATGTTTGAGATATGTTTTTGGTATGTTGTAATTCAGGAGGGTTTTTAGTGGGTATGGTTGAGTCATTCGGCGAGTCCCACACACAGGGAGAGTCATGTTGGCTCTCCCTAGTGGGTAACTGCATTTTCCTTACCTGTACAGAATTTTAGGGCTCTAATGACCTAGATGTCATTAGAGCCCTAAAAAAAAAGTCAATTAATTTATTCTCCAAGTCTACAAAAACTTTTACTGCTGTACAAATTGGTGAGGAAAACTTGTACCAAGAAGTAAACGGAAGTTTTTATGTATCAATATATTGATTTCTTAACATATTGTTACATTTGACTTTAGCAGGAAGCATTATCAAGAATTGAATTAAGATTAAGCATTTTGATGAGGTGATATAAATTTCAGGTGCATTTTTGGTAAACACCGCCAGAGGGGGTTTAGTAGATGACGATTCTTTAGCCACCGCACTCAAACAAGGACGCATTAGAGCAGCTGCCCTTGATGTACATGAAAATGAACCGTATAATGTGTTCCAAGGTAAGTGGGGAAAAAATGTTAAGCTTTTTGGTGCTAAGTGAACTAACAAATAATATTGTATCAATTCATTGAAATAGTTACAGATTTGCAGTATTGTTTGGTTTGTTACAATTTTGATAGTGATACAATGGTTTATTTTAATTTTTTTTTCTTTTCCGAGTGGAGTGTTAAAGAATTGATAACTGTTACAATTTCTTCCTTTCTTCCTTTGCAGGTCCTCTGAAGGATGCACCCAACCTTTTATGCACACCGCATGCAGCATTTTACTCTGATGCCTCGTGCACAGAATTACGGGAAATGGCAGCCAGTGAAATTCGGCGAGCTATTGTAGGAAGCATTCCATCCTGTCTTCGTAATTGTGTGAATAAAGAATATTTCCTGAATCCATCGGGCTATGCCGAGGGTATCAATGGAGGCTACTATGCTGGTACACTGCCAGTGCAGCAAGCACACTCCACTACACCTCACGACCAGGTACCACACTCAGTGGCGAGTGGGGGTAGTGCCGGAGCTTCTGGGCCTGGCGCCGCGGGGGCGGTTCCAGGACTGCCACACAGCATAGTAAGTTCTTGAGTGTCAGGTTGTCTGATTCATGTGTTGTATTTCTTTATAAGTTTTCTGCTCTTTGATTTGTCGGGTGTAGTTCTAGCAAGCAAAATGTTTTTCTGCCACGAAGATATTTGTTTTTGTGCAGTTTTCTTCGTTGTAGAAATTTGGCTGAATATTAATATAATTTTAGAGGTACGTTGTTTGTGCAACTTAATGCTTTATGCCAATAGTTAATATTACTCATTTCTAAATGCAGAATTCCCTTGTAAACTGTTTTTTTTTCTTTCCTTTTAATGACTGAGAAAGATGCAAGAGTTTTATTTTATGGAAATGCTTTTCATTAATAGATCTTTTATTCTATAAACTTAAAAGAAAAACTTTTTTGTATAATTAAGTGTGATGTTATTCTTGACGTGTCTAAGAGAGGGGATCCAGGTTTGCAAAATATACATTCCTTTAGAAGAAAGACAATATTCTCTCCCCTGTGTTTTTATTAATAATTTTACTGATTTTTAGCTTATTTCAGCTAAGACAGAAATTTGTTGTTAAAATATTTTTAGTGTGTTACAGTGTTATCTTAATTTTTGATTAAAATATTATTCCAAGTTCAGTAAAACTTCAATTTCAGCAAAGCATCTTTTCACAGATTTTGTTGTCACCGTCTACCTAATTTTTTCAGAACCTTTACATTGGTGCTTTATGTAGTCTATTTTTAACACAATTAATGTTATGTTGAATTATGATATAAAGATTTCACTGTGTACATAATCTTTTACAATAAACTTTTTTTTTCTCACGACTTGAATCCTAATTTTCCTGGGGCATTCTCTGACTTTGAATTCTGGTGAAGCTAAAAGGTTCAGAAATAAGCTGAAATGCTGTCATACAGTTCTTTTCTTCAGTATTTCAGGCAACATAAAATAAATCATACTGATTGGCTTATTTCTTATAAATAGTAGAACTTTTACTGTTTCTTATGGATAATTGCATCTTGATAGCACTCGCTTGCTTTACCCAAACTTTTCTTGTAATCATCCGAAAAAATCTTTCACTTGTATTGAAGAGCATGACTACATATTTTCTGGTTGTCATTAATCTAGTCAATTGTCAACCTTCTTTCTAAGATAATATTAATACCTCTAATCTCAAAATTTTGTGATGTTTATTGGCTTATATTGTGGTATTATCGTTTACTAGAAGATTTTAAATATATAATTGTTCCAGTTATATCAGTAGGGATAAAAATTTTTGGGCACACATTAATATTATGAGACTAATGTTGAGAAGCTATTCTTGATAGTCTTACTTTACTTACCTTATAACAAAGAGCTTCGGATAAATAGCTTATTTCTTATTCTCTAGCTTTTAGTTCTGCCTTTAATGGAACAGATATTCTTCTAGCTTGCATGTATTAAAGAGCAATACTTGATTTTGTTGCTCCTGAGCTTGCCCCAAAATTTAATTTTTCCTTCCTTTGTTGTAGCCGCTCAGCACTCCTGACCCGTCTAACCACCATTCTCAAAAGCCTGAATCGTCTGAAGTGCACTAACGTCAATATGTCAGCCTCTTCTGAAGGAAGATCAGTTTGGAAACAAGTTTCACATTGCTCCTCTTTTCCAAGAGTAATAATGAAGAGGGGAATCAGAGGAGATTCAGTATCTGAAGCAGCGGAGCATTATGTCATCAATGATCCGTTAAATCTGATTTCTTTTCTTTAACGAATAGTTATGTGCATAATGGAAAGGATGTATAAACATTTTCAAAAAATTGACGTAACATGCAGAAGATAATGGCAGTGCTCTTTTAAGAATTTTTAGAAAATCAAGTACAAATCCTCCCAGGATGATGATGTGAGATGTGCCCCTGGATTCCTTGTGACCTAATGTCCATTTGTTACTTACCTCAACCTCCTTCATTTGTCTCTCTTTCAAGTGTGACAGATCTATTAGTTTTGAGACATGTGATACAAAGCATTGTTTAAGCGTTGTGTTTTTAATAATGGAATGTCTGTAAAAATGGTTTGTGATGTTCACTTGTGCATTTTAATGTGATTGATGTGTACTATGGCATTTCAGTTGTCAACAATTACCATTTTATTGTGCATATTTCTTGGAATAGTATTTTTTGGTATGAAATATACTGAAAGAAGTTTGTCAACCAGTGTGTCAGGTTATAAGTGCCAAAAATCAAACAATTTGTAGCTGTCTGTAATATCCATTTTTCATAAGCACTTGTGTACATTTTACATAATTGTACTTATTGATGTTTCTGACTTGGACAAAACCTACTGAATGGCATTAGATAGTTCTCTTATTAGTCCAAGAATGCGAAGATAATTTCCAGTTATACATTTTGAAAGTAATTAGATTATAGAAGGAAGTTATGTTTTTAGCACAACTTACTGTTTTGGTTAACATAAGCAATTTTACTTTATCTCCGGTAATAATGTTAGAGTGTACATGAATATTAGTCGAAGACTTAAGAAAAAAAGATACATGTGGTTTTGACATTAAGAATGGTTGTGCCTTACGTGAATATTGCTTCTTCATATTTGTGATTTTGATACAATACATTGAGTATTTAATTAGTTATTTCATCGGATTTTTCTTTGTACGTATTAAAAATGGTCCATTTGAAAGTAGGTGTGTGAATTACAATTTACATGCACAAGATGAGTATGTTAAAGAGTTTTTTTGTTGTTGTATGCTTGTAGTATGTGTATAGTCCTACTGTTTTTCTTGTAAATTTAGGGAAAAAGAATGTTGATAATGGTAATATTTTTTCTTCAGAGAACAATCTTCATGTTTCTTTCCAGTATTAATAGTATCAAGTTGCATTGGCAACATGAATAGTAGATAGGATGCAGTTGGTGCCTAACATTGTTTGTTCTCTTAGCAGTTGCAAAGAATGAAATCAGCTTTAGCCACACAATCACACTAGTTCACTTTTATTTAGTGGTAACTTGATATAAATTATTCATATGTAACATCAGCACCTTGTCAATGAACTTTCAGTACAAAATTGAGTGACAGGATATGCTGGTGATCCCATTTTCCTAATTGCTCAAATCTATGGTCCTTGCTTATTCTGGGGCACATCTGCAAGTTGGTGTAACTGAAAATTAGATGCAAAGGAGATGAGTGTATAAAAACTGTTTTGATTGACAAGTAGATATGGTGGTGGATATGACATTCTCTCAAGCACTAAAAATGTTTGGAAGAATTCAGTTATCTTGATGACAAAACATGAAGTGAATGCTTTTCTCGGTACCAATGTTTAATTTTGTTAGATTTTGAAGGCAGTGTCAAGCATCACAGTTTCTTCTTTGGCAATGACGTATATATCCGAAGTCCATTAGCTGTTTGCCTAACTGCAAATCTGGATTTTAATTCCTATGAAATGTTCTTTAATGCCGTCAGTGGATGCTGTTGCGAGTGTGTGCATTGGTCCAAGACAGTTGTTTTATTTTTTGTGGCTTTTTAAGTGAATGAATATCATATACATCTTGCTGTGAAGGAGGTGAAAGTGATTATTGATGAAGTTTTGTGGAACTGAGTAAAATGATATTCTTTTTTTAAAAAATCTTTTATCTTCTCTAGTGCTGGAATGGATTACTGGAGCTGAAGAAAAACCACGAACCTGAAGATATGATGTAGCACATTTTTGTTTGTTTTGAAGACAACAGAAGTGTTGGAATATTTATTATTCTAGCTGTTGAAAACTGAGGACTCCCAATATTCAGTGACTCTTTGCATTCACAATGGTGTGTAGACATGTTTTCAAAACACTATCTCTATAAGTTGCATCCTTTTAGTTCCCATTGTAAATCAGTGTAATCTCCTTTTTCTTGTTTCCTTTTTGCATGACACTTCTGACATGGGTTCTAATGTTATACTGTTTCTGAATCCTCTGTGGGTCAGAAGATAGTCCATATTTTATCTGTTTTAAATTACCTGTATTGGATAAAATTTTCTTTTATTGGAGAATATCTTGTTTGAGACACTGAAAACTGGTGTTCTTAGTCGTGTATTTTTATCTTAAATGGGCATTCATTTCTCCTCAGCTTTAAACATTGTTATTTCCAGTTCCTTTCATGTGTTTTGATATGTTTTTGATAAAATTTTATTTCAAATTACCTTTCTATTGGAAAAAAAGTTAATTGTTGTTACTGGAAGTTCAAATTCACTATTTGCTCATGATAATACTTTTGTTTTGATACATTATTCATTGGAAAAGTGATGTTTGATGCAATTATTGTTTTTTTAAAAAATATAATTCAATTTCTTTTTGTTAACTTGTGTGTTTATAGAATATTTTGTTTTAGAATTCAAAATTATTGAATTTTTCTCTTGAGCTGAGGAGGGTATCAAAGATATTTTCTTTGAATATATGTTAGGGTTATATAAGACATGAAGTAAAATACAGATCCTATTTAATAATTATCGTGAGAAATCTTTCCCTCTCCTGAACTTCTTTGCTGAATTGGAGAGTGTATGATGTGATGTGAACTTAATGAAGATGTATTGTGTAAGATGGAATACAAACAAAATTAGATTTATATTTTTATTGAAAATATTGCTAGTGATAATGAAAGTCCTTTGTCATTGTCCGTACTTTACTTACTGTCTGAAATGCATTTTTGATTCATATTGATAAGCTTGTTTCATTGTCACGTTCTGATGATAAAAGTATGCATTTGTGTTGAGTAAGAATACTAAGGAAATGCTGGACTTACATATCGGCTTGGAATCATTCCAAAAGGTGAATTTTTGTTAAAGGCTTGTTATGAGAATTGTCTGGTCAGTTTAAGATGGATGCGAAGAGATGGGAGATAAAATATTTTTTTGGATTCTCTGAAATGCATAAGAAATGTGTGAGTGATTGATAAAGCATCACATAAAGATTTATTTTATACTTTAAATTTACTGTAAAGCAGCGGGTTTGTTTTCAAAAGATCGAAGATTCAAACTAATATGAACTTGCTCTTGTTTGAGTATACCTGCTTATATTAATGTAGAATACTAGGGCTGCCAAACAATATATATCATAATACTCTCATTTTCAGAAAGGTTTCATTTATTTTCTTGTTAACTAGTGTTAGCTAGCTTACAGTCACAGCTGTTTACATTCTTCCTAAATCTTATTCTAGTGTTTGAAGTAAACTAAATGTAAATGAATCTACTAAATGCGTAAAATTAAGAATATTGATTGTATTTGTTCTGATACTGTGATTTATATTGAATGGCATCCATTCTAGTTGTTTGGTCTATGTATCTATTTTCTATCTTAGTTACTATTTATTCTCCCTCCAAGTGCCAATTTTGATTTGCTTAAAGATAATCCACATTCCGGCCTAAAAATGTGGGTAATCTTTAAAAGTAGCTACTTGATAAAGTGCCATTTATCTTGAAATTACTGTAAGAACAATTTGTATTACCCTTGGTTTTTATTCCTTTTGAAAACTGTTGTCATTTGCTAGAAATGGTAAATTTTTGGTATGCATCTGAGACTGAGATATATTCATTTCAGGTTAAATTAATTATTATTTTTGGACTATGTATAATTTCAAGTGAAATGGCTTTTATAGGTTTTGAAAATTGGTTCCTTCCTATTTCTCTCAATTTTCCCCATCACATTACTTTTATCTTCACAGAAATTACTGGTGTGAATGAAATGAGTGGTATGGTTGGTTGTTTTAGATTGAGATATGATACAATTATTCCCTTCCCATTGTACATCAGGAAAAAATGTGTAAATTATGAATGTGTCATGGTAATAGTTATGATTTTTCTTATTATTTTTGAAGTTGGAGTTTTCTCTTGAACGCAAGTGGTTCTAATTTTTTGTGGTATATGTGACTTTGAAATGTGCTACATGTATTGACTTTGGAATCAAGAATACGGAATCAGTTATAGCTAAGTTAACGATTTTATTAATTCCCCATTTAGTGACGAGTGATAAGTGACTTTTGATAAGCTTGTCTGTAAGTGTGGTGATGAGAAATGAAAGAAATGCATCATTGCACCTGCTAAACAAACCTGTAACTTCTTTGGAGTTTGTGTAGATTCAGTAACTTAGGTAGAAGAATAAAAGAGTTTAGTCGCAGATTTAAGATAAAATAAGAAAAAATGATGTAGGGCTATTGGATCTTCCAGAGAAAACTTTGAAATAAAATCTTGTAATGAACTTTTTGTAGTTTATTTATCCATTTGGCCTTGGTCATTTTCCTTTCTGTAGCTTATGAAAAAACACTTCTTAACTTCTAAACGAGTATTAAAAAGAATTTTTTAAAAATTCAAAATGGGGCAACAGGAACTGAAGTAATAAAGCGTGTTGGTTATACAATGGATATTAATGATTCAATGTTGCAATTTACAGATTTCAAGTTTTCACTGCAAAATGAATAAAAACTAAAGTTTCCATGTGCTTCTAACCTGATTTTCAACTAGTTTGTACGCATATCTAGATGTTGGATTGATAACAGTGTGAGTTAATTTATTCAGACTTTGTACCTGATTTGATCAGGATAGTCCAAAATCAAGATCATTCAGAAGACATGGAAATAAGTAATAAACATATCTCTGATCAGCAATATTTATTCTAGATGATAAAGTCAAAGCAGTAGCATTGTATTGCTACCTGAACAGTGCTTTGTGGGGTAGGTTGTTGTAGCGTCGCCAAACTTGGTATTGGCTTCCCAACTTTCATATGATCCATCAACTCCTCCCTCCTTATCGGTCACCTTCTGTGTTTCGTGTAAATAAATAACCGAGTTTTTGTATAATTGAATAACTTATTTTATGTGATACTGGTCACATACTGGGAAGAGTATTCTAAAACTTTAATTATGTTTTAGAGCGAGAGAAGAAATAAACAAAATTTTGAAGCAAAAAAAACTGATTCCGATAAATGGAAAATGTGTAGTTTGTTTCCATCTGTTTTAAGTGAAATTATAACAAATAATCTAGTAACTAGTATTTGTGTCTAAAATGACTGAAATTATTAGTGTGAAGTTGTGAGAGGCTCAATATCATTACATTTGTTGTTTGACATAAACGTGGAAAAATTTTCTTCTGTTGTTGAAATTGCTGGGACTCTGCTGAACATAACTGTTTCATGATATTTCTGAGAAACTGACCAATATTGTTAAATACTTGCCTGACCCTCTATGCGATGCATCGGTTTTTATTAATTAGAGGAGATAAATAATTTTGTAACATTTGTTCTACCTTTTGTAAGCGTTCTGTAATTATATAGAACAACTATTAGTGATCTTTTATATTAGTACTAGCTTGAATTTTCCATTTTTTCTGCTTGGGGTCATTCCGGAAATGGGAATAAAAAATTATATTAGAAATGGCCTATAAACCAGTAAATTATAATCCAATGTTACAGATTACATAACTTAATTTATGTAATGTGTTACTCAACTATCAATGTGGAAAGAATGTAGAGAGAAGTTGGTTTCTTTAAAGCTTATTTTAGTTTCTTAGGAGGAGGAGGAGAGGATGTTAAAGTGATTGCATTGGGAGATACTTTTGTTATTTCACTGTCCCATGGGGTTGGTTCCAAAGTAGAGTTTTATTCTGTATGCTGAAGTAAATTACTTGTGCTAATTCAGTGAGAATAGGAAATCCTGAAATTGAACTTGTTTTAATTCCTGATTACGAATATTTCTTTATTCTAAGTATCATAAAGATTTGATAATTAATTGGAGCAAAATTACTGAAATGTTGTTACGATGCCATTTTGAACAAATGGGCTGTTAAGTGTTCAAGTTGCTCTGCCAAATATTTTATTATCTTAATCCGAATACTAACAAAGTGAGATTTTTCTTCAATCATATTAAAACAGAAGGTCGAATAGTTCTAGGAAATGAGAGAAAGATATTAAGTAAGATAAATTAGAAATTTAATTCATAATTTTCTTTTTTTTCCCAAAGGTATTATATGTATTTGAATGTGGAGGTGAGGTTAGTTCTCTGGGGGAGACTTAAGTATGGAAGTATTATTAAATATTAGTATTTCCTCAAACACACCTTTATTTTACTTGTGTCATTTATGTTGCCTATAATAAAGAAGCTGCCAAATTGTCTTGTTTTAAATTACTGTTTGAAACGCTGTTCAAGAAATATAATTAGGAGTCTACTTTCATCACAAAAATTGTAGATACCATACCAGTTTGCTCTTGTATTTAAAGTATCCTGGGAGACCACATCAAGCTAGTTATCTCAAAATGTGGCTTATTTTATTTGATTTTGATCTGTAGTAAGTACATATTTTTATTTGTTTGCTTGAGATAGAACAACAAACTAAATGCTTTATGTTTTTTGACATTACTTTTTTCTAATCTTCATCTGACATTTTATGAGTTGATAAATGTGTTGTCAATTAAAACAAATTTTTAGCATTTTATTGTGAAATATTTTTTAAATTAATTTTTTTTATATTATCCCTAAAGAAAGTTGGTGTAAAGGTATGAACTATTTTTCATCAGAGGATGACTAAAACTTCAAAACTGACCTCTTTGGAAAACTCTTGGTTACAGGAGTCAAGGATTGATACTAGTTTTTTTTTTTTTTTTCATCAACTAGGAAGTTGTTTTTTTAATTTTTGGTAGGAGTTTTTATGAATTTGTACTATTGAAAGTGTCTGATTCTTTAGTTTCTCAACATAGAAGGTAATCCCCTTTTATTTAGGTATGTGTAAGGTAGATCTCAGTGATCCACCTCTTTTGTAGAATTAAATGAGAGCTTGTCTGTTGTTTAATTCTTTTACTTGGAAGAAGTATTTGCTTTCAGGAAATTTTTGTTTTTCTCATTTTCTTCTTCTATTTGAGTTGATATGATGCAGTAATTTTAAGTTCTGTTCTTACTTTGGGATTTTTTCAGAATTTGTTAGTAATTTACCTTTTGGCAGGAACTGTTTGAACTTTATTTTGTTTCTAGTGCAAGAATCTTTTACGTTTCTTGAGATCATTTTTTGCTCTCACTATTTCTCTGCACACTCAATTTATTTCTCTTACAACCTTTTTATCAAACTGGTTAATATTGCTGGACTAGTGTGTGTGTTTTATATAAATTAGATGGGTTTGGCCACCATGTTAAAACCTAGCCCAAAAACAAGCTGAATAACCTTTGGTTTAAATTCTACTATTAACATCCATTATATAATCTAATTAAATAAATAATGGTCATAAGTTTTTAATTATTTATTTAACCTCTGGTTTAATGTAAATTTTACTTCATCTCATTATCATTTTCTGAAGATATGAGCTAAAATGTACCAATGCATAGAGTTGACACAAGCAGAAAGAACACATTTGTTCAAAATTATGAAAAACCAAAACAAAATTCAACGTTCCTCCTTTACATCCATGCCTCTTAAAACCTGTTTGGGACTAGAGCATAGAACCCTAGAATATCGAAAGACCCTATCAGACAGTAATGCAACGGTCAGAAACACGTCAGCCAAGGGGGAAACGTAAATTTTTATACATGTCATACCGCTTGTTGACGGTCGGAAAAAAGAAGCATGTCCTAAGAATCAAGAAAACATGCGTGAGGAGGTATCATTTCATCATCAAGAAGATTAACAGATCGACTTAATAAATTTTCGTCAATGCGTAGTCGTATAAAGAGTCCAATCGCTAAACTGCGTTCAGATAGGGAGTTAGCTCATATTACTACTTGACTATTTTTTGCAATAGACCAGTTTTCTAGAGGAGTGCACAGTTGTCATGCTATTTTTAACTATACCATTTACAGTTCAGTCTGCAGAACGATCATTTTCGAAACAAGCTCATCAAAAATTTCTTGATAAACTCAAGAGAGAATAATTGGTTTGAGTTTTTTATACAGGTTAGAAATGATTTAAGAGGCATATTAAAATAAATTTGTTGTCAAGAAAGAAGTTACAAACTGCGTATGACCACATGGAGGACAATGGACTAATTTACTCTCCGGAAGCAAGCAAGGGATCATCCCATCAATTCCGTTCAAGAGCCCTAAGGCAGAGGAGGATTTAACATTTCAGAACACTCCTAACAATAATGTTATTAACATTACACCAATATTGTATTGAATAAAACTCAACAAAGTTATTTCAGAAGTATGTATTATCAAACTATGTTATTCGGAAAGTTGTTTATAAATCGTAACTTAACACAAAATTCGATATTATTTCAATAGATACCGTCCGCCCCTAGGCAAGAGTATAAAAAAATCCGCCTCTACCCGAAGAAAAACCGGAGAAATACACTGGCCAGGATGGCCTGCATCGACTACACTGGAGCATTTGATAACGTAAAAAATGGCAAATAATATTACGGGAACTAAAGCGGAATAAAGAGTCACAACAATTGTTACCGTTGGTCACCTACTTGGAAGACCGCCATGTGCGCCTGGAAATTGGGAACGAGCAAATCATAAATAAAATGACACTGATGTCCCCCAGGGGAATCACTGAGGACGAATACTTTGGAACATGAAGTTGTGCTTGAAAAAATGGACAGAAAAGATCGATATAATCGCTTATTATGACAGCAATCATGGTGTAAGGCAATGGTACGAGGGAATTACAAGAAGAAAGTGCTTGGGTGCTTAGAATATTTGAGGGGACATGTCCTGAAGTGCAGCTCACGATCTCGCGAACAGTCTGAGGGATCGGTCTTCGGAATGGCTCAGCGTTTTGCTAGACGGGATCCCATAATATGCTTTTCCACTTTCCTACACGACTAAATGTACCGAAAACACTTAAGTACCGTGGAGTAATTATTGGCGAGAAGCTGATTTTTCATGGCCACTTGGAGTATGTAAAAAAATTAAGAGAATTATCTATGGGTTTATGACAGTAGGCATTAATAGATATACTCTAGTTATTCGACAATTAGTGCAGCTCAATAAGGGCATTATGCTGCCACTAATAACACTGTGAGGCAGCAAACTGGATGAAAAAACAAAACATGCATATGTCCAGACGCTTGAGTAACTTTCAGAGGATGGGCGCCATTAGTTGGTGCGGTGCTCTCAGATGTATTTCCACAGAGACTATGTTGCCAATCTACTACCTGTCAATGATAGGCTTGCTACCAATCGACCTAGCAATAGATAAACATTACCTACAGTACAAGGCACGGTGTGGCGAAGAGGGACAAATAGGGACGTGTGGAGAAAAGGGGTGGAAGGGGAAAATTGGGACAGTATTGGCTAAATGTTGGATACGGTGGGTGGGGGTAACGTTAGAGGGCCGGTGTACTACAAGTTCATTCCCAGCGTGCGATGCAGCTATGAGAACCGTAAGTGGTTCCAACCAACGCCACTGATGATGGAGATTTTTACACAGTATGGGGATTTCAAGGTTTATTGTCACAGTAGAAATATGGAGGGAAGCAGCATCTGTATTTGTAGGATTGAGTAAGATGCGGTAGACCACATGCTACATAATTGTCCACTTTCCNAGCTATATTTCTGTCTCTTATACACATCTAGATGTGTATAAGAGACAGGTTCGGTGACAAAGATTGGAACAATACGTAGCGAAGAAAGAGTGGGGCGACCCGTGGTGTAGTGCCTAGCGTACTCTCCTACCTCTGGTGACGCTGGTTCAAACCTTGTCCGATTCAAGGTCCGAATTCGCGGTGTTCGCGGCAGGTTTTCTCGGGACACTCCCGTTTCCTCAGCCATTCATTCCACCACAACATTCACTCTCACGTCATTCATAGATCACCCGCCTCGGGGAGCTGCGACAGGAAGGGCATCTGGCACCCTGGTAATTCCCCTGCCACATTAAAGAGAGGCACCATACCATCCTCCATCTCCGACCCCTGCTAGACTAGGGAAAAGGAGTAAGGAAATACATACCTAGCAAAGAAAGAACTTTATGGCACATTGGAGAATTATATTATGCAGATCATGCTTGTGCGAAAAGCATGTATTTCACGGAGCTAGATAGAATGCAACTCACCTCTCCGCGCTAGGGATGGGAACAGCAGTGCCCAAGTTGTGCTGTTGGCTAAGCAGGAACAGTCTCGTAAGGCACTAGAACCATCAGCCATCTACAAATCACGAGGACGAATCATGAAACCCAAATCAAAAGATCATTACATAAGAACAAGGCGATTGTAGGTATGCTTAAGAATGTGGAACAGACCACAATGAGGTAACAAATAAAGGAGGATATTTTTTTAAAATGAGTGTAACGAGACCAATGTATATATGGCATATCGATGGGGAGACTACTTCAGGTAGTGTTCCATCGCCGTTTACTCCACGCGCTGTGGTTTTAAGAAGCCATGGTGATGTGCAAATGAGATGAGGGGTGAATGATGATGAGTGAATGTTGTGGTGGAATGATAGACAGGGGAAACGGGAGAACCCCGAGAAAACCTGCCGCGATCACCGCTTCGGATAGGGTTTGAACTCGCGTCACTAGAGGTAGAAGGCGAGTATGCTAGGCACTACGCCTCGGGTCGCCCAACGCGACCTAAAGAGAGGGTCAAAAGTGAGAGTGCACGAAAGCCAGGTAGTGACCAGCAAACCGAGGAACTAGGAAAGTTTTGAACGAAAAAAAAACCCAATGAAGTCGAGGATCTAGTGGACATTAGGCCCACTTCTCCGTCTTGCACTGTGTCCGAGAATGACCGGTCATAAAACCAGTAGCTAACCGAGTCGATCATATTGTGTGCTGTCACTCGACTCTTGATACGATTAATTAATTGGTCGCGTTGTGAGAAGCTCCAGATACTTTTTACATTGGCCCTCACTCCTCAGAGAGTGCTAGTATAGCTTTGTCATAAGTTTCACATCCTGCCGTGAGACAGCCCTTCTGAGTTCTTGGAAAACGCACGTAACACCGCGTAATCACCTCTGGTCATTTTCTCCCAGCTATGCTCCAGATATTTTGTTGTTCTGATAAAGTTTATTCATCATCATAATTTATTGTTGAGAAAAATAACAAGTTGACAGAAAATATCGAAACAATTCCTTAAATATATCGTTATATATTTAGTGAAAATTTGAGAGAGCCTATACAATACAGCACACTATACACACACATCAATATTTCATGTTCCTGTCTTCAATATTTCTCCCTGCTTTCACGATAACTCAGGCATTCAGATCAGGAAAGAAAGAGAGAGAGAGAAAACCCGAAGGAAAAATTCGAAAAGTTACCGCGTTCGACTAATTAGGCTTCAGAAATTGCATCTGTTAGTATTCATCCAAGGTTGTTGTTTAACAGTACTTTCTTTATTTTGTTGAGACGTTTACGAAGAAATATTTGTTAACGTATGTGGCGTTGTTGAGGAATATCTTTCATTGTAAATTTCCTTTTCTTAGTAAATTGAATACTGAGAAAACTACATACTCGTACAAGAAAGTATGTAAATTGGTTTTGCATCACTAGTACCTAATGTGAAATTCTGATTAAGGTGCATTGATACCTTCAAATCGACATTTTGATGACTGTCCCTTTATACTGAACTACATTGAGCCGCAGTTCACAAGTATAATACCGACACAAGGAAATTAAATACCTGTATATCAGAGTAAAGGACATCTTGACGTTACTTTGATTCCTAAGTTCTATTCAGTTATGTATTGACAATACATGGCAGAACCCTTGTCTCCAAAAATATACTTACTAGCTGTTATTTACAACTTCGTGTGCGTCTATTTTGTATGTCGTCTTCCCTCACTTTGTCTGCCTCTTCGGGTTAGAGTCCTTAATTCACGTGAACCGTCCACCGTGTTCTCAACTTAGGAGTACGTAATTTCNTATATATATATATATATATATATATATATATATATATATATATATATATATATATATATACCCAACTACCTTAAACGCCGGTTGTCCGGGGGGGAAAACGAGATATATATCTCTGTCTCTCACACATGGTCTTAAGTGGGGGAACTCGATTCCCCTCACTGACTGATGACTGCTGATCACAAGTCGTTACACGGTCCCTCCTCCCTTCCCCTCCAAGCGGATGATCGAGCGAGAGCGCCGACTTATCTTTGTATCTTCTGTCTCATGTTATCAAGGACAATCTGCAGCAAAGAGTGTTGCGTCTATATTTAACTCTGGACACCTTAAGTTAATTCCACCTTGGACACTTCCGCCCGCGTTGTGCTGTTGCGCCGAACCGTTGAGTCTAGTAAGTTTGTTAAATATCTCGCTTTATTAATTTTACGTTATAGATAAATAAACTTTATTGTCAAGAAAGTAGTTGCTAACTGCTTATGACCACGTGGGGGATAATAAAGCAACTCCCCGGAAACAAACAAGGGATCATCCAATCAATTATCCAAGGGCAGTGGCGGATTTAATATTATTAAAAAAAGTTAATAAATACACACTGATATCTATTTGTTATTCTAAAATGAATTGTAAATATTATGTTCAGTAAAAATTCGAGATTAATAAAATCAAAAGTATTAATGACATTCCCGCCAATTTGGAAATCCGACACTTCCCGAAGGAAAACCGGTGAAAAACCCGGGCCAGGATGGGGCTACAGAGATACCATGCCAAGGCAGTGCCAAGATGGAAATAAACTATTATAAATAAAAAGGATTAAAAAGAACGTGCATGAAAAAAGGAATTTAATCAGTATAACAGTACTATGATAATGGCATGATAAAGTATAAGAGGGATTCCTACATCATCCGAAGTCATATGGAAAACAATATTTATTGGGAAATTGAAACTCATTAACTTCTTTTATTAAAATCAGTAAATTCTTTCACGTGATAGAAACTATTTTATATTTTTGGGAAGGGATTTATACAAAATTATTCCTGTATGATATAGGCTGTTTTGGTATAGGGTGGTTAACACTCCAGGATTATGAATATTAGTCTTATTACGAGTGTTGTGTTCGTGAACTAGACTGTTTCTTGTAAAGAAGGGGTGGGATTTTGAATAATTCTGTTTTAACAAATACGACTATTTTATAAATGTATATGCAAGGTAGAGGGAGAATATTTAATACTGTAAATAAAGGTTTACATGAATTTAGGGGGTGAGATTATCTGAATCTCTTTTGGATTCTTAAAGTTTGAATGGTCTGAGTGGATTGACTCCAGAAGATAATGCCGTATAAGAGTAAATATTTGCAAAATACACGCAGCGAAAAACGAGTTGGCGTACAATACTACGCTACGTATGTATCTCCTTAAATATACGATCATGCATATGCAACAATGATTTATACGATCATGCATATGCAGCAATGATTTATACGATCATGATGCAGCAACAAACAGCAAAGGGCAAACTTCATATATATTCTTTGCGATGATGAAATGATTCATTTTCATTAGAATTTTGTTGCTAATAAATCCACCTAAACACTACCTGATAATTTACCTGTTATTGAGACTTAAATATAAAAACTAGAAATAGTGTCGCTGACTTTTTTGAAGAACTATTTTAAGGCTAATATTTTTGTCGCACATTTTTAAACTCATCTAACGGTTAGGCAGCATTCGCCAATAAGGGGTGTCTTTTCTCAATTTCCTTGGTAAAAATGTTTTTCTATTTTTTATATCACACGTTTAAATGCATATGGCAGCGTATGTCCCATCTCTACATGCAAACTATCTCCTTGCGAAATTTCATCAACATCGGTTGCGTGGTTTAATCATGACATTATAACATATAGTACATTCGCATTTGCACTAGTATGGATTGTTAGATACATTTCATACATACCTATCTTGAACAAACTGGCATATACTCCTTGGAAATGATACGGAACCCAGAACTCCTAGGCGCTGTCCGCCAATTATGCAAAACACCCTGGGGAGAAGGATTGTAATATCGATAGTTTTATAGGGTGCTTTATGACGTTAAAGTATATCACTGTAAACAATGTTCTCAGTTGTTCAAACAGAGCCCAGAACATGCGGAACTAACAATTAAGTTAATGTATCGAAATGTCTCTTCAAATTTTCGAAAAGATTTTTTTTATGGGAGGGGTTGGTCAGTGTTACGTAATTAATGTGACGGGGACTAGAGGTATCGTCACAGGTGAGTTGTAGTAAGGAGGTGGGATTACGTAGCGCAAGAAATCTGGACGGCAAGATAATTCGAACATTTTTTTCTGAGATTATACTAATAGATATATTTGTGAGAAATAAATACTTTATTTAAAAAATTGTTAACAATACAAGAAGTCTCAGCGACTGAAGTGAGGTCCATTGAAAGTGATAACATCCAACTTTTGCGGATGCGCTACAGTTTAGTTCTCCCTCTCAGCCGTTCTATAACCAAAGCTACCAACGCCGCCAACACTCCCACTCCCCACACTGCAAACGCTCCAGAGAGATTGCTGGCATCGAGGGGGTAAGGTGGCAGCCGTGAGCGCTTGCGGCGCCTCTTCGACATCGGCGGTAACAATCCGAAGCGCTTGTTCATGGCGGGACTCGATCGGAGCCAGTAGTTCTCCCAAGCGCCGCCTTGCAGCAGGAGATTCGTGGATCGTTGCAAGGCCGCGTGGAAGGGCGAGTGCTTGCGTGTGCCGAAGGAAAATGGCACGAAGGATACAGGGCATTCCCGCACACGATGCAGCAGTGGATACCTGGTAAATAAATAAAAAATCATGATTGACAAAAAAATTGTTGCAAACTGTGTATAATCTCGCGGAGGATTGTAAACTAATTGCTCCCTTGGGGTCGAAACAAATGCCCTCGGAAGCATGCAAGAGACCATCCCATCAATTCTCATCAAGAGCCCAAGGACAGTGGTGGATTTAATATTCATAAAAATTATTTAACAGATATGTGCTGTTATCCATTTATTATTTCCATAAACTCGCAGATATTAAATGCAGTAAAAATTCGCTTTTAATAGTAATTCAACTATTAATGACATTTCCGCTGTTTCTAAAACCGCTTCTACCCTAAGGAAGACCGCAGAAGAACCCGAGCCAGGAGCAGCAAAACTAAGGATGTAAAACAGATTGATGAATGATTTAAATTCGGGGCTATGTTTATTGTATGAGAGAGTACCCAAGGTGTTAGAGATAGTTAGAACCCCCCCCCCTAAGTACTCTGATGAATAGAAAGACAAGAATCCATTCAAATTTCCCGAGTGTTGCATCTGATCAAGAAACTCATTCCGCAATATGATGTACTTATAATTAATTCGCAAAATCTCATTAAACATCAAAGTGGAAGCGCTGAAATCATGGCTACTCCAGCATTTTGTCAAATTAATGTGCAATTCATGCTGGTCGAGAAATATCTTGGGAGCTCCACAAATTCTAGAAACTAAGTTAGAGTTTGGGTCACACGTTGCAGAGATACGATGTACTTAGTCATCCACAAACTGAGGCCTTACCCTGCTCTAAAACCTGCCCTTACATACGTATACTTCAATCAAATGTAAGTTCCTTCGTGGTATATATTATTTCGGAGGGGACGCAAACTTCTTGCGAAAAATTTATTGATGTTAACCTTTTAATTATTTATCCCTTAAATATGAAAATTTTGTACAGATGTCTAATTAATATTATTTAATAATAAATAAACATTATTTTACACAGATGAAGTATTTGCACTACAGCTTGTAAAGGAGTTCCCCCGTGGATCCCCTCCCTTAAGGCATGTGGCGGGAGAGCGTAAAAAAACAAGCACAAAGGTCAAGGTCTTCCAAATCTCATGAGCAACTCAGATGGTAAATGTATTGAGTGGGGACAGTCTAGTTCTAGATGATATTAAATTAGATGTTAGATGACTCTGAGGTCAATCAGTGGACTAGTACAGATAATTTTCAAGTGGTGATTTTTTTTGACTAAATTTTGTTTTGCAGGAAAAATGTCTCACGGTGTGACCCAGAACTAGCATGTATAGATGATTTTCTGAATGTAAGAGAAAGAGTCTGAAATGTGAGAGAGTGTAGTGCAAGATTCACAAAACTTAAAAATTTCAATTACACATCTTCTATAACACGCAAAATTATTTTTCAGATAGAAAATTTTATTTCAAATTCAGAAATGTCTTATTGTAGCAATATGCGGTGTCTCCACTCTACACGCATTCATTCAGCAACAAAGGTTGTTATTGTACCACCTACCCATCAGACATAGTATATTTCGTCTTGTAGGCTGTGAGACGCGCGGCACTTCCGCTTAGCAATAAGGCCTTGTCATGATCTTTCAAAACCAGTTCAGTGGCTTTGTACCTGTAAAAAGAAGAGAAGACAAAATAATTTCAAAATTTCTCGTGAATTCTAAAACCTTTATATATTTTTGAAAACCCTTCATATATTTTTGCCGCGCTTCTTGTTATCAGGGATATGAGAGAGATCCTACTTATGATTCAGACTAATGTAACGACATATTAAATTAAGATGATCGATAAGTACATTCAAAAACACTGTCCTGTGGCTCCTTAGTGTACTTCGCACGTGTGCACGAACCTACATGTAATGAAGTCTTTTTGAAGGCCTCCATATACAAGTCACTTACAAAAGAGTTTGTATGCTGTTTTCAAGGTAGATAGAACGTCAAGGCGATTCCTGTTAGTTGCCCTTGTTTTGTTTAATCGAAAGAGAATACTTATACAGTCGAGACTCTTTAATTCGAAATCCTCCCTAAGACGAATAAATTAGTCATTCCCTTCCGTTGAAATAAAAAAACCCTACAACTCGAATTATTTAGACGCTATAGCTCGAACTGAATATGATTTCCCTGTTATGTACTATCCATACATATCACGCTCTCTAACTCGAACTACAAATCTAGCGGACACTATAACTCGAAAAAGCAATATGGAAACTTTGCGGCCTCTGTAAATCGAAATTCTTTTCACAAGACTTCAAGCAATACTTTCGTTGTCAATAACTAATTCCAGAAATGATTTCGTACTTTCATTGAAAGATGTAGTGATATCGAAGACAATATATTTAATACCTTGTTTGCAGTCGAAAATACAATTAAATTGTCAATTGTGTTAATTCCTTGGCAAAAGAAAATTACAGATTTATTTTAATATGTGCATATTTTCAAATTGTTCCTGTAATATTTAAAATAATATTTATACATGTAATTATGTACAACACAAATGTAGTAAAATACATCTATATATGTCGAAGTTTTATTTTCTCATGACTCTATAACTTGAATAACATATGCATCTATAAGTCGAAATTGATAATGTTAAAAAACATATCTCGAAGTCCTCTATAACTCGAAAATTCGAAACTTGTAATCTTTCCCTTGAAGTTCGAGTTAAAGAGGCTCCACTGTATCTATACAAAATCTAATAAAATTTTTGCTTCTACCGATTTGGTTTCGAGTAAATTGCTAGTTAAGTTACATAGGCTTTTATGGAGACAACTCTCAAACTGCCTCGAATGAGCTGTAGTTTTTTAAATTGTTAAAAAGTTAGGCAGTGAAATGAGCAAAACAACTATTGTACATGTCGGGCATTCGTTGTAAAAAAAGGAACTCCAAAAATCGACAAAATTAGCCGTTGGAATAAAAAGTTATTCATCGAAAACTGTAGAAAAACACGGAAAAACTAGAATGTTCACGCCAGTCCGCAGTATGCAGCATGAGGTATTGATTCNTGAGGAATTGATTCTGTTCGGTTTCATTCGGAAGTGCGCGAAGTTTGAATTTCTCACATAATATTTAGTAGACTTGACAAACAATTTAATAAATTCTAAATGACTGATAAGCTATTACATAAACAGAATTAAAATTAATATATAAATAGGGATTGTTCGTTAATAAATAATTTTGTTACAAAAAATTAATGCATATATAAAAAACTTTGGTTACATATACTATTTTTAATACAACTTTATTGTTTTAATGGTTATGAATAATAATAATAATGTTATATGTCATTAAATAACTTTTTTATTCTATTGAATTTTTCAAACATTTTTTTTCATCAATTCAAGTAATACTAATTAGTAGCAAGCGTTACTTGTAATGAATCAATTTGTTATATAAAAATTAATGTTAATAAAAAAAATATAGAATCTCGATTGTTATTAAATTAAGTTCTTGAATAATTAAGATTAATAATAAATGTAGGATGTTGAAATGAATAATACAATATATTACTTTATCATAGGGCATATTTTATGTGCTAATGTACATTTTTATTAATTTTTTCACTTTTGTGTAACACTGTAGAATGTCTAAAAAATGAAACTATATTTCAGTATAATCTAAGACATTCAATAATCAGTTTCTGAAAAATGTTTTTTTAACGAAATTAACAATATCTTTTCTTGCGGTAACCCTGGGCTTTCCGTCTACTTTAACACCCAAAGAAGCCACAATACCCTTTTCTCCGTGCTGCGAATTTTCATGTATTAATTCACAAATCCAGGTTTTACCATTCTTTTCAACATTGTTGCTGAAACTACTCCTTGTAAACAACTCAGTGATGGAAAATTTTGGTTCTGCATTTGCAGTGAAACTTGATTTTTATAAAACGTTCTGAGAATTATAACCTTATAAAGTGTAAATAGAAATGATACCTAACCGATTAAGTTATGATTAATTACTTACGAATGAACTGTACATTGGACTTGAACATGTGAATGCAAAGTTTATAAGGGAACAAATTCATAAAAAGATGTTGCAACAATTACTTCCAAATATATAACGATTAAATATATTTCAACAATAGTTTGAAACACTTTTTTCATGAACCATTGGCTCCGCGATTAAAGCTCATCATACAAAACCATTTGTTTGCTCTTGGCAACATCTTCAAATAAACTTCAGGAAGAGCAGTTGAGATCACGTGACAGCAGCTGAGCGTACGGATGGTGGTGGTAGCGAGAGTCGAACATAGTCGCGTGGAACAGATACTGCGGCGTGAAAGTCATATTAGAGACTGTTTTTGGAATAAAATTGATTTATTTGTATAAAAATTATAGTGTACTGCAGTTTTCAATGATTTATTTTTCATATCTAATTTTTTAGAACTACTTACTTAATTTAAAATTGATAAATAACTTCCTTCTTCATTCAAAAAATGGTTGTGTTATTGTCTTCGGTCTACGACGTTCAATCTATCTTAACATAACGTAAATAATTGAATTTTCATTTAAGAAGAAGCTAAATGATTTTGGCTTCCTACTAAAATGTTCTGCTTAGTTATCTGTTTATTTTTTATCGAATATTGGTTTATGCTTTCCACCAAATTATTGATCACATAATGCAAGTAGTTGATAAAAGAATTACTACATTTGATACGATATGAGGAAATACTTGACAAAATTTCTGCGAAGACAATATTAAAGTGGTAAATATAATGTATAAAACCTCTTGTCTCTCAACACAATAATAAGCGGAAATATAATATACAAAAACTCTTTATTTACAGAACTCACTTTGCTCACTGAGGCCCTTTTGAGGCCTGAGGCCTAACAAATTATTTCTTTACATTCCAGTTTCTATCTTCTCGTAGGTACCATCTTTTCCCATTTGGAGATTAATCACATATTTGATTACGACAATAGCGCAGTGCACCACGTTTACTTCGTTGTATTCATAAAGTGACAAAATACACGATATTACAAGTCAATTACAAACAGGACTTATTTCCCAAATGAATGTTCACCCTTTCTGGTAGGTTGCATACGAATTAGAAAAATAATAAAACAGTGCAACATAGGATCATGATATATGGGTCATTACATTAATAGTGATACAGAAATATTCCAGCTCTATTTCGAACTCTGAATGCGGCGACGGTCCTCAGTGACCGAATGACCTCAATGAAAGAAGAAGAAGGACGAGTTTATAAAATATTTTTTTCATATGGAAATTTTCCAAAAACCTGGAAGGGATTTAATTTTTATTTTGGAGACATTTGATAACTTTGACGTATCTATTAGGACGTAACATAGATTACAGAAAACAAGCCGCTTGTACGTACGGAAAACTTTTGGTTCAGTATTAAAGCCCTTGTAGGTGGGTTTTTGATTTATTTCAGTGAACTGAATATTTTTTCGAAATCCATTATTAATCCATTTCATAATGGCGGACGAGATGTACCTCATTCAAAAAAGGCCTCTTTGAAAATCAATTTCTGACCTGAATATAATCAATTTCCAAAATATTCGAACGGAATATTTCTTGTTTTGGAAAAAGAATTGAAATGTTTGACGTGTCAATTAGGACGTAAGAAATCGATTGCAAAAAATCGCAAGTCGCTAGTACGTGTAGATAACGTTTGATTTGAGCATTTAAATCCTTGGGGGTAAGTTTTTGATTTCAGTGAACATGATTCGTTAAAATTAAAAATGAATAATGCAAAAAAAACCGACTTTGTAAAAAATTACTTGTCCCGAATTTTTCCCAAAATTCCCGGAAGGGATGATTTTTCGTAATTTCAAAATAATGGATGTATGTGTATGGATGTAAGGAATCGATTGCAAAGAACTGCAAGCATGTGCTATGTATAGAAATGATGTTATTGAATTTTATATAATTGTGAATTTTGTTTACACTGTGGAGATAGTTTGCAGTCTTTACTAGATGATGCCGAAAACAGTTTTCTTTTTTTTTTTGTGGGGGGCGCGTTTTATAAACATGTTACCCACGAATGTGGAGGAAAGTGTATATATTTGGTGGATTGTATTTTTTAGAGTTTGCTGGTTCACTTAAGTATGTATTAGCGTAAATTATAATTTTTTGCGCGTTCACTTTGGGGAGTTTCCCCGCTAATGACATGTGTTTTTTACCTCGTCGGTCAGGAAATCACTAGCGTTTAGTTATGATTCTCGTGTGAGGTAACGAACAACATGTTTGAAATTCGTGTTTTAAAGGATCTTAGAAGGCTTCAGACTCCTACTAATTGGAAGGTATACGAAGTACGTATGCCACTGGTTCCCAATCGGGGTCTAAAATAGAGTGAAAACAGTCGATAAAAATAATCTACGGAGATTTTATGAATACAATAAGGGAGTTTCATATCATTAACCTTTTCCTAACTTATCCCTCATAACATTCATAATGAAATATTTGTTCCTGATAAGGATTTAGAAGAAAATATTTCGAGGAAGCAGAAGCAGATGTGCAGAGGGTAGTCGTACGTCTCTTCATTGAAGTCTTCGGTTGCGATTAATAAATTTATATTACAATTCCTCTATAGAAAATTATCTTTGTGATGATACCTCAATCCTGAAAATTGATTGAGTGTGACAAAAGAAATATATTTATTCATAAAAAGTTACCTTTCAGAAACTATAGAGTATGTAGTGATTGCAAACGAAATATAACTATTTTATTGACCAATAGTGAAACAAAAACTTACCAATCATCCATACTGAAAGCTGGTTGAAATTGCTTTGCTATCTGGTGCATAGGATCCCTACCGTTGTCCTCGCCACCGACCCAATAGCGCCCTTCCGAATCTGCTGACGCATATACGACATTCGTGCTTTCCGCCACTTCTGCAATTGTGGAGGGAGCACGCTCGTACCGTCTCACTGCCAGGAAAGACGTAAACGACCCTGCAAAGGGAAAACCGGATTAATCCAATCGAGTTTTACACATCTTAATAAATGAAATATGTTTAAATGTGCGATTTGGAACCGTTTTTAATTTCATTATATCTTTACTTGAATTATTTCTTACTTCAGATAATTCATTTTTATTTTTTTGGAAAAATGAAAACAGATAGTAAGAGTGAAGACCGGAGTTGAAAGTTTGGTTAAACAAATCAAATCCACAGTTACTTGACGTACATAAATTTAATCCTTTTATAACTTAAGAATCTGAATTGGTAAATTATACACAATTTTACAATGAAGTATTCCTTAAATTTACTTTGTTACGAGGATAACATATCCGTCATATTCTGAAATCGTACTCTTTTTAATTGACCCGGTGATTTATTGCTTTCTTTAGGATTGTAAAATATCTATGTACCCATCCTTGCCCGGGTTTTTCTCCGGTTTTCCTTCGGGTAGAGGCGGATTTTTTATAGACTCGCTAGGCTCTTGCATAGGAACGGCATCTATTCAAATAATAAATCAGCAATTTAGTGGTATTTAATAGTTACGATTTATAAACAATAATCAATAATTTCCGAATAATCTAGTTAGATAATAATGCGTACTTCTGAGATAACTTTTGTTTTATTAATTAAAAATTTGTTGGCATTCTCTTAATATTACAATATTTACCGTACCATTTTTAAAATTATCTTAGGAGTGTGCTGAAATGTTAAATCCGCCTCTGCCTTAAGGATCTTGATCGGAATGATGGGTGAACTTGCGTGTTTCCGAAGAGTAAATTAGTTTATTATCCTCCATGTGGTCGTATACAGTTTGTACTGCTTTTTTGACAATAAATTTATTCATTTATCTGGTCTATCTATAACTGTCTAGATCTATGTGGTCGTAAGCTATTTTTCCAACTCATTTTGAATTAGATACGAACCTTGAAAGGCGTTAAGGAAGATGAGTCCATATACTGAAATAGTGATGACGAGTACTCGCGCTATCTGATTGCCGTGAGGTATATCCTTGCCACCCAAGAAGAATGTGTTGAAGACGTCGAGAGCCAGATGCAAAGCCCTCTCAGCTCCAATAACTGTCTTCCTTTCAGCCAACCAAAGCGCTCCCCACAACCCGACGAGCGTCACCGATGCGAACATCCACGTGGTAGCATCCAGTGCTGATACCACACTGTCAAAATGGTATTGTCATATTTTATGAACATTAGAATATACTAAGGAACAATGTAATTTAAAGGTAGCCATGAATACTAATGACTAGGGTTTGACGGAGCGATTTACACCAACAACCAATTAAAATCCAAAAAGTCCGAAATATGCACGGAAAATCCAGCTAAATGCTCTAAAAGAATCGAAGTATGCACTAAAAAAATCAAGTTACGTATGTATTTACATATTGCAAGTATAAATTGGATTAGTTGAATAATACCTGTGACCTCGTTCAGTCAGTATAATCTATAATTAAGGGATAAACCTGTAAACTCTGATTACAGTAATCGATCCTAAGAATTATACAGGTTAAACAACAATCTTAAAAAATGTACATTCATATGCACGTTACTCTCAAGAAAAATGCTAGAATCAATTCCTCAAAGCTTTAGGAAGTCAGGAATAAAACATGCAAAACATGCAAAATCCGTACTAGTTTGCTCATAACAATGTATGTATGAAGTAGAAATTATCTCTGCAATATTAATTTGTACATTAAAGTAAACTAAGCACCTGTTCTAATTCATAAAGTGTGGAAGAGAATATGTTAATCTGGGGCCAAGGTAGTGTCCTCTCCCAGTACGAGCTTGTGGACATTCTTTCCAGGAAACATATCACGAAATTTAACCCCCTCGACGTATGCCTATCTTTTCCCACACTGTCAAAACTCTAAGAAAAAAGTATTTATTGTTAATACATTCCTCTCAAAGACTGAAAAGTCTAATCCTCAATTTCATTTGAGAGTCAAAACCACTTTTACTCGTCAAACATCGTGGATAACTATAATAATAGCTAGTTCATTTCGTGCTGAAAAGTACATTACTGCGGCCACATTCCTTTATTTTTGTCCAAAGCTTTGATACAGTGTGGTATAATACACGGACATCTTAAAGTTTAGAGAGTATTATTTTGTAAACTTGATTCACTAAAGGAGTGCGGGCCATTTTCTACACACTTTCGGTTTTCGGGCAGAACGGGATGGGGTTGGGCAAAATTTTGCCTGACAAATAAAACAAATAATGCGATTTTTTGATTCTCGTCAATGAATTTATAATATTTCAAGCTTGAAAAATTAAATAGTATATTTCTTTTTAGTTATGTTTAATATTATCTCTTATAATAAATTTTAGAGAATATTATAAATTATTATTTAGAGTATTGTTATGTATCACAGAAATTGCGAAGGCCAGTTTCCATATATTTCTCACCGGGCATGTCACGACAAATATTCTGACATCTTCGATGTATAACACAAAGTTGTTCCCCACAACGTTTATGAAAAATATATTAGTCGATATTTGTAATATACGTAAATGTGGACTATTTTCTACACAGATGCGAACTAAGATATCTGTTATTTTTATTCCGTATTATTAGAGAGTAAATGTTCTTAGAAAAGTACCCCTGCTTCTCCCCTCGCCCGAAGGCGACTAATACTTCTCAAGGCCATGCGCGTAGAAAAGCGTCAGCAGTGTACCTACCATTGCAGAAACGTTTTTGCTTCCGGTGCTGCCACGTAGAGACAGAGGGAAGTCAGCTGATACGGATAGAAGAAATCGGCCATGTCATTAAACACTGTTGATGTTACGTCATCGACACCTATAACGTCGGCCAGTCCTGAAATTACTCGCGTTGCCATACCAACAGGTCTGCCATCTTTACCTCTTCCAAAACCTCGCATCCTGAACTTGGAGTAGCAGACGGGATCCATTTGCGCAAATTCAGCCATTTCCTGGAGTATAAAAGAAAATACTCATATATCAATAATGAAACTTTCTATATAATATTGTTAGTGAATCAATTTCGTTTGTGTTTTTAAGATTTTTTTTCACTTTGCAGTACTTTGACAGTATTTGTTGCCGACAGTGTTGAAAAACCTATGATACTGAAGAGTCGAACTATCTTCATAATTCGTTTCAGTTGTGTGACAACTGATCTCAAATCACATTCCTGATACACGGTTTGTTGGTGGTATTGGTTTGCTCTATGTTTTTACGTCTACGATCATTCTCAAAGAGCTTTTGAAATGAACCAAATAATAATGATTGCGCTTCCGATATTTAGGTATCTATCTATTAAATTCCTTTATAGTCTATCGAATCTAAATTGATAAAAAGCATAACACGAAAATTTAATGAAGATTTTTTGTGTGTCTGGAATCCTTTTTTAACATAACGCTCTATTTCTGCCTATCTGTGCCAATGTTTTTTTTTAAATTCTCATTCAGTTACTTATTCTAATGGTTAAAAAATTATACACTAATTCCAAAAATTTGGAAAGGGAAAGGTCGTTGGAGAAATTTTGCAAAAATCTCTGAAAATACGGAATGCACTCTTTACGTGAAAATTTATATTCCAAAAATATTAAAATAATCGTTTAGAGGTCAATATACAGATTTTAGATGGAATACTGTTAGCAAGCCATTTAAGGTATTATATACGCGTTGACTGAAATCAAGTTACCATCTTTTGTCGAAACTTGGAAATATTTACCAAAGTCGTTCTTAATAATTAATAATTCATGCTACTGATTTTTTTATATTGGATGCCGACAATTATTTTATGATTTTTTAAAATTTATAGTTCATTTAAAATGTTCTCGAGGCCGTTGTGTAAAGGTGGGTGCGGAATTTCGAAACTGTTGGTTAATGAGTTTTTGCGCTATGCGGCGGTCACAGAAACGCACAACCAAACAGGCAAACACACACTCTCTCTCTCATTATATATTGTAATGAAACAATTGAAACAGGGGGAAATGACCGAGCCCCACGTTATGGCGCCAATTGAAATGAAAAACAATGATAAAAAGGGTATAAATGATCGAACCCCACTTCGGAGCGTCAATTGTAATAAAATACAATGGAAACATGTCATTAGTAGGTTAATAAGCAATGAAACACAGATAAGAAATCTCAGGAAATGTAATAAAATAAACTGCGGGTACGTATAATTTTTAATTATGTCCCACATACGGAGTTACTCGTTACAGGAAAACGCTCTTCTCAAAACAAGATTGACTCAATTACTTAAAAACTACCCTCTAATCACTATTCCTCTGAAGACTTGAGAGTGTTAATTAACAACCAGTCAAATTACAAAATATTGATTGAATAAAAAAAAGACATAATTGCTCATTATTCTTAAGGCCTTTGTTATTTATAGAAATACAAGAGTCCTGAGCGTAGGCCATTTCAGTTCTCGGTCGAAGCACTTGTTATGATCGCTGCCACTTAATTGCATTTACTACTGGGAACCGCAGCTTCCACAGGTTATCTTATGATTTGATGACCAGACCAGTCTAAGCATCTGAGAAGGTGAGAATGCCCTGGTTCAGTCTCAGCTTGATGGATGAGTCCTTCTTTCACATCAGCTGTAGCCGTCGCCAGCAGCCTGCTTTGACGGACGTTGTAGAACCAGCCATGGAACCCTCGTTCGAAATTTCCGAATTCACCATCACCATTGTTCATACAAAAACGAGAGTTCATCCACCGTATTGTAACAGGATTCCCTAATCTCGGCGATCGCTACTCGTTACAACAACGTAAGTAGTTGATTCTCCAACTTGTTCTCGAAACGAACATCCTTCAACTTGAGTCTACGCAAGTAGTGCTTAACTTAGACTGCAATTAAATTAGTGTTCAAAACTAACTTATCTGAAACTTTACGATTGAAAATCGAGACATGATCTCGTATTGACTCTCAGAATCTGTTTCGGAAAATAATCTTGGAATTACAAAACAAATCGTAACGAAACTCAGAATCTTAGACGTCAAGTGACATGCTAAGATAAATCTCGGAATGCACCGAATGCGAATCGGAATGAAGCGCTTCTGAAAAATACTCAAATGATGATGATCTCGGAGCCTCTCGGCGACGTATTTTATCGGCTCATCTCCCACTCGGTCCACCCGAAGTTACCTCACGTGACACGGTTTTTGAAAAACACGTGACTATTTCTAGCCAGTAACAACAAATTTTCCTTCCTTCGTAGTTGTCACGATTGGCTGAACTTGCAACAATAAGTGCATGTTCCTAACCAATCCGATCGCTCCTTTCCATGAAATATTCCCACTTCAACTGTCTCCTCTAGTTCTGCCGATATTTCCATACTTTTGAATTCAACGCTTTTTTCTAGAATAATAACTAAATCTAGAAAGTTCTCGAACCTGTAATAGTCATTCTCCTTGTCTTCGGTGCGTCTTTCTCTTAACCGTCTGCAACGCCCACCCAACGGTCGTCGCTTTGTGATCCGTGCCGCTGTACCTTAGAC